>OX328128.1:65637661-66030161 GCA_946811695.1 Gonocerus acuteangulatus
GTAATATATTATTTATTAAGAGGAGATCGTTGACCGTTGATGATGCAAGGTAGGGATTGTCGGGGTTCGGTCACTGCTACTTAATAAAACTACATTTTATCATAAAAATGGTTTTATTGTGCCGACGTTTCGGCTTGAACTTCAAGCCTTCATCAGGGCTGTAAAAAACAAGTAGGACGGATGTAGTACTGAAATATACACACATATATATATATATATATATATATATATATATATATATATATATAAATATGCCTACAAACACGAATACACATACATATATACATACATACATATGTGGAAAAAGACAAAAACATAAAATACTAGAACATAATATATAGAAGAACAATGTACTCTAGAAATGTTTGGATTATTAGGAAAACAGATATAAGAATAACAGATTACATATTAGATTAGATATAAGAATAACAATATGGGCTTACCGATGGGAAGATAGAGATCTATTCCTCACAAATGCGGGATCATTTCTGACAGTTAATACAGGGAAATATAGGAAGAAAGGAGTTGGTGAGGGGGGGGGGGTTCTGGACCACCCAATGGACAGAGAACATAGAAGATGAAAGAGAGCGGCAAAGTACAGGGCGGCAGTAAGGGGTCATAAAGTCATAAAATGTTGTGTTAATGGAAAGGGAGGCAGGTATAAAGGGCTATATTGCAGGCGGTATAGGGGATTAGGATGGAGTTTTTAATAAATGGAAGATGTTGGAGTAGGTAGAGGAGATGACTTCTTTGTCAATTTTGTCATTAACTGGATTATTTTCTAGGTGGATAAAAATTGATTCGGAAAGGAGGCGTTTTTCTACGTTGGATTCAGTGGAAAGGATGGAGTATTGGTCAAAACCAAAGTCATGTCCGTCTGTGATGGCATGTCTAGTTAAAGCTGTCTTTATGTCTTTATTCCGTACATCATTTTTGTGGTTGTTGATACGTTTTCTTACTGGGTTTTTAGTCTGTCCAATGTACGCACTATTGCAGTTGGGTGTGATGCAGGGGATTCTGTAGACTACATTGGTCCTGTCTTTTTGTGGGATAGGGTCTTTAAGAGTCGTATGTAAGTTTTTCAGTTTGTTCTGTGTCGATAGTCCTAGTTTTAGAGTGGGGAATGTATCGCGTAGGGATTTTTGGATTTTTTCTGTGAGGTTTGGGATATATGGGAGGCCTCTGAATTGAGGGACAATATTATCTTGGGTAGTGGGGATGGGTTTAGGGTTATTAAAAGAATTTATGAGACGGGTGATAATGTTGGTAGGAAATCCATTGGTAGTAAGAATATCGAGGAGTCGGGATTTGTTGGCCGGGTGAAATTTGGTGTCGGATAGGGAGAGGGCTCGATTAATTAGGTTGCTGGCAGTATTGAGGATTTGGTGTTTGGGGTGTGAGGAAAGGTAATGGAGAAGTCGTCCCGAGTAAGTGGGTTTGGTATACCAATCAGTGGATATAGAGCCGTCTGTATTTCTTATAAGGAGTATGTCAAGGAAAGGGAGGGAGTTGTTAGTTTCGGTCTCGATGGTGAATATTAACCGGGGGTGGTAGGAGTTAAAGGCTGTTAGAATTTCTGGAATCTTATCAGGATTAATTATGAGGAAGAGGTCGTCAACATATTTTTTAAGGAAAATAATATCGTCGGGGAACATGGGGAGGATTTGGTCAAGGAGGTCATTAAGGGTAATATTGGAAAGGTCAGGAGCGAGGCAGTTACCCATGGCGAGGCCAGAGATCTGGTTGAAAAATTTATCTTGGAATAGGAGGTATCCGGATTTGCAGCAGAGGGATAGGGATTCAAGATAGGAAGATCGAGATAGCTTGGTGTGTGGTTCGAGGGTGGTCCAATTCTTGTCAATAATTTCTAGGGTTTTATCAATGGGAATGTTTGTGAAGAGGGACTGGGCATCTAGAGAGGCTAAAATGAAATTAGGGGGGATGAGAAAGGAGTGTAGTTGTTTTTTAAGGTCGTGTGCATTCTGTACGTCATAGGGGTTATTGTGACTTAAGGTCTGGAGGGAAGTAAGGAGAAATTTGCTTAGTTTTGAGGAGGGGGAGTTTATATTAGAAATGATGGGACGTAAGGGATTATTTTCTTTATGGATTTTCGGGAGGCCATAGCATCTGGGGGCTTGGGAGTTATGTGAGATGAGGTGTGAGCGGGTCCGAACTATCCCGAATACGCATTTCCAACGTTATTACTAACCACCTACACCATCCTTCCCTCAAATCCCCCAAAATTTCTCCCCTACTCTACAAAGACATAAGAACCACCCGCTCCTTCCTTAAATCCCATAACGAATTAATCGTTACCCGGGCTGACAAAGGGAACAAAACCGTTTTCATGGACAGGACTGAATACACGGAAAAAATGATCACACTCCTTTCTGACAACACCACTTACTTACCGACCCCCCATAACAGAAATCCCACCCCCTCCCACACACAATCCTTTAACAAACACATACATAAACTACATGACAACAAAGAGATTGACAAACGGACCCGCTCACACCTCATCTCACATAACTCCCAAGCCCCCAGATGCTATGGCCTCCCGAAAATCCATAAAGAAAATAATCCCTTACGTCCCATCATTTCTAATATAAACTCCCCCTCCTCAAAACTAAGCAAATTTCTCCTTACTTCCCTCCAGACCTTAAGTCACAATAACCCCTATGACGTACAGAATGCACACGACCTTAAAAAACAACTACACTCCTTTCTCATCCCCCCTAATTTCATTTTAGCCTCTCTAGATGCCCAGTCCCTCTTCACAAACATTCCCATTGATAAAACCCTAGAAATTATTGACAAGAATTGGACCACCCTCGAACCACACACCAAGCTATCTCGATCTTCCTATCTTGAATCCCTATCCCTCTGCTGCAAATCCGGATACCTCCTATTCCAAGATAAATTTTTCAACCAGATCTCTGGCCTCGCCATGGGTAACTGCCTCGCTCCTGACCTTTCCAATATTACCCTTAATGACCTCCTTGACCAAATCCTCCCCATGTTCCCCGACGATATTATTTTCCTTAAAAAATATGTTGACGACCTCTTCCTCATAATTAATCCTGATAAGATTCCAGAAATTCTAACAGCCTTTAACTCCTACCACCCCCGGTTAATATTCACCATCGAGACCGAAACTAACAACTCCCTCC
Source organism: Gonocerus acuteangulatus (assembly GCA_946811695.1). Classification (NCBI taxonomy): domain Eukaryota; kingdom Metazoa; phylum Arthropoda; class Insecta; order Hemiptera; family Coreidae; genus Gonocerus; species Gonocerus acuteangulatus. The sequence continues at coordinate 65,640,835 of OX328128.1, forward strand.
CTTTCCTTGACATACTCCTTATAAGAAATACAGACGGCTCTATATCCACTGATTGGTATACCAAACCCACTTACTCGGGACGACTTCTCCATTACCTTTCCTCACACCCCAAACACCAAATCCTCAATACTGCCAGCAACCTAATTAATCGAGCCCTCTCCCTATCCGACACCAAATTTCACCCGGCCAACAAATCCCGACTCCTCGATATTCTTACTACCAATGGATTTCCTACCAACATTATCACCCGTCTCATAAATTCTTTTAATAACCCTAAACCCATCCCCACTACCCAAGATAATATTGTCCCTCAATTCAGAGGCCTCCCATATATCCCAAACCTCACAGAAAAAATCCAAAAATCCCTACGCGATACATTCCCCACTCTAAAACTAGGACTATCGACACAGAACAAACTGAAAAACTTACATACGACTCTTAAAGACCCTATCCCACAAAAAGACAGGACCAATGTAGTCTACAGAATCCCCTGCATCACACCCAACTGCAATAGTGCGTACATTGGACAGACTAAAAACCCAGTAAGAAAACGTATCAACAACCACAAAAATGATGTACGGAATAAAGACATAAAGACAGCTTTAACTAGACATGCCATCACAGACGGACATGACTTTGGTTTTGACCAATACTCCATCCTTTCCACTGAATCCAACGTAGAAAAACGCCTCCTTTCCGAATCAATTTTTATCCACCTAGAAAATAATCCAGTTAATGACAAAATTGACAAAGAAGTCATCTCCTCTACCTACTCCAACATCTTCCATTTATTAAAAACTCCATCCTAATCCCCTATACCGCCTGCAATATAGCCCTTTATACCTGCCTCCCTTTCCATTAACACAACATTTTATGACTTTATGACCCCTTACTGCCGCCCTGTACTTTGCCGCTCTCTTTCATCTTCTATGTTCTCTGTCCATTGGGTGGTCCAGAACCCCCCCCCCCCCTCACCAACTCCTTTCTTCCTACATTTCCCTGTATTAACTGTCAGAAATGATCCCGCATTTGTGAGGAATAGATCTCTATCTTCCCATCGGTAAGCCCATATTGTTATTCTTATATCTAATCTAATATGTAATCTGTTATTCTTATATCTGTTTTCCTAATAATCCAAACATTTCTAGAGCACATTGTTCTTCTATATATTATGTTCTAGTATTTTATGTTTTTGTCTTTTTCCACATATGTATGTATGTATATATGTATGTGTATTTGTGTTTGTAGGCATATTTATATATATATATATATATATATATATATATATATATATATATATGTGTGTGTATATTTCAGTACTACATCCGTCCTACTTGTTTTTTACAGCCCTGATGAAGGCTTGAAGTTCAAGCCGAAACGTCGGCACAATAAAACCATTTTTATGAAAAAATGTAGTTTTATTAAGCAACAGTGACCGAACCCCGACAATCCCTACCTTGCATCATCAACGGTCAACGATCTCCTCTCAATGAAAAATTTATTTGTTTTTTATTTTCCGCAAACCTTGTATTCGTCTTTACCCGCCTTTTTTACCTTTAACGGTTATTCGAATTTAAAACTTTTAAATATATAATGTAAAATATCATTACAATATATATATATATATATATATATATATATATATATATATATATATATATATATACAGGGTGTCCCATAAATGTCTAGTCATTTTGTGGGAGGTGATAGAGGAACCTAGGGGAACAAAAAATGTTCTATGACGATTTTCCGAATTCTCACACATAAGGGAGAAAACGTCATTTTATTGTTTTTTCGAGACAAACGTGGTTTTTAGAAGAATAATCGTTGTAGTTCCGTCCCAGGTGGTTGTACTAGAAAGAAAGTGAGACCAATCGAAAGCTGAGTAAATTGAATATAAAACTAGTTGGGAGCAAACATAAAAATGAATGAATTTAAGTATGTCTATCTTACCAAAAGAAAGCTATTCTAAAATTCCTGACTTTTTCTTGATATTTCTTACCAGCCTTACTCCTCAACGGGCAGGATCTGAGATTTCCGGGTTTCAGAAAAACTTCTTCATTTAACCAGCTTTCCATTCATGTATAACAACCCTGTCTTATTGAAGCAAGTGAACGATTTAGGAACAAAAGTATATAAAAAAATATGGATCTGTGAAAAGAAAATTAATTTTTTTTTCCTCAGTTTATTCAAAAAGCTCAAAAGAAATAGTTATTTTTATAAATATTTACTTAAATATTAAGTAAATATTTATTTAAAACAATAAAAAAAATTTACTTTCCCAAAAATAAAAAAAGTTCTAAAACAGTAAATAAATAAAATACACATTTATTTTGAATTTATTAATTACAGTAACTAATAATGGGCCTAGGAGGTGGCCATTAATGAACCCCAACCACACATTAACCTGAAAAATAATTATTTTTACATAGTTAACACATTTTTACAGGTAATGGTTAATTAAAAAATTAATTGAACCACCGTTGGATGGCCACGCTTGTGAACCGCCCTGAGATTCTCGTGAACCTATGTGTGATTGTTGTAGTAATTAAATATCCCATCTGTTCAAATGCGTTATCTATGTAAAAATAATAATTTTTCAGGTTAATGTGTGGTTGGGGTTTATTAATGGCCACCTCCTGGACCCAGTATTAGTTACTGTAATTAATAAATTCAAAATAAATGTGTATTTTATTTATTTACTGTTTTAGGATTTTTTTTTTATTTTCGTGGAAGTAATTTTTTTTATTGTTTTAAGTAAATATTTACTTAATATTTAAGTAAATATTTACAAAAATAAATATTTCTCTTCAGCTTTTTGAATTAACTGAAGAAAAAAATATAATTTTCTTTTCACAGATCCATGTTTTTTTTTTTTAAACTTTTGTTCTTAAATCGTTCACACACTTCAATAACACAGGGTTGTGATACATGAATAGAAAGCTGGTTAAATGAAGAAGTTTTTCTGAAACCCGGAAATCTCAGATCTTGCCCATTGAGGAGTAACGCTGGAATGAAATATCAAGAAAATATCATGAAATTTAAAATAGCTTTCTTTTGGTAAGATACACATACTTACATTCATTCATTTTTCTGTTTACTCCCCGCTAGTCTTATAGTAAATTTACTCAGCTTTCGATTGGTTTCACTTCCTTTCTAGTAGAACCACCTGGGACGGAGCTACAACAATTATTCTTCTAAAAACCACGTTTGTCTCGATAAAACAATAAAACGTTTTCTCCCTTATGGGCAAGAATTCGGAAAATCGTCATAGAACATTTTTTGTACCCCTAAAGGTCCTTTATCAGCTCTAACAATATAACTAGACATTTACAGGACACCCTGTGTGTATATATGTATGTATATATATATATATATATATATATATATATATATATATTTTATTTTTTTTTTAAAGGCCCCCCTTTAGTTGGGCCTAAAACTCATTTCCTCAAAGTGCATAAGTTCTTTCTATAACTCTCTTAGCTATCTGGCTCACCCGCAATTTTGTTGCAAGTTCTTTATTATTATTAAATGTTAACACACATTTATCTATCACACAGTTTTTCGGGACGGGTTATTTATAGGTTACCTCCATTTTCGAGCCAGGGTAGGGATGATGCCTTTACGCTTTTAGAAAGTAAAGCCACCACCCCTGGAAGGAATCGAACCCATGCCTAGGGCCACGGAGTGTTCACGCTATAACACTCAAGGCCCCCATGGATTTTACAATGTTATTTATAAAATGAAAAACATTTATGCCTCATACAAATACAATGCAAATACTAATGCCATCTGCATAAAGATAAGAAAATTACTTTAAGACAAAAATGTTAATTTTTTTGTTACACCATGTTTTTCAATTCCATATTATTTTTTTGCAGCGTCTACAGCAAATTGGTTGTTTTGTTGCTACTTCAGAAAATGTCATCTTCAAACTTCTTGGTGATAAGGAAAATCCGCACTTCAAGAATGTTACAGCTTTAGTCCGCACACCAACCATACAAACAGGCCTTGTTAAGCAGTAAACTGTTTTCCTGCCATTTAATAATATGCTTTCCTTGCACCATTAAAGCGTAATGTATGTCCTAAGTCGGTTGCTCAATTGTTCTAAACAATCCTCATATAATGTGTAAATAAATAATAGGTTTTAAATACGACTTACCGTTTGTATAAGAATAAAATAATAATTAAGATGTTGTACATTTCTTTAAGACCACATTTAATTTAATTTGTGGCTCTTAAGTTGTTTATAAGAAAGTAAGAACATGCGATAACAAAAGTTACTTAGTAGCACAAATAAGTACAACGTAAGTCAGCACCAATTTATTTCCCATTTGATATGTGTGAACAACCTCTAAAGAAGCTTATCACTGAATAATTTAATAGTAATATATTAAAATGTAACGACCCATAGAGGGGATTTTGTGCACAGACTGTCATTGAAATTTCTTGGAAGAATTGATATTTTTAGATAGCTCCTAACCTCATAAATATGAAACTTGCCAAAATATAATTCATAGTTTACATGCAAGTGACGACTTTATTTTTGGAATATAATTCTTATTTGTACCAAGTAAAAGCTTCCGGAAGCTCAAGTATGATGAAAACACCAATAATAAAAAAATCATAAATATACATAGACCTACATAAACAATCCTCATCTTGAAAAACATTAACATTTTTCCTTTTTACTGTGCTTAAAAACTATTCAATTTTTATGTATTAGTTTGTTGCGTTTTGCATAAAGACAAGAATATTATGTTATTTCTGTGATATTTAAATATATTTTTATCAATTTTGTTACCAATTAGGAGAGCATTATTATTTAAGTAGGGTTTTCTTAATTAATGCTTTATGATACTTGCCATTATTCCCTTTTTTTAACAATTGTTTAGGACATTCCTAATTATGCAAGTCAAAATGCTTTACATTTTTTTAAAAAAAAGACACCTTAGTGATATAACAGTTCCTATTACAATTTTATTTTGAAATTTATTTAATATTATTATTAAATTGTTATGAAAAGTAACTGGTTTTTTTTAACCCATTTCCTTGATTCAGGAATCATAATTTCTTAATTATTCAATGTAATGAATTTTCCAATGCCTTACTCTGAAGTTGTTTTTTTTATTTGCACCAACTATATTGAGTCAGGGGGACGAGGTTAGCTCAGTGGTAGAGCACTCGACTAATGAACTGGAGGACCAGGTTCAAAACCCGAGCGCGCACTAAAGATTTTTTCTTCTAGTGCTGCCGTTTGAGGGTTGGATTTGGGGATCCAGATCGTCCCTAGGCTCACCCAGCCTTTAATTAATTTAATTAATAATGGGTACCTTGGGTGCTAATGACTATAGCAGTCGAAGCAGCCAAGGGGAAAATCAGGCGGCCGGAGCACAGTGTTGACCACACTATCTCCCTAGTGTGCTGTATGGTCAAGAATCAGATACCTCTACAGTATCTGCCCCTCTGGGCCCTTGTGGCCTTTTACGGGACTGATATTGATCAACATTACCCACAACTAAGAAACAGTAGTAGGTTGGCTATCAAGCATGAGAGTTAACAACAGGTCTTCCTCTGCCTCCCGGCACTTTCATTGGTATGAAGTATCTTATTTCTCTGTTAAAAATTAATTAATATTATTATTAGCACCTATTTACTTGTATACACCTCAAAAAATTGTTTTTTCTATGTTTCTATTGATTTTCTTGAACTAATTTCTAGATATACACTAATGTTCATTTAAACCGTTTATTAATACCTTAATTGTTCTAATAATTTAACAACAAATTGTTCTTTTATAATAAGTTGAATTGTATTTATAGACCTGTCACTTATCTAACTTTCTTTTTTTTCTGTGTATTAATTTCTGTTTTTTCTTTTCTTGTCATTTTAGCTGACGAAGGCTACCAAAGAGTAGCGGAAACGTCCTGAATATAGATTTTTTTACAAAAAATCGTATTGAGGTTTCTTTTTAGCCGAATCCCAACTATTTCATGTTTGCTTAACAATAATAAAGAGTTGTTTTTAACTCGATCGAATATTGGATATTCTCTTCGTACTTATGGACACTTAATGGCTAAACACGACATACCAAAAGGTAGACCATACAATGAACAGAAAACTACAAAACAAATACTAACAGACTCGCCACAGGTTGAGAAAAATTACATGTATCTACTGACCTTTCCATACTTTTGACCGATGGTTGCCATTATTCAAATGCAGCTTCTCTCTCTTTTTTATAAAAATAACTTTTATTTCTCAGTCAGTTTACTTTATCTATTGTTTTCATTTCTATCATTACTTTTTTCTAAAACTATTTTTATTTATTTATTTTTTTTTTCATATTTAACTTCTAAGCTATTTATTATTTAGTTAAACTTACGTTTACCTCCAAAATTGTCAATAGCTTTTGTTGCGGTTCAGTAATTAAAGTACATAATAATAATTATAATATTTGCTCATACATTCTATATTTTGAGATAATCTTTTAATAGAAGCCATTCTTCTTTTGAAATTGTGAAAATATTACATTAAATTCACAATACAAAGAAATAAGACTGGATAATAAATTCAAAAATAATACATGGTATAATTTTTATTTATTTCTGCTAAGTAAACAGAATAATACTAAAACTGAACAGAAATTAATTAAAAGTATATACGTTTTTTTGAACAAAAACACAAGGAAACAAACAATGTAAAAGTGATTAATTAAAATTATATAAGCTTTTTAAAACAAAGCCAATTAAATAGGAAATGTACATAGAAGGTAACAAGGATAATGATAGCTCCAAGAACTAGTTAATGCCTGATGAGCCAAAACCGCCGTGTCCTCTCTTGGTTTCATCTAGAGACTAAAACAGTTCATTATTAGGATGTGAATTCAATTACTTTAAAACGTAATACTAAAAAAAAAAAGAGGAATAATTACTGAAACTTCTTCCAGAGTTGGGTATGCAATCCTTTCACAAATAAATTGTGCTATTCTGTCGCCTTCGTTTATCACAAAATCATTGTCTCCATGGTTATAGATAAGTACATTTATATTTCCTCGGTAGTCTATGTCAATTACCCCGGCTGAAAAAGAAGTTACTTCATTTTACTTCTCACCATTATGGTAACATGAGTAACTAAAGCATTCAACACGCTTATATTGCTTAAAATGCAGATTCAGCTTTTAAAATAATAGGAATTTGATCATTATCAGGCTATATTATTAATATGCATTCTCTGATACTTAAAAATAATAATCTTACTTAAAAAAAGATCATGAAGATTAGGTAGTTAGCCGTCGAGGTGGTAAGCAAACATGGAATAGTTGGGAGTCGGCTAAAAAGAAACCTCAATACGATTTTGTAAAAAAATCTATATTCAGGACGTTCTGGCTACTCTTTGGTAGCCTTCGTCAGCTAAAATGACAAGAAAAGAAAAAAACAGAAATTAATACACAGAAAAAAAGTTTATAAGTAAGTTAAGTGACAGGTCTATAAATACAATTCAACTTATTATAAAAGAACAATTTGTTGTGAATAATTTAACAACAAATTGTTCTTTTATAATAAGTTGAATAGTATTTATAGACCTGTCACTTATCTTACTTATAAACTTTTTTCTGTGTAATTATTTCTGTTTTTTTCTTTTCTTGTCATTTTAGCTGACGAAGGCTACCAAAGAGTAGCCAAAACGTCCTGAATATAGATTTTTTTACAAAATCGTATTGAGGTTTCTTTTTAGACGAATACCAACTATTCCATGTTTGCTTAAAAAAATATATCCAAGATTGAAGTAAAATGGGGAGTCTGGATTCAAATACTGGCCTGATAAGATAATTTGTCTAAAAAAGAAATTTAAAAATTAAGCCCTAACAGCATACAGTTTTTTTTTTAATGCACATCCGAGTACACCTGTTGTCTTTTTTAAAATGGTTTAATAAATTTAAATATTAGTAGAGGTACAAAATATCTTCATTAGAACCCTGAGCCATAGGACTGAAACTTTGGCTCCATTGTATAAATAACTTGCCATGCTGTGACTTTAAGCCTGATAGAAAATTAGCAATGCACTCGACTGTAAAACAAGAGATTCTGAGTTGAAATCCCAGTATGACGAGCTAATTCTTCTTTAAAATAAACATCTAAAAATTAAAGTCACTCACAGAAGAAAGAATGCTGCCCTATAAATTAATAAATAAAATTAATCATAAGAAAACTTACAATACTTAGTATTTCAATCAAACCAAGTGATGTTCTTTGACTCCTAAATAAATAAGCAAAACACAGGTATAATTTTATCAACATTTAATCTGCCTTGCATGTTTTATGCATTCCCTGCATAAAATAATAAATATGACTTAAGCAACAGTATACCTCCAACATCGATGAAATTCTTCCAGGCCAATCCTGAACGAGGAGCAATTCGACCATAACACCCACTCGGAACCTGTATCTGTAAATCAGTTTTCACAAGTTCCTTGCCATGAGCTTTGATAGTGTAATTGTAAGCACTGGGGGAAAAAATTTAATAGATATTTATTGAAATGAAGAAGAAATAATAACAGAAAATTCAACCAACAAATGATTTTTAAGGCCATAAGAAACACCATTCTGGAAAAATATACAATAAATGGAAGAAATACCACCAACTTCTTAATAATAAACAGCACAGTTGAAATAAATATTATAAAGTTTAATATGACCTACTATGTACTCAGTTTGTTAGGTTGAATTTGGTTTATCAACAAATAAAATTAGATTACTAAGCAACAATATAAATAATGAGGATTAGTCAAGAAACAACTTATTTTGAAAAGAAATAGTCTTTTAAGTAAATTCAAGCAAATCTTCAGAGAAATTCCATTGATTTTAGTAACAAAATCTACTTACCTTCTCAAATCATATCCTGCAGCATAATCTGAGCCTTTGCTTGGCTCATAGGCTTTTTCAGTTAACTTCTTGTACCTTAATACACAAGTTTCTCCAGGCATGTTGAATATGTTTTCTCTGGGCTCCTTGGTAGAATGGCGTCTTCTTTCTTCAAATAGCGGCATATTTTGGCGCGGATACCTGGGTACTCGATGTTTTGGGCGGGATAGGACCAAGAAGTTCGAGAAAACGAATCTTCTGGACGTTGAAGAAAAATTATACATTTTAAATTAAAAATTTAATAAAAATCTGAAAGCAGAATTAACTCATAGTTCAATCGAACATATAGCTACCGGTATTTCAACAAATGAACAGTTATTTCATACAAGCAATAACGGAGATTTTTATAGTTTACAATACTCCTCTCAAAATTGTTTTTGATTCACTAGATTAATTGTAGATTTTTCACTCTTCAAGAATATTTAACTGGCAAAATAAAATAAATAATAAATTTGTTTTTGTTGACAGTCTAGAGTTTACATATCCCAAGAAAACACTCTATAAAGCGTTAAGTGCCAGAATTATTAACACCATAGTCAAGACCTTAATTGATCTTAAATGCCAACAAATCTTTCTTTGTTTAAAAAACGCGATCTTAACATTTTAGCAAGATCCATAAATCACGAACGATCGGTTCTACTTACTGGTCATTTGGAGGCAGCTGAAAAATATTACAGGAGGTCGAAGAACTAGAGTCAGCTGTTGGAAATTTCAAAGGTGGCCATCGAGGATTCAGTGGAACACTCCAAAGTTTGACGTAATAGCATATTCTATTCGAGTTAAGATATTGTTTTAGAATATTTATTTTTAGAATAAATTTTGAATATAAAATTTTTCAGGTGATAAAACTGACAACTACATCCGTCGCTAAAAACCAAAATGTTGACAATACTATTTTTATTATGATAAAATAGTTCTTAAATGATGACAGAAATTAAGTTTAGTTATCCAATATTACTCTCTAAGTTTTTAAAACTCACATTTTAGGTAAATTATCTTAAATTCTACCCAGGTTTCAGGGCTTCAACTATTTAAAACATTAAATTATACAAATAAAAACACTTGCCATGAGAAAAAAAAATAAGAATAGCTTGTAAAATTAGCAAAAAGTACACTTCATCACTAGAGCAGGCTGATAACGATATAAACATGGCCATTAAGGAACAAGATACGCCTGCGCAGAAGCAGGTAATGTTTATAAACCTCTTCACCTTTCCCTCCCAAACCCTTCTTCTCATCCTCTTCACACCTTCTACAAGAGAAGATGACAGGGGCACTCAACCAGCTCCTAGAGTTGCGAATAGAACTGCGTCTCCCGTCTTCCAAAGGGCTGAGGAGGAAGCATATCTCGATATACAAAGACCCTATCCGGGCATTTGCACCCGGAATACATCAATCATGACAATTACCTCATGGGACTGTTATAGAGTGAGAAATTTTACTTGGAACATCTCATTTTACACAGCTTCAAGCCCTCGCTGTAAAAATACACCTCCCTACTATGCTTATTGCCATCCTAAAAATATATCTGCCAAGACTGAGCTCAAACAATAGGCAAGTCTTCCTAGGCGGGGGGCCTTCCAGGTCTTCCTTAGTCAGGGGAATTCAAATAGTTCTCACTACTCTTGGACTCAACCTGCTGCAGGCGAAACTCGCACCCGCATGCGAATCTTTGGCGTTAGGCTCTAGACCACGGGGAGACCCACACTAAAATTATTGATTCTAATAATAAAATAATAAGAGGATTGCCAAATTCGTTGGAGTGTTTGAATCCTTTTTTTAGTTTATATTCTAGTTCTATAAAAATATAGACTGACCTTCAAAATATTGATGAAGGCTTCAGCTTGGGCTGGTTACACAATGTCACTTGGGTTATCAAGTTGTTTGTGATAAGGATAGTTTGTTAAAATTTGTGGGTTCAGTGACAGTATTGTTCGAGAAATTTACACTCGAGCAATACAAATTCAATATTGTTTTTTTTACTATTATTTCAATGTCATCAAGCATTGTCAAATTTGGGCACTTGCCCTTAAAAAGGACTGTCTTCTTTCTCTGTGATATGCAAGAAAAAATGAGATCTCATATATCCTACTTTAAAGAAATTGTTCAATCGTCAAAAAAACTTGTGAGTATGAATCTTGTACTCGTGAGCAATTTCTCGCGGTAAGTTTGAATATGGAGGCTGGCTTGTGTTCGATCTTGATGATCTCACCTGTCAAGATGGTGGAACCGAAATAAATTGAAATTTTCTGAATGTTCTTTACATTTAACTGGATACATTTTGGATAAATATATATGTAATAATTCATTTGACATTTCATTGCAAAACGTCTCTTCAATAAATTAAAAATATTAAGTTATTTTTTTTCACTAGCAACTTCTGTCAACATGTGGGATTTGGTCTTCAATATAACTTACTTGGGTAACACAACTACGGTTTTCGAAAACTGGATAAATACAAAGCCTCTTTTGGATATTCTCTAGAGAATAATGAAAAATAGTTTTAATAGGAAAAGAATAATTTTAAATTTCTCTGAATAGGTTTCTTCTGAAATGATTTGACAGCTTTGTTCAATATTAATAAATATGCTTAGAAAATTAGACTTATTCTCAAATAATCGATACAATTGGCTTTCATCAAATAAGTTTATTTTAAAAGAGTATTAGTTGAAAAATAACTAAGATACTGTCTATAAGCAACCATTTTATTATTTAATTACACCTTCACCTGTGAAAGAACAGAATCAAGTCATCCCCAACTCCTTGATTTAATCTCTTATCTTTATTTTAAAATGTGATTTTACCTAATATATATTTATTTAAAATGTGATTTTAACCAATATTCTCAATTTAAATTGATTTTACCTATTCTTTTGTTAATATGATTTAAGCTTGAAACTTCTAAAATGATGGAAGTTCCATTGTTAGTGACTGAGCATTACCCGAAAGGATTAGGTAAAACTATTCCCGAATTGGATGTGGGGCATGCCAATGGCGTATTTGAGAAAACAAAATTTAGTATGGTTGTGCCTGAAGTTTCCAAGCAGCTGGATTCACTTTGTGAAGGAAATGTTCAATGTATTGTGCTGTTCGGAATTGAAGTAATTTTATTATTTTCTATAATGAAGTATTTACAGCTCATACAATTACTTGTTATTGCAATAAATTATGTTTTACATAATAGGCTCATGTCTGCATAGAGCAAACAGCTGCTGATTTGTCCGCTCATGGCCTACAAGTTCATGTAGTGGCTGATGCTTGCTCTTCACGCACTCAAGAGGACAGGCTTCTTGCATTTAAAGTAATTAAAGCATTTTTGTATAAAAATCTTATGTAAGTATTAGGAATATAGAAAAAAAACTATTTTTATAGACCAATAAAAGGTCTTAACATTAAATAAATGGTTCTGTTATGTCAATAATTTGATATTTATTAGCTAACGAGTGCAAAAGAGAAAAGTAATAAGAGTGATTAATAATTAGATTCCTAGTTATTAGTCCGAACATGAAGCATAAGCTTTATTTTAAACATTTTTTTTTCTTTTTAATTTATTTATTTAACTTTTTGTACAATATGTTGGTTAGAGTGTACACATTTTCTTTACATACTCATAAATGATGGTTACATCTGCTAGTAATATATAAATAACCAAGAAATTTAGAGGAAAAATATTTTAAAAAAAATTATAAGAGAACCATTTAAATACCTATTTGAACTGCATTTTTTTTTTTTTTTATATATATATTTTGCAAATTTATATTTATGGTGCATAAGAGTTTTAAAATCAAGTAATGGCTAATATTGGACAAAAGCAATGAAAGGTCAGTGAATATCTGTAATTATTCTCGGCAGACTTATTATTATTCTCGGCCTTTTACTGAGAACGTCTCATTACACTGTCTACATATTAGTTTGTCATTAGCAACCTACAAATTAGTGGACCGTTATAAGTGTGTCTCATTTTTTTTTTTTTTTTTTTTTTTTTTCTTTTAACTGGAATATAAATCCTACTTAGTAGGGAAAATTTGTAGAAAATTGTGGAAAGAACTTAATATGTAATGTATTTTCTTTGTTTATTTCTTCTGTCTTTTAACTAATTAATTGTATTCAATTTCGTCTTTGTATCTAGGGTAAGTAAACAAAAAAACAGCACTAGTTTTTCCTTGTCCATCACTTTATTTAAAAATTCAAAGTCTATAAATTTTGTAGTCTCAATGCTACCTTATCAGGGGTCCATTTTAACTGTATTTGGTCTGCTCGTTATCCATGTCAAGACTCTGATGATGAATATGTCATGTAGAGCGGAATGAAGGAGTTGTGAAGAAAGTAGGCGTTTTTTTTTTTTTTTTTTTTTTTTTTTTTTTTTTTTTTTTTTTTTTTTTTTTTTTTTTTTTTTTTTTTTTTTTAAGTTGGCCTCTGCCACACAAACATATTTAAAAACAGGGTCACTATCTTATAATATTAAATTTAATTTATTTTATTAGTTTGTAATTTTTTTCATTAACTTCTTGTTGAAAAGTGGGTTTTCATAGTATTGACCGAACATATGCACCAATACTACAAAGACTTTTTTTTCATTTAAATGTTATCCACATTTTGGCTATTAGCTCTGAGCTATCTGTAGGTTCCCCCAGCACATGATTTTTCTTGGCAAACACCCATCCAAGCCACTCTTGATGTTGCTTAACTTCGGTGATCTAAGGGAACCGGTGTATCCAATGTGACTATGGGCATTGGCATTACAAAGAAATAATTACATTATATGAATTTAAGATATTTACTTGTGAAATTTAAGAATCTACTATTATTATTGAACTTTATGCTCTAAGTAACTCCAATTTTTTTTTTTTTTTTTTTTTTTTTTTTTTTTACAGCGTTTACAGCAAATTGGTTGTTTTCTTGCTACCTCTGAAAATGTAATGTTTAAGCTCCTTGAGAGTAAGGATAACCCCCACTTCAAGAAGGCATCTGCTTTAGCTCGTGCACCAACAATAGTCACAGGACTTGCTTGAAAATATAAACATACCAATTAATGTTTCTTACATATCACATGTAGAATACCAGCTGCTTATTCTTATTTATAAAGTAGCATCGTTTTTATAATGATCCTGTTTTCAGCAAAGCAGTTGTTGTTTATACAATAGGTACAGACTGACATGATCGAGAATAAAAGCTCATATTGCTGCCCAAATAATTGGGTTGCAATATGAGCAACGGCCTGCTAATCATTCTTTTGAATGTTGGAAATGCTTGTTATATCGTCGATACACATGCAAAGTATCGAATGTGGAATCACCACTCTCCAGAGTGAAAAGACTTTTATTTATTACTATGCTTTTGGATAGTCAAATAGTCGGCAGATTCAACCTTTTGACAGTGGTTACTTTCCCTTTTCACTGAGTGAACTTAGATTCCAGAGTTTGCCGTCCATCAGTAATCAGTAGATTGAAACTGAAAAATGTTTTTTTTTCACATTCGATACTTTGCATTTGTATCGACGATATCTACATGCCTTGTGCCTTAAAAGTCAAAACCGGTGAAGTGTATGTTGAATGTTTCACAGGCTGACAAGTTAAAAGCTCTGGTATTTAGGAGTATCTGTCTCAGAAAAGAATAATTGGGAAAAAAAATCTGACCATAATTCTTGGGGGAAAAAACTGCAATTAGCATGAAAACATCAGTCAAAAATTATTTTTTTATTCATACTATTATAATTAATAAAATCTTGTCTATTCAGTTGTCAACATTTTTTGGGGGATAGCAATGGTTAATTTACAATAAAAATTGAATTTTTTGTTGTTGATATTTTTGTGTCTGATGCATTTCTAGTTCTAGCTCATTTGGGAGTTAATTGACATTAATGTGAGTATGTCAATATAATTTAACATTTTAGTGAAATTATAAAAAATATTATAACGTTTAATAGTGACAATGTTATGATTATTTTCTTATTAAAGTGTGTTTACTAAAAATGTCTTCCTTTCTTTTGTCCTTTTTTACTTTTTTGTATTGCCATAAAATTAATAACAAACAATAAAAATTCAAAGCAATTGAACGCCATGCTGTGATATGTAGTCCAGTAGTGTAATAGGTAACATTGAGGTTCAAATCGCAGGCTGGTGAGGTTTAATTTCATCAAAAATTAAATATTTGAAACTTGAATCACTCATGGTGTCCTATATGTTATGAAGTGGTTTAATTCATATCCTAGCATAAATATATGAGCCTTATTAGAGAATATGATTGACTGACTTCAGGTAAATGTTACCCCTGAAGCATAATTTGCAACAATTTGAGTGTAAAACAGTCGGGTTCAAATTCCAGCAGGCGAGTTACAAAAGGTTTCTAAAAAAATGTAAAATAACAAAAATATATTTAACATAAATTCAGTTTTGTTACAATTATTACTCTATGAGTTTGATCAAATGATGTGGCAACTGCTAGACCAGTCTTATCAGGACACCAATGGAAACTGGCAATGGGTTGTGTAGTCAAGGTGACATTTTGGAGGAAGGATAAATTACCTACTACGCCTATTTTCTCCCCTTCTGCATCGGTTTTGAACCTCTTTTCTGGATAATTACTGAAATAAAAATACATTTTTAAATTTGGTTACTGTTAATTTTTAAATTATTCTTATTTTGATATGAACATAACTTACTATTTCCATAGACATAAAGATCCATTCCCACCACACGTCATGAATATATCCCTATTTTGCGGCAAATGCCTAACAACCCAAATAGTGGAACTGTGAGCCTGTAACAAGATTAAAACTATCATTCAATTTTAAGGACATATGACAGAGATTTATTTATTAATGATACGCTGCCCATTTTCATTGGATTGCTATAACACAGCACACCAATCACTCCTAGTTGGAAAAACAACAGTCTTCAATAAAAGAGTCTCCTAAAATTCGTAATTAAGAAGACAGATTGGTAAATTTTTTATTTTCTAATAAACAATTCACCAATCAAGTATATTCACCTTTCTGGGTTATAAGTGGCTTAGTTCATAAAAAATAGTACTTATTTTTCTCATTTCAACCACTTAATAATTGCCCTACATGTTTCGTGGCCTCCCTGCCACCTCCTCAGAAGCCATTAATCCCTGCACATGTGGTCAGCTCACCACCTATATTAAGACTCAGTTTGTAGAATAAACTGGTACAAAAGAGAAAAAGAAGTACTATTTATTATAACCTAATACCTATTTATTATGTATTAACATAAAAACATACAAAAAATAAGTTTATTGTTGAGTTAGATTTTGACAGTACTGATATAAAACCTTTCATGAAACTATGTGATTTTAATAAGAAATAAGAGTCTTTCCAAGAGTTGAATATATTTTATATATGTCTAAATCGCAATATAGATATAGAAGGGAAGTCCAGATCCCAAAATACTTTTTCTATGGTTTCAGGTTTGTCATATGCTTGTATAAATAATCAAACCTACAATTTCTTCTTCTTTTTGTATCTTTTTTTTTTTTTTTTTTTTTTTTTTTTATTCTCCTCAAATAAACTTAATTTGCACAAAAAAACGGAAGCATTGTTAAACAAGGAAGCAAAACCAGCTAGAAGAGTCAGTCGAATATCTCAGATCAGAGGCCTCAAATCTAATACAGATGATTAGCCCCTGGTGTTTATTAACCCTTTCATTGCTGACGAATGAAACGACTCGCAGTGGCCAGTATGCTCAATGTTTATCCGTCTAGCTTCCTCCGTACGCTCGCCAATCTCCCCTCGTCTCGATCTCACTACTGTTCGACTCTTTCGTATCTCTCAGCATACTCTTGTTATATATTTGGATAAATAATAAATGTAAAGATACCAAATATCTTTTACATTCTTAATATTATAGTAAACTACAAGAAATTTTCTATCATAGAAAAGAAAATCGCACAGGTAGGAAATGACGATAAAATTACTTGATTGATATCATTTATATTAAGAGGATAATATAAATTTTAATATAAAGAGGATATTTATACAGACCATACTAAAGAAGATCCAAAATATTATTGATAGATATAAACAGCAATAATGTGGTTAAGAGAGACAAATTTGTGTACGACTCAGCAAATAGGCGGTGAGGCGCACCAACTTCAACAATTACCCATAACAATGTCGATTGTAGGACTTTACATTCTATTTCCTTTATAGATAATAATAGACTTTTATGATGCATAATTTTAACTAATACACGAAGAAGATTAAAAGAGGTCCCACTGATTTTATACGATTTAACAAGGCCAGGGAGGCAACATACGAGGCTAGTTCGGGCCACGAGTTAACTCGTGTGGAGCGTCAGGGGTAGTGCCAGTCGAACACGAGCTAACTCGTTAAGAGCAACGAAAGGGTTACGTGTCTGAAAGGCACAAGGGAAATTTCAATGAAGTATGTTGGCAGCAATGAGCATCTAGACTAGATGCTCACTGCTGCAAATACACTTCACCGAAATTTCCCTCATGTCCGTCAGACATTTATACACACCAGCGGTTTTGTAATTCTGCAAGGTAGGACATAAAAGCTCCAATGAAGACTCCATAGTCAAGAATAAAAAAAAATATATCTTAGTCTAATTTAAAATAACCTTTTCTTTTAGATGTGTAAAGCCTTTCTTTGAATGTTGTGTCCTCACATCCCATAAATAAAACTTTGACTCAAGTGTTGTTGCCACAAGTTTATTCATTTCGATTTCCCTTCTATCAAATTCCAAACAGCAAACCTGTAAAAAATAAAGCCTAGGGCCATAACGTTTAAAAAAAAATTTTATATATCAGAACAATTAACTGTGGGTCTCATCATCAACAGTGTGGGAAAAAAAAGGCCGATATCTCTACAGATCTTTTATTTGTGAATAGCTCATTCATGGCAAACCCAATATTATCAGGGATAAAAGATAAAAAAAATGTGGTAAAAAATAAATGTTTCACAGAATTGTTGACATTTATTTAATCAGATGAAGGTGATTACTGCCAATTACACAATGATTTTATTTACATCTCAAAGCAACGCTTTTAGAGGCACATCTTCTCCATAAATGTGCCTAGTGTACAGAACAATAAATTATAATTTTACTTTTATCACAATGATTTTAAAAACCTAAAAAATACTATTAATACCTAATATTCACATAAAATAAAACAATTTTAACAATGTTTTTGAACATAAAATATATTAAATAAACTTGCATATTGCTCTAAAACGATTAAACAGGCACACAACAACAAAAAAAGTGGTATTTTCCAAAGACACCATACTTATATTCTTATGTATTTCAACATGCTGAATCAGAATCCAGAGTCTGTTTCCCCCATCACATCAGGTTTAAGAGCATTTGAAGGTCAAATTTCATATGAAATCATTAAAGAAGAAATAACTAGAGCTTCCATGGTTTTGAGGGTCGTTGAATTCGAATCTGAGGTCATTACGGGGACTTGGATTATGAAGAGGCTTACCACAATTTTTTCAGTGCAAAAGGTGGGAAGAAGAGTCGAAACATTAATCCAGATGATGCTGTCGAGCCCTGATCAGTGGAGCGCCGTTTCCATTTCACAAGCAGGGTCTTGCTAAAAAAGAAGTGGACGGGGAACAGAGGTAATCCCATATAAATATCACGTCAAAATAGTTGGTCCCTTCAGAGAATTACAGAAATGAGGGGTTTTTGGTGGGTGAGAGTCCTCCAAACTTGTGGCTTTGCACAAACCTCTTGAAGGCCTTTTAGGTTTTTTTCCTCATTAAAAAAAAAAAAGATTAAGATTCTCACTAACGAAATCTTTACAAAAAAATAAGTTATTAAATCAGAAGAAGTGATTTCTTTAAAATCAGTGAGCTAAAAAATAATTGTATAATTATAATGAATGATAAGGACTGTGCATATAATAGGGTGAAATAACATATGTGTTCGCTAATGAACTCACCCCATTTTTTATATTTGTTTCCCATTTTACAGACATGTTTCTCAAATCGTACATCTTAATATCACCATTGTCGTATCCAGCACAAACAACTCTTTCTTCATTATTATAAGAGTTACCTATAATTTTGATTATTTATTACAAAATTTGTTATCTATTATAAATTTCGAACAAGATATTGAATGCTATTTGCAATAACTTGTTTTTCTAGATATAAATAACACTGTTCTGCACGAAAATCCTCCTTCAAACCAAAACATGCTTTCTTACTGTTTTCAAATGTGCTGAACACGAATTTGAAGTCAGATTCTGTCTATCACGCACAGTTTCTTGAGAAATTCTAGTTTTTTATCCAAAAATGTGACTTTTTTGTAAATTTGACGAATTTTTTTTGGCATCAAAACATAGTGAAAAGAATTCAAAAGCCCGATGATTTTGAGCGCAATGAAGTATATTTGAACGAAAAAAAATTTGATGTGAATATTACAAGTGGTTGAAGAAATATGGCTAAAAGTGTTTTTTCAGTTTTTGATCTTGAGGCAGGGATTTGGTCTCTACTTGGATCTTTAGGGGAATGACCTTCCTTTCTCTTTTATGGTGGTATCCTTTTCATTCAAATCCTTACCTGCCCCCCTTTCACCCTCAATACCCCAACTCCCCCCCTCCCACTCAGCCCCTCTCTTGTCACTATTTTCTTCTAGGATTTGATCAGTACTCTCGAGGCTTTCGCTAAACGCACTTATTTGGATATTCAGTTGTGCTATCATTGTTCTGGGAACAGTTCACTTTTTCTCTGTAATGTCACGACAGTGTATAAATAAGCCTGATTCCTTTTGCTATGTTTGTGGTGAAGTCCACTCAGAAACCTCTGACTCCGCTGGTGAAGAAGGCATACTAGTTATACTTTGGATGTAAAGTAAGTGATCAGGACAAATCCTGGGCTCCTAAAATATGCTGTAGTTCATGCTCACGTTCTCTGACTGGTTGGCTAAATGGGACACATAAGTCAATGCCATTTGCAGTTCCCATGATATGGCGAGAACCTACAAATCACGTGACCGATTGCTATTTTTGCATGACCACAATCAAAGGTTTCTCGTTCAAGAGCAAAAAGAAAATTGTTTATGCCAACATCCCCTCTGCCATGAGACCAGCTCCACATGATGCCTTCATGCCCATCCCACCAAATCCGAGTAAGTTCCGTCTTAGTTCTGAGGAGTGCAGCGATTCTGAAAGCGTTTCACCTCAACCTGGAACCATTCAACAAGAAGAAATTTCAAGTTCGTCCAGCCCCTCTGAAACTCAGCCACAGCTCATAAATCAGAGGCGATTAAATGATCTTGTTCGTGAATTAGATCTCCCAAAATCAAAAGCTCAGCTGCTTGGGTCAAGGTTGCAACAATGGAATCTCTTGGAAGGAGGCGTGAATATATCTTTCTTCAGAAAACAGGAATCAGGAGTTCTATGCTTTTTCTCGATGGAAGAAAATCTTGTATTTTGCAATGATGTATTTCATTTGCTCCAGGAACTTGATCTGCCAACCAATCCAGAGGAATGGAGACTATTCATTGACAGCTCCAAGTTTAGTTTAAAAGGAGTACTCCTTCATAATGGAAACAAACATCCATCTATCCCAGTAGCTCATTCGGTCCACATGAAAGAAACCTATGACAACATGAAGATACTTCTACAAAAAATCAAGTACCATGAGTACAAATGGCGCATTTGTGCAGATCTTAAAGTGCTTACAGGACTCCAAGGAGGTTACACTAAATTTTGTTGTTTTTTGTGCGAGTGGGACAGCAGAAAAAGAGGAGACCATTATGTCGTAAAAAAATGGCCAGAGCGTAAGGAAAAAGTAGGTGAAAAAAACAATACCAATCCTCCATTAGTGGACAAAAATCAAATAATTTTACCCCCACTCCACATAAAATTGGGGCTAATGAAAAACTTCGTAAAAGCGATGGACAAGGAAGGAGAAGGTTTCATGTACTTAAAACAAAAATTTCCGCATCTCAGCGATGCTAAGATAAAGGAGGGAATTTTCGTAGGACCCCAAATTTGACATCTACTCAAGGACCTCACTTTTGAAGCAAAGTTAAATACTACTGAGAAAAAGGCTTGGATTGCTTTTCGAGAGGTATGTGCTAAGTTTTGGGGAAACGAAAAATCTAGAGACTACCGAAAAATAGTCCAAGAACTGCTTACTTCATATAAAACATTGGGATGCAATATGTCCTTAAAAATACATTTCCTGCATAGTCACCTAGACTTTTTCGCCCCAAATTTGGGTGCAGTTTGGACGAACATGGAGAACGATTCCACCAAGACATATCCAGAATGGAAAAAAGATATACTGGCAAATGGAATGAGAAGGTGCTGGCGGATTACTGCTGGAAACTGCAGCGGGAGACAGAGGAGGAAGAGTACAAAAGCAAAAAAAATACTCATTGACGATGTGTGTATATTTTTTGAGTTGTGTCATATCTAGTATTATACCTGATAGCATGCAGGATTCAATTAATTATATTTTACCGTTGAAAAAGAAAAAAAAATCTGTTATAATAAAGACAATAATATTCAAATACAATTTTTCATTTTTTCCAAGTTTCTCCTCTTTTCTCTCCAAATCAGAGGGTGATAGAATTTTTCTGAGTTCAGATTCGGACTCAGCACACCTGAAAACATGAGAAACAGGCAAAATTGTTCAAGGGAGGGGAGAAAAGTTTTTTTTTGCAGAACAGTGTAATTACTCATAGATTCCACTCTATTAAATATTATATTTCTAGATATGAATAGTAGTGTGGACATTGAAATCTAAATAAATAGTTTTTGTAATATAGAAAAATAATTTGAACATATTCTTGGCTGAAGGATTTACCTTAAATAGCAATATTATTGACTTTTATTAATTAAAGAGAGAACCAACAAGTAGCTGCAGAAAACCTATTGTAGTGATTAGAATAAATTATGAGAGATAATCACACAGAAGCTGCATAACTAAGGACATACCCTGGCAAAGTGGTTAGTTATGCCACATTCTTCAAAAATGTGCATAAAGTAACCTATATGCATGAAAAATAATTTTTTTTTTTCCTACGCCAAAGAAAATGTACAAAGCCAAATTTCTGGCTGGTGCCATGTTTTTTTCTACTAGAACTTTCTAAAAACATCTAAAATTCATTTACCAAATGCAACACTCCAGCAATCCCTCTTTTGCTGTGTGTCAGTGGGTTCCATTACAACAACGGGTTTGCTTTTCTGCCTTGGATCCCAAACTTTAACCAATCCTGTAATTTAAGAGCATTATTGGAAAATGTATAACAAAACAATATATAAAACTCATTGTGATGCTGAAAATTATTTCCAAATCATTTTACTGCTGTGTTGCAAGTTTTCTCATTAGTGTGTTAAATGTTGTTGTTTTGTTTTTTTAATATTTTGTATAAAATTAACACTAACTTTTCTCATGTGTCTCCTAAACATTTGGAATGTGTCTTCAACTTTTGCATTGTTGAAATGTTATGCACATTTTTACATATTTTGATTTCTTTTCTCATTTTATTCCCTCTAGGGATGTTGGCTTTTCTTTTGAAAAAATAAAAATAAAAAGCACTAGATCTCTCCTGACTAGAAAAGGGTGGTATACTGTAGATAAATCATACTAAAAATCTGGGTTACTTATGAATGGACGTTGAAATTTAAATAAATAAATTATTGTTTCTCATCAATCTAGAAAAATTATTGAAAGTAACACTAATAAAATGGTGTATTGATTAATGATTTATCTAAATGTTGATTGTAATTTACCATCTCTACTTCCAGTTACAATTTCGGGAGCACCACATCCAACATTCTGCCCACCAAAGCCATCTATTCCATTGATAATTTCACTGTGTGCTTCTACGTCATAAATTGGATTCTCTAGTCTCTCGATGTCCCTAAAAATTGTAAATTTTGACAGAGGGAATTCAAGAAAAGAAATCTGACATTTATTTCATGACATTTACAAAAGTATTGCTGTACCATATTTCTAGTCGACCATAAAAATTTCCAGTAGCCAAGTGTCTTTTTTTGAGTGATGATGCTCCAAATGTGCTGCATTTAAATGCTTGTTCTTTTTGAACCTGCAGACAAAATGTATTCTAAATTTCAAAAGTTAGTAATATAAAAGAAAATAAGTAATAATTATTAAAAGACAATTTTCTTCAATAATAAATTATAACACAAATACAAAGTAAAGCATGGGTGTATATAGGAAAATTTCGGGCTGGGAAAATTTCGGGGGGGGGGGGACCATTTCCGGGGTATGGAATACTAATAATCTAGAACTTTGAATAGTTTTAGCCAACTACAACGCTATTACACCCAAAATAAAATATTTTTTATGAACAAAGTGATCTTATTTAATTTATTTTTAAGGGGTTTAAGACACATTTTTAACGATCAAATCAAAATTTCAGGGGGGGCTGCAGCCCCTCCCCTTATATATCCCCATGAAGTAAAGAGGGCTAGGATCTCACAATGGTATAGGGAAAAACAACTACACGGATACTATTTCAGAAAATGCTACATTACAAGATACTATACTTTTACATATTCCTTTATGGTTTATTATACAAGATATAATTAAAAATTGACGGGTATGCAGCAATAAGGAGGCAGCTCCATTTTTGGGGATTTTCAGGTCAGAACATTACCATCGATTTAAAAATGATCTCTATCTTCTGGTATAGTGGGATCACAAGAACTAAACTGATGTGAGAGGTCCACTATTGACTTTCCATCTATGTACAGCCAACCCCTGCTCTTAAAAACTGAGAAATGCTATGTCGTAATGTGTGTGAAATATGTCGGATAGTATGAGATGTCATTCGATAATGCATTAAAATGTGTACCTTCTTCTGCTAGATTTGACAGAAACAGAGCCAGAAGACTAAATTTGGCATTAATTGATTTTTTTTTTTTTTTTTATTTTTTACATTATCTGTTGGTATTGTCATATGAGCTTTCTTGATTAAAAGCAAATTTTGTCCATTTTAGATTAACAAGTCATAAATTTTGGGTTTTTTATAGAACATGGCTGGAAAAGAAGGCAGCTCGAAATCATTAAACTTCAGACCACTACTCTAAAAGAGATAGGAAGGGGTCCATATCGACTTACTTTCATAAGGAGATGGCTATGTTATGATAGGAAAAAAAAAATCAAGAAACTAAATTTTAAATTTTTTTTTTTTTTTGTAAAAAAGGAGCTATATATACAGTGCTGTGAAAAAATGTAGACTCAAGGGAAAAATGTACTATTTGAATTTGTTTAAATCATTTATTTTGAAATTTTGCTAACAAAAGATATTATTTAATGTTTACCTAAATGATTTGTAACAATTTTGATAAAAAAATCAATGATATTGTTAGGATTTGCTTCATTTGATACAAAATAACAAAAAACAACCTGTGAAAAAGTATAAACTCTTTCTGACTCTTTAATGAGTAAATTCTTTTTAATAATGACATCTTATGCCATGTTTCTTAATCACCTCCAAGAGTCCTTTGAGGACACTTCTTACTAAATTAATTTAAGTGCTCTCTAGTATGTATGCGTAAACATGATTTTTTGACGAAATCTGATTATTGTAAATTATCAAACAAATCAAAGGCCATTTAAAGCTTCTTGGCAATCTAATAACATAAAAACCAATCACAAAAAATGATTGTGCAATGAATTCACTTATAAATTTAATAAATACTTTGATTTTATAAGTTGAGTTTATAATTTTTCACAGGACTGTAGTATATACCTAGTATAGTTTTTGTAGAATTAGAATTATATATATTTTAGAGGGGGGGGGGAGCAAATATATTTTTCAATTTGGTAAAACTGAAGGAGAGCGTCCTTAGCACCGTTTTTTTCTTCAAATTCTGCACTATAACGTATTGTGGTGCACTAAACACGATTCCGTTAAAAAAAAAGTCCGACTCGCAGGAACTGCATCATCTTAGCGCGGTTCCGTTCTTATCCCTAGACTCATTTAGAATGATTAAAATAGAAGCTGTTATTATCACTGTTTTGGGTCCACATTTCTAGAAAGGTCTTATTTAAGATCTTACCTGGATGGGTCGGCCAACCCGCCCTAGGAAGGACCTCGCTAGGCAGTTGAAAAGCTATATCTTGGAAATCCATATCTCTAGCATTAAATTGTTTTTCTTAACCTGATTTATTATCAAATACATTATCCAACTATAAGCAATTAAAAAATAACAAGGAATAAAAACAGACAAAAAGAACAGTTCGAATAAGCGAAATCAATTACTTTAAAGTTTTAAGCACTTATTTCTCCGATTGACATCGTCTAATCAAAACTTTCATCAGAACCTTTTTTGTAGAGCATTTAGTAAGCTTTCTAATGGTATTCTTCCGTTTACCAAGATTCTCAACCTTTTTCGAGATATTAAGGAAAGTAAACAAAGTTACTAAAACTTTTTATGTCTGTTAATAAAATATTTTATTCTAACCCTTCCTTAACTCCAAACGTAACCAAAATTTCAACATATTAGTTTTAATGAATGTAGAACATGCAGAAAATGTTTCAACTGAATCCCATGATTCTGAGTACCCAAACCAAAAACGGTACCTATTCAAAAACTATTTTTCCAATTTTCTCGAAAACGGTTAACCCTTTCTTTGCTGACGAATGAAGCGACTCGCAGCGCCCGGTACGCTCGATGCTTTACGGTCTAACTCCCCCCGTACGCTCGCCAATCTCTCCTTATCTCTACTTCACTACCTTTCGACTCTTTCCTCTCTCTCAGAAAACGAGGTGCAACGTCACTCATATCGAAGGAGGCTATCTATACCAACCGTACTGTACAAGATCCAAACTGTGACTGAAAAATATAAACAGCAACGCTTAAAACAACGCTTAAAAAACGCTTTTGATTGTGTATGGAGAAGATTGATAATCAAGAGACTAATCGAATATGACGTACAAGGCAATATGCTGAAATTTATAATAAACTTCCTCTCTAATCGCTCATTTAGGATACGCAATGGATTGCATATATCGAAGGAATTCGTCCAAGAAAATGGTGTCCCACAGGGAAGCGTTATCAGTCCATTGTTGTTCTCTCTAGCCATTAACCCAGTCCTCTCATTAGTTCAGCTTCCAGTTAAGGCTATGTTATATGCAGACGACCTTGTTGTCTACTGCTCTGGTCACTCTTTGCATAATCTCCAAAGGATTATACAAAATAATCTAAACTCCATTACCACATGGCTACTAAACAACGGATTTACCATATCTCCCACAAAAACAGTCTGTACAATTTTTGCGCAGAGAAAAGTTAAGAACCCTCCTCGTCTTTGTATTAACGATGAGACCATTGCATATAGTGACAGTGTAAAATATTTAGGTTTGCTCTTTGATAGAAATTTGAACTGGACAAGCCACCTAAAAGAGCTGAAGTCAACTGGCCTTCGCATGCAGAATATCCTGAAAACAATGGCCAGTACATCATGGGGAGGAGATCGAACGAGCATGTTGATGCTATACCGGAGTTTAATAAGATCCAGGTTAGACTATGGGTGTATGGTATACGGATCTGCGTCACCTAGCTCTTTACGAATGTTGGATTCAGTACATTATGGCGGAATCAGAATTGCTACTGGTGCCTTTCGTTCTAGCCCAGTACTAAGCTTATGTGCAGACTCCGGAGAGCCACCTCTAAATTTTCGGCGAGACCAGCTAACTCTAAAATATTACATTTCTATCTTGGCTTCCTCATTCCACCCCTTAAATCAACAATTCAATAATTTCTT
Source organism: Gonocerus acuteangulatus (assembly GCA_946811695.1). NCBI lineage: Eukaryota > Metazoa > Arthropoda > Insecta > Hemiptera > Coreidae > Gonocerus > Gonocerus acuteangulatus. The sequence goes on from OX328128.1 coordinate 65,667,505, forward strand.
AAATCCATTGCACCACAGAAGTAAAAGAAAACATTTTTTAATAAGATCCCTGCTCATAAAAGAAAATCTCCAGATAGAAACGATAAACTTAATGAAAGAATCTTACTCAGTGAATCCCCCTTGGGAATTGCCCCCACTCCGTATCAACTTATCCCTTTCCAAATTCATTAAAAAACACACAACCCCAATACTCTTCAGAACCGAATTCACTCGGATGTGTAACACTCTCCCAGCAGATAGCCACGTATATACAGACGGATCCAAAACGAATGATGGAGTAGGGGCTGCATATCTTTATGGCTCTCAGTCCTGTCAGTTTACTTTAGATCCAGCATGCTCAATTTATACAGCCGAACTAGTTGCTATACTTAAATCTCTGTCCATCTTAATTCCCGAGGGAAACGCCCTTTCCATATTTTCCGACTCCCTTTCAGTTTTATTTTCATTAACCGATCCATTTTCCACTCATCCTATTATTTCCGATATTTTCACCGCCGTATATAATCTCCAGCAAAAGAAATGCCTAACTAGCTTCTCTTGGATTCCGAGCCACTGTGGCATTCCAGGCAACGAGAGAGTCGACGAATTAGCTAAAAGTGGTGTAAAGGAAGGAGAACATTATCCATTCATTCCACGGTCCGATGTTTTAGCTCAAGTAAAAGACGGAATCTGGCTTCAGTGGGAAAGAACATGGAGGGAAACTTCTGATAACAAACTAAGGGAAATAAAGGGAACCCCCAGGACTTGGAGATCTTCGGTTTGTCCAACCAGAAGGAAAGAGATTGTGTTAGCCAGGTTGCGAATAGGGCATACAAGGCTTACACACTCTTACCTCATGTCTAAAGATGAACCACCCAACTGTATAAGCTGTGGAGTTCTCCTCACGGTGAAACACATACTTACAGAGTGCTTAGCATACCAATCTGAAAGGAATCGGTTCAAAATTGATGGCACCTTAGACGAAATTCTAGGGGATTATCCAGAAAAAATCATTAACCTGTTTAAATTCCTAGAGGCTACAAATTTAACAGACAAAATTTAACATAAAACTGTATTTTGCTGATACAGAATATTCTAACAAAATACAGTTAACGAAATAATATAGGCGTTCTTGTGTTTCGAAACTACTAATATAACCGCATCTAGAAATTAATGTTATTCTCAATAACTATTTTTATTTTAACCTGTCACTCTATATAAAATCTTTTATTTATTTATTTATTTTATTTTATTTTTTAATGAATATTTAATATTTCGTTGTTTTCTTTTATTATTATTTAATTTTAATTCTAATATCAATTTATAGTAATTGTAAATGTCTCCATATTGCAACAAACAACAACATCAATAACTATTAAATGACAACTTTAATACGTTAAGTACCCTTTGGGTCTTACTTTCACAGGGTGACCATGACCCATTGTGGTTGATATTGCCCTTAATACAAAACAAACATAAACAGCAACAATATGGCTGGAGAGACAAATCTGAGTACGGACACTGCAAATAGGCGGCGAGGTGTGCCAGCTTCAACAATTACACATAACAATGACGATTGTAGGACTTTACATTTTTTTATACATACTAATAGACTTGCACAATGAAAAATTTCAATTATTATACAAAGAAGATTTGATGAAATCGAAAAGTTTGTGAAGAACCGGATGAAGCTCTATTCGTAATTAATAAAATCACTAGCAATTATACGATAATTGAGATATAAAGTCTCTGTTACTTTATAGAAAAATTATTAGTCATTACAGATCCTAGAAATGCTCAGAAAATTATGTTGAATGCATCATTTCATTATGGCTTCTTTAGATGTCTCAAAGATAAGATATTATAATATCTTATATAATATGGTTATTGTTATATCTCTCTGTTGTATCTCGTTACAGAGCGCGCCACTGTAGCGTTGCCCAAAACATTGGGATGGTTGTTGTGTTTATGTTAGCTGTATAGCATCATATTACTGTTCTGTATTGTGTATCTTTAATAAACATTATGCTACTATTCTTAAAGTTATTACTTGTCCAAGGGCCATAATAGTTATTGTATAAACACATTATTTAATTAAAAATTATAATATTCCGTAGATTTAATGAACCTACGTACCATCCTTAATATCGCTAGGTCCCAGTGATTTTATGCGAGTTAATAGAACTAGGCCGGAGAAGCGACAGACGGGGCTAATACCGGCCACGAGTTAACTCGTGTGGAGCGTCTGGGGCACTGCTTTTCGTACACGAGTTAACTCGTTCAGAGCAACGAAAGGGTTAAAGCTATCGCCTTGGAAATGGTTTCATTCGTTTTCCTAGCCCAAGAAGCCTATAAAACGAGTACTTACAAGCTTATGAACTAAAAAACGTAAGCGTTACGATTTTTTTTTGCGCGAATTTCGCCCCAAACGCCATCTTCCAGTGGGCGGATTCTGCTGGTTAACGAACTTGACCTTTCAAATTAGACGAAAGATTTTTGTACCAAATTTCATCAAAATCGGACCATTATTCGCTGAGATATGCCGGGAACAGACAAATATATATATATATATATATATATATATATATATATATATATATATATATATATAAAAAATCAGTCCCGTAAAAAGCCACGAGGGGCAGATACTGTAGAGGTATCTGATTCTTGACCATACGGCACACTAGGGAGATAGTGTGGTTAATACTATGCTCCGGCCGCCTGATTTTCTCCTTGCCTGCTTCAACTGCAGGCAAGTATATATATAAATTTGAACCACCATCATTTTCGGTCTCTAGGGGTTCTGAAACGCAAAATTTTCTAGTCGGCACTTCCGGATTGCGTCATGAGACCAACCTTATAAGCGGGGTTCCTCCCTATGGTGGAGGGAGGAACCGCGCTAAAAAAAAGTTGCTCTCGACTAGGAAAGAAGTTATTAAGCGCTACAGTTCTCAGTTATAAAAGTTGGCGTAAACGTCGTATTAATAAACATGTATATTAAGAAGAATGTCTAGGACGACTTTTGGGCAGACGTGCTATGCGTTTCCGCTCGCTACACTCGCTCAAGAATACATCAAAACTCTAGTCAATCAAACTCGCTGTTATGGAGGTTATAAATAGTTTATCAAAATTTCAAACGAGAGTTCTTTGTTTCCCAATGTTAGATGTCTGCGCATGCGCATGCGAGCGGTAACGCATAGCACGTATGCCCAAAAGTCGTCCTAGGCATTCTTCTAATCCTTCTAGACATCATCAGACGCGATGTTCGGTGGATATAAATCCGCAATCGCACTGAACAAAACTTTTATGCGCACTTCATATTTAAGGGCACGTTTAACTTTTCCGCACATTTCAACTTTTCACACTTCAACTTTTCCGCACATTTTCCACAATTGATAGAATTACTGAAAATTTTGTTTTGTATTAAAAATTTGAGTAATTCTTCTCGATTGTGGATAACAATTATCAAGTCGTGTAACTTCATTTTTATTTAACACTTTTCCAAAAAAAACTATAACGATAATATGGTAATTAGAGCGAATTAGAGGAGCTTATAGGGAACAAATTATAAAGGCATTAGCTAATTATTAAGGGATTTCTGTTATATAAAACTTTTCCGGAGCGAAATAAGAAATTTGAAGAATGTTTCATTATTTAAAAAAATGTTTATGAATAAATAAGTGTTGGTAAATTTTAATAATTGATGGTAAATTTCAATTACACTTCTTTATTAAGGATTATTGCGCATGCGCGTGTTTGCAAGTACGTTGTTTATGCGATCTTTTGTAACCTCCATAACAGTGAACTTTTTTTTAAAATAACTTCTTTCCTAGTTGAGAGCAACTTTTGTTTTTTAATGGATTCGTGTTTAGTGCATCAAAATACGTTATAGTGCAAACTTTGAAGAAAATCGGTGCTGAGGACGCTCTCCTTCAGTTTTATCTTCTTTTGTATAAAGAACCTAAAATTTTAGAGGCAAACAACGGTAATTTTTTTAACTCTTTGTCGCATGCCTACTGTAAATGGCGAACATTTTCCTTAGTGAAGGTTTATTTATTTAACATGCTAATACATAAAAAAGTAGAGTGAATATTTAAAGGCGAATTAATTACATACCTCAGTAATAAGAGTGGATGCACCAGAGGTTAGTTCGTAGATTTGAATTATGCCGTTATTGTTTGGCTTGCATCCCAGGATGACATACTTGGCGGAACAAGGAATCCATTTACCATCAAATACGTTGTAATTCACCGGTTTTTCTACAAGTGAAAGTATTTGAGGCTTCTGAAGCTTATCCATAATGGAATAGGCAGTTCAGTTATGTGATAAGAAAAATACTATCGTTGCTAGGATATTAATAAACAACCAGTAGTTTTGATAACTTCATGTTATTTTTTATAGAGGAATATTTAGTTTTCTGTATTAATTTAGAGTGGAGGCGTATCCATTCCTTAGGTTGGGGGTTCGATCAGCAAAGGATTTAAATGAGTTAACTTTTTTAACTTACAAGATTTAAAATGTTTGATTTCCGTTGTATCTCCATGGATCAACGCAGTTCAATTGAATGTCTTAACCTCAAATCATTCTTAATTTCTGAACTTAATACTTGTGTAGCGACTGCACAGTACAAATCAATTAAAAACAGAGTTGATTTGAATTGAGCAACACGCGATCAGTGTGATCCTTATATAGATAATGTTACAGTATTGCCCGAAAAATGTATCGTATTTGAGCCGTTGAGACTATAACCATAATCTTGTTTTCCCATCTTCATCGCCACGGGCAGGTACTCCCATCAAAGCCGAATATGTATAAAATCGCGTTAAATGCGAGTGTGCAGAGTTCTCTACATGGGTGGAATGTTTTTATCAATGGACACAATTTATTTTGGCGAGTGATTTACAATTATCCTTTGAATGATATTGGTTACCTGAATATCACTACTAACCGGAGACTCCTAAAGAGGTCAGAATTAAGAGAGCCCAAAGAGGTAACACATTGACGAATTCACTAAGATTGACGTCACAACATTGATTTTTGTTTTTAACGGCGTAGCAACTATTGGGCTATTTACACCAAGACAACATTAATGACACCAAGACTAATGAATCGATCCATGCAAAAAGAACTTCAGTCCCTTTTTTCCCAATATGAGTTCCGATAATATTTTCGTTAGTATGAGTGATGAATTCTTTGTATCTAAAGGTAACTTCACATTTCTATGTTAGAAGGACTTCAGTACAATACATAGTTGCCATAGAAACATAGTCCTAATTTTATTATTCCATGTAGAAAGGGCGTCAGTCTAGTTTTATCAAAACTATTGATTTTGGACTGAAGCTCTTTTTGCATGGATCGATTCAATTATAATCGCACTTTTCTTCGAGGAACGCATTATTTATCGTTCCATTATAATTATTGTCGTTCTCGCCAATGATTTATATTAGTCGTTTACACATTTTCCTGAAATTTATGTAGGTTACTTGTATGTATGTATATATATATATATATATATTTGTCTGTTCTAGGTCAAGTACGCTAACCAACAGGATCCTCCTACCAGAACACAGATTTTTCGGCGAGATTTGCGAAAAAAAGTCATAGAGATTACGTTTTTGCGCTTACAGACTTCTAGGTACACTTTTTTTATAGATGAAGACGCGAGAATCAAACGAAACCATTTTTAAGACTATATTCATATGGTGCTAATGACCTCAGCAGTTGATGCACCAAAAATTAAAAAAAATAAATAATAAAAATATAATCGTTTTCGAGAAAGGTGAAAGAAACAAGCTTTCCAAATAATACAACGCATAAGTACTGAAAAGCGCTAGGATAACGCTGTTTTTACGAGTCGGAATTTATTCAATAGAGTCATTACCTAGAGCATTGTTATTGTCCTAATCGTCTATCTTTTTCACTCGCTTCTTCATACTCTTTTGTAAGTAACTGCGACTCTCAAATATATACCTTATTTCAACCTGTACAATTAATTCGAAATATATTATATCTGGTGACCTTTGGTTTTATACGGTATTTTATTGAAGTATAACTGTTTTTACTATGTTATTATGAATCCATGCAATTTTTCCGACGTCCTTGTATGCGTAGCATGCACTTTGGTAGCCAGTGTGGAAATGTGAAGAATTATATATTAGATGAAGTCATCAAAGGTTGTAGGAACCACTTTTTATATATAAATATGTAGATGACATTTTGCTTTGCTTTTAGGATATAATGAATGATACAAATTTTTTTAATATATTTTTTTAAACCACTGTAAATGTACCTGGGATTCAATAAAAAAAAAATAAATAAAAAAAAAACAACCATAGAATAACATTGCTGCATTTTGAAATATTTAAACCATCTAAAAGAAATCCCGGATTTTAAGAATATCAAAAGCAAACCTTTTGAGGAAAATTTCAAACTTGTCGTCCAATTATATTTAAAATATTTTGGTAAAGTTATTTTTAGGGCAGTAACAGTTCTATTATACAGACGATGTTGTTGACATTTTGTTTTATGACACGAATTGAAGTGAATCATTACGAGAAAATCGTTCTTCGCTAGTGTAGCTGAATGGCATAACGTTCACATTATGAACAACAGATGTCAACATTTGTAGTGCGCCGAGATATTAATATTTTGATTTTTATTTCTTATTGCGGAAAAAATAAAAATCAAGGTTTTTTTTATTTTATTTATTAAGGAAAAAAAACAATTTTTTTCTTGAATTATTATTATTAAATTTTAGCGTCTATTTATTATTAACTACGAATTTCAGGACGGGTTATCTGTAGGTTACCACCCTTTTCTAGCCAGGATAGGGCTGATGCCTTTTCTTTTTTCTAATGAAAAACCATCACCCCTAGTAGGAAACGAACCCACGACCCTTTGGCAAATATGATAACAGAATTTGATTTTTGTTCTTCTGTCAGTCTGTCAGGAATCAAATACTTATTAAGTGTTATGGTTATCTTCTTATGTTAATGAATTAATTTTAGCGCTTTTATATCCTCCCTTCATAGGGAAGAAACCCGCTTGATATCGACTAATGACTTAATCAGGACGTGGCGACAAGAAAAGTACATGCTCCAGAACCTCTAGATCTCGAAAATAAAGGTGTTTCATATATATATATATATATATATATATATATATATATATATATATATATATATATATATATATATACATGTACATAATTATATAGGTTACTTGGAAGACAGATGGTAAAGAAATAGGTAGCATTTCGGCAATTGCCTTCATCCCTGCCATGGAGAGAACTCATTAATTATGTCGAGGAGGCGATAATGGGGCTGCCCCTCCCCCCCCCCCCCGAAAATTTGATTTTATCAGAAAAAATGTGACATAAAAACCTCAAAATTAAGTAAGATCACTTACAAGGGGAGTATACAGCGATGGGGTCACCGATTTGGACCAAATTTTTTTCTGGTGATTCTACATTGAAAAATAGTCGACACTTGTTCGAGCGTTCCATCCAATACGCCTTAGGAGCCGAGAAATAAAATAAAATAGGTTAAAAGTGCTTTATTTTTTATATCGAGTTTAGAAAATGATATCGACATGGTTCTTTCACCAATTCATTCGTTTTACAGAGTAGACTACAAGAAAAATATAATCGTTAAATAATAATTTATATTTCGTCAAATATATTCAAAAATATGCTTTCGTTTTCAGGTAAACTAGTGTTATACATTTTTTTACGCCAAAAATAATAGCAGATTTAAAATCAGCACCCCAAAAAACCCTAATATAGTGAATATCATTGGAAACAAAAAATAATGATTTTTCCCAGTCTGGAAGAGACTAAATATTTGTAAGATCTTTGTTAGTTCAGAATAAATAAGTTTTTATGGGGTGTAATAGCGTTTTAGTTGGCTAACTATTCCTAGTTCTACATTAGTAGTATTCCTTTACCCCCCCCCCCCCCCCTCCTCTAAATCCCCTGGTGCTCACAGCCACCCCCCTTAATGTTTTTTATATACACCCCTGGAGGCGAGTGAGTGATGTATGCTTAGAGTTGGCTACTGCCTGCAAATTTACTGTGCATTAAGGCGCCTAATATCTTCTTTTTGTTCGATACGCTTTAGTAAGTTTCTAAATTTTTCACAAAATATGTACTGTTTCTAACAAGATTTCCAAATGACACCAGAGATTTGAGCGATATGAAAACGGGCTATGGTGTGGACATTTTGATCAACACGCCTCATGGGCTCAACTTTAACTTCAGATCCACCGAAAACAGGAAAATACAAATTAGAAGTAGCTTGTTTATCAAGGATCAAAATTTCTCATTTAAACGTATTATATAAATTCACGCAAATATCTTCCATAATATCAGGCATATGTCTCGCTCCAGTCCTCCCTAAAGAAGACCAATTTTCATTAATACAAGAAAATTGCGTTTCGTTTAAGACGAAAAGAATTGGGCGTTGGGAACTTTTTACGTAATACAATGAAAATATACACGTTTGCTTCAAATTTGAAATGATTATTTCTCGAGAACGTCACGGATGAAGTAAGGTGGAGGTACTCGGCAGATAATACTGCTCTGACTGCAGGCAATTTCATGTAATTTTCACATAGATTGTCGTACTATTATTACCTCACTCCTTGGAACAGTTTTTATTTCAATGACGTAGCTAGTAGTACGTAGCGACTATTCCAAGATTCAGTTCTTCATTAATAAGTAATAATTAAAGTAACAAATATTTTTCGATGAGATTCGGTCAGGAATGGATCTCGATAGTTTTAGAACTTTCCTATAGAGGTTGCACTCATAAAAGAATTTCTTAAAATTATCTTCATATCTTCTTCAATCCTAGGTACTATATGCCAAAAATGATCCTAGTTCAAATTTATTGTTTTAATTCAAATTGTATGAGGCATTCTCATAACAAACGTCTAACAGAATTCGTTATCCAGCAAAATCGGTCCATCTAGAGGGGGAGTTTACTCCGGTCACTAATTACACTGGTCTGCAAAATTTAGCTTTTTTTCTGGGGTTTTTATTTGTATATGTCATTATCCCTAATTTGAGTGTGCTGAATCAGAATATGAACTTAGTTTTTCTCCATCGCGTACCAATTTTTCACAATACAGAAAACAGTAAAATATACATTTTTATACTAGCTTCTAAGGAATATATGTATTGTTTTTTTTTTCTTGTTTTTTTTTGTTTTTTTTTTCTTTGTTTTTTTACGGCGCATCGACAAATCTTGGCCATTAGCGCCGAAATATATGTAATATTATTGAATATAAGTTAATAAATCCATAAATGTCAACACAACAATATTCAAAATTAACTAGCATTAATTAAATAATATATTAAATTTGAACATTTGAGCAGGTTTTTACATACTGTTTTGAATTGAACGTTTTTACTATGGAAAGAGTTTGATAAATCTCTTTTCAGCAACCAGCAATAATCAAGTGTCATATTTATTATTGTTGTGTTTTATTGTTGTGAAGCACATTTATTTCAATAATGTTATCAGTATTATTTCTTCGCTTTCTTGGTTCTTTTCAATTTCATATGCACAGAACTGCATTAAACAATTTTAGGTAGGTATAACTAATAATTATGCAAAAATGGTACGTGGTAGAAAAAAAACTATTACAGTTTTGGAATCAGCTCATCAAATTTTGTAAAGTAGACCTATTTTGGAGGAAACCCCAACAATCATGCATATCAGTGTTATTAATACAATGCAACAAATGAACCAAAACTCAGCAGACATCGTTTTCGTCTAAAGAGAAAGATCTAAAAAAAAAAAAAAAGTTAATTGATCCATTAGGAATGGGTGTTTCCACCAGAACGAAATTATTAATTATTATCCCGCGCGTTTGCCGTTATTTTTACTTCCTTGCAAGATATTGAGTAGACGTCATTCTAAGGCTGCACCTACATTGGACCAGTATTTCTCCCCATCCGGTCCGACTCGATATCAATCGACCGACAGCGGCTGACGTGAGTGCCTACATTGGTCCCTACCCGATCCGATCCGATCTAGTCGCAGCTCGTCAGTAATGAACTCGTAGTGAAGTGAAAATGAGTGATTAAGTTAAGAAACCTAATAAGCAAATAAAACTTCGATTACCTTGTTGGAGGTATAAAGGAGGAGTTGAGAGGCCAATCAATCTTCCGGAAATCAGTCACGAAAGAAACCCCGGCGCAAACTGAAGAAACTCGAGTTGCTTGCGTAGCCTAAAAACACATGCTCTCAGATTCTATGTAATGAAGCCCACTTATCTTTCCTGGTATCAATAAAGGCCAAAATGTAGAAATTTTAGTTATATAATTTGAGGATCTTGACATAATCCTAACTAGGTAATGTATTTTTTTTATTATATTTTTTTTAATAGTACGATTCGGTAAAAAGAAATAAAACCATAACAGAGAACTATGCAGTAGTAAGTACTTTGTAGATACAAAGTAATAAGACATTCAAATGCATTATTGACTCCCATTAAACATTGTAATCTTAACATTACATTGAATGGTTATAAGTACGATCTTCAATCAAGTTATAAATTTAAATGATGGAAAAATTAACATAAATGAGCATGTGGCATACAATGAGTTGCACAAGCTCATTGTTAATGAGTTAAGCAACTTCAACAATGTTATTTGTGCCCCTTCTGCAAAAAGAGTAAACATCTCTTTCTGTAGAAGGAGATAAAAATTGGTTCTCCTTATGCCCAGTCGCTGTACTTTGTGGATAGTTGCCCAGACACTTAACATTTCAAATTAAGGGTGCTCAAATGGTTGATCATAATGCTTTTTGAGTTGGTCTTGAAACATATCTTTTAATTTTACAGCACATAGCTAGTAAATGTGCTAAAAAGTACCAATGAGTTAAATACAAATATGCCACATTTATAGGAAATGTGCTAAAACTAACCGATATAAAAAAAAATGACCATAAATAGTTTTGCTATTTTATGTTTTTCACAAATAGCTAACACAAATAAAATATATAAATAAAACAAAATAGTGGGCTTAGCACTCCGTATCTAGGGCCATGGATTCTATTTCCTCATTGGAGGGGGTTTTATCTTCAAAATAATACAAGGCATCGTCTCTTTTCTGACTAGAAAAGTCTGACTCGCAGGAACTGTGTCATCTTAGCGCGGTTCCGTTCATATCGCTTTCTTGAAAAGCTTTTATGGCCTTACCTGGCAGGGTCAGCCAGCCCCTTCATCCACTTCTTCAGATACTTATCTCATTGTTCAGTGCATTGAAAAATATCAAAATGTTTCTCATTTTCTTGTATTCTTCTACTATAGTACCAACTCTACAAATAATTCCAATTTAAAACAAAAACAAAAACAACCAATAAAAACGTGAGCTAAAGCGACTACAAAAACCCGTTCAAAAGAACAAAACAAAAACATTTGAAGTTTTAAGCACTTATCTCTCCGATTGACATCGCCTAATCGAAAATAGCTTATGAACTTTTTTTGTAGAAAATTTAGTAAGCTTTCGAATGATTACCTTCCAGTTACCACGATTTCCTCACAGTTTTCGAGATATTAAGGAAAATATAAGAAGTTCCCCCGATTCTAATCTATAGATAACCCTTTTCAAAAAATTGAAGAATTAATAAAACTATGTTAAAAGATATATATATATATATATATATATATATATATATATATATATATATATATATATATATATATATATATATATATATATATATATATATATATATATTTATGGCATTCGAAACTAATAAATAAAAGTAGGTTAAAGGAAAAAAATAATTCTCTTATATTATAGCGTCTGGTTGAAAGCAGTAAATTTATTTTAATTTAAATTTTTAAATGCCCTCTTATAAATAATACAGATTTTTGGGACGGCGACAAGTTACCAGCCAGGATAGCCTGTAGGCATTGAACCCTTAGCGTTCACGCCTTAAGCAACGATTTTAAATTTATTCTATTAACTTACTATTTTACAGAGGAATGGGCTTAGTTATACAGCAACTACGAGACGGACTTTTTTTCTTTAATTCATAAACGTATAAGGCACTCTATTTTTACAGTATTACTCATTTTGGGCATCTCACACTCTGGAAAAAATGACTTATTTTAATTTATGCAATTCTCTAAAAACAATTATGTTCTGCTGGATAGTTATCCATTGATGTCCAGTTTGACAATTTTCAACAAGAAACGAATTCAAAACCAGCTGGCTTTGAGCTGAGAAAACTTCTACAAGAAAAGCGCCGGAAGAGGTGTGCATTTGAAAAAGGGATGATTCTCGGTGTACATAGAGGACCTTGGAAGAGAAAGGGCGAATCATGCATTCCGTATGTTAGGAAATCGAAGTCAAAGTTCAGAAGTGCTACAGCATAGCAAAGGCGAATGTTTACTCTATGGAATGCTGATTCATAAACCTGATTGAAAAAATATGCAATTGAAATTCAATGTTTTAATTATAATTTTTATGAATGATGTATAGGCAACATAATACTAGGAGGGGAGTTTCAGACTTGGGACTCGCCCTTGAAATCGGACATTGAATTGTTCATGGATGATGGTGCTATTCACTTTAACTTGAAACTCTTAAAGAATTTAAGGCGACCCAGAGAAACAAAGTGAAGTGTCGTGTTACCTACATCTTTCTGGGTCAGAAAATAAAATAAAAAAAAAGTCGATTTTTTAGATTCGTTCTTTCTCTTCCAAGGTCCTGATATTATTTATTTGACTCCGCACAGAAACACCAAAGAATATAAATACAACGATGCTAGATATTCAAAATTTGACCAATTTGGAAAGGTTTCAAATGACGATTTGGTAGAAATTCTTTGGGTGATCTTAGGGTTACTCCTTGAAATGATTGAAATATTTTTATTTTTTTTCGACACGTCATTTATCCGACTGTTTTTCAAGTCACATACACCAAAGATATGAAAAATTTAATGATCTTTTCTCTTAATGGATTTTATGTCCATTCATGGATATAATGTCATACGTCCTCACGGATAATTCCAGCTTACGTCTCTACCCGTTTAATAATTCCACTTCCTTACGTCAATGTTTATCCAAGCCGTACTAATTCATGGTCGTTGTGAAGGAACGCATCACCTGAAAGTGGACAATAATGTCCCTGGTTGAAGATTAAGGAAGAGGGGATAATATAGGGCTACTCCATGTCCTTTGGACAAATTATAGCCGAGCTGCCTGTGTTCTCTGGTGTGTCGCCTAAGCAGGACGGTGAGCGAGTAATTGAACAGTCTTAGTAAGTAACAAGAGTTGTTAAGAAGTTTCAAATAAGCCCTTTAAAAAACCATCTAAGTATCAACAAATTTTATTATTATTATTTAGTTGACAGTAAGCCAGTGCATCAAACTTATACTGACATAACACCAAAACATCAAGCCCCTATAATCTTATTTGATGACATTTCGAAATATTACCTATATTATTGGTAAAAATTTCAGTTAAAAGCTTATATATGTGAGGGCCCAGAAGTCAAGAGGTCTAAGTGACATTTTCGAAAAACAAGAGTTAGATACAATCTAAAGAATAATATTGTGAATCGTAAAGAGATGAAAGTGATTTTTTGACAGTTGCTGCCACTTAGCTTGTGTTCTCTTGAGTATTGTCACTTTTGTAATAATATAAAGTCCAGAAGGAAACTAAGGGGTCTATCTGCGGATTCTCCAATTCTTTTGCATATTAATCTTAAACCAGACGATGTACCTATTATGTAACATCGATAATAAACAGCTATGGACGCGAGGATTCTTCCAGTATGATCGGAACTGTAAAAATCTAGTTTTAGCTATTACCACATATATACAATTTTGACTTCATTTTCCTCAAAACCTTCAGTTTGTTACTTTGACCTTGACCTCTGGGGTCCTCACATATAACTACATTATCAATGCTGATTTCCTACATGATATGTATGACTAGGTTCAAAGGATTGCGTTCTTTGTGTGATTGCCAATGAAGTGGGACAACCCACAATAATAATAATCGTTTATACATCCCAATATTAAAAACGGGACTGCCTATTGGGTTTGGTAAAATTTGTTATTCTAATATAAAAACAATCAATTGATTCCTAGGACCACAATAATTTTCATTCTTCTATGCCACCAATAGAGATCAAGATTTTAGGCCAAACTTATGACCTGTCAACAAAATGGCAGGAAAGTCCAGAATAGCTACTCATGAAATTATTTGTGGACATATTTACTGATATTTTCTAGAAGGTAGATGCGTGATTAGTTATTTTGTGACTTGGAAGTTCTCAAGCGACTTACATTAACACGTTCAATCACTTCGGATGCTTCCTCGAACACAGTACACGGTACAGTTCTAGGAAGCTGATGGTTTAGTGGTGATTGTGCCAGATTTAAGAGTTTAAAAGATCACCATTAGCAATTCTCTCACATTATCTACTTTTTAAATTCGTTGCCACTAATAATAAAAATTACATGTGACCTCATAGTATCAATTTTCAGCAATTTTCTCGCAAACGTCTCCGTCAAAGGAAATCTTTTAATCGTTATATAAACAATTAGTTTTTTTGGCTGACATTTCTTTCGTCAGCAGGAAACGAGGCTATTGACTCAAAAGTTCTTTAAAAATGTCCATTAGAATCTAAAATTAATGAGCCAACAAATGCCAATAAACAAGGTGGTGCTTCCAACAAGGTGGATCATCTTGGGGGCACATGTTCTTCTACTTGTGACTTTTTTTGAGGGGCTATGCTTCAAAGAGATTACACATTTATTTCTCCAAATTCATACAGATGAGCATTTATCAAGTATTCTCTTTGACTCCCCCCCCCCAATGCTGGTCCTTCTTTAGGGCCCAGCATTATCAATAAATAAATCAATTTCCATTTACAGTATAATTCCCATTTTTTTTAAGATTAGATCCACTACTTTCTCTACCGCCACCCACCCTAGGGAAATATATTTATATATATATATATATATATATATATATATATATATATATATATATATATAGATGTCCTGGCGTAAAAACATGATAAAATGTTAATCGCCACTAAATCCTGATCCTAATCCTATATAGATGTATATGTATTTTTTGTCGATCGACAAATCTGGGCCATTAGCGCTGACATCCAGGGTGCAGCGAGGAATTTTCTCAACGAGCCCTGAGATGAGAAAAGTCCTGCCGCCGGTGGGGATCGAACCCACCATCTCCCGCTTATGAATCTAAGGCACTAGCCACTAGACCACGGGAGACCCCAATATATATATATATATATATATATATATAATTGTGTGTGCGTGTATATATAAACATACAAATTTGAATCGGTGTTATTTTCGTGATCTGTGGGTTCTGAAACATAAAATTCACGGAGGGAGGGAGGAAACGCGCTAAAATAGAGACATAGCTCTAAACCCTGTTTCGTCCTGTTCTAAACATAAATTAATTTGTTTTATTGTGTTATTTTAATTTTAAAAAATACTAGAATTAATACTGTATTTCATAGGAAGACATGGAACGCCAACATTGAAGTCAAATGTTTGAAAAATTAACATAACAACTTTAAGAAAATGCTTATTGAACTGGCATTGTTGGCATTATTACTCTTCTGTGTTCAGCTTAAAATCAAGACACGGCGCCTAGCGAAATGTACCGAAAACATGTATGGAGAGAAGTGTTACCCGCTTATAGGAAATGCTGACATGCTGTTCAAACTTCGATCTATGACCGGTAAGTATTTTATTTTATTTTTTTGTATTTTGAGGCCTACAAAAATAGTGGAAGGTTAGCTCTAAATGATGTTAATAATTTTATCGCGTTTACACCTTCGCCAAATTGTCAAATCCGCATGTGATGCCGACCCTTAAGACGTGTGTATATACAGGGTGTCCCAGTCATAAACCGACAGACTTTGTATATAGATGGGGAATCGAAAAACTAAGTCAAAAAGTCCTTTGGCGATTTTCTCGTTTTCGACAAAAAACGAAAAAACCGTGTTTTTGGTCAAATCCCGATTTATCGCTTAAACGAAGCGTTGCACGAAAAAAACGCCTCAATACAAAAGTTTTAGCTCATTAAATTATCTTTAAGATGAATAAAAAAAGTGAACCGAGATTATTTTTTCCAGTTTTTGCGTTCCACGCGCAGACGGTTCATCGGATCAAAAAATGTCTAACTCTATGGAACAAAATTTACATCTGATGGATTATTCAAACACGATTATAGTTTCCCCTGTTAAAGCATTTTTACAAGGAGAGCAGTGCAGCGGTGTCGCGGTGGTTCTGGGCTCGGACGGTGCCCTTTCCGCGGTGTGGGCTGGAGGCTTATACATTTTTTTGTTTTAATTTTTTTTTCTTTCTTCTTGAATTCAATTTCTATATAATAAAATTAAAACAATGTATTTAAGATTTATTTAAAAGGTTCCTTCCTTTCGTTGGGTGCCCATGACCTCCCGCGGTTGAATACACCCTTCAGAACGATATAAAAAAAACAACACACGATTATCTCGTAAAATATTCAAGATAAGGCACTGAACTTGGTTTCATTTTGAAGACAATTTAATAAGCTTTAAAGGATACAAAGTATTATTTATTATCACATATTACACACATTGCCTAGGGATTGTGTAAAATTCCCAGGTATTCTATAGAATGTCATTTACTTATTTGCATTGTATATAATTAAAAAGGTTTTGAGTTTACTCTATACACTTTAACTATGTAATGTGAATAACTCTAAAAACTAGCTTTCTTAGTACTGCATACTATTTATTTCATAAAGATAAATAAATTGAGACTGTTATTTACATAATTGGAGCTACTTGTTATAGCAGGGCTGAGAATTCTGACACTTAGAATTTCATTTTCTTTGCTCTTTTACACTTTATACTCTGACTTCTTACTAGACATGCGCGCCGCGCCGGCGCCGCTACGCCACGCCGGGTTTTAATGACGCCGCCGCCGCCGAACCTATTCAGTCGGCGCGCCGAGGGGAGGAAATCTAAATCTACTAGTGTACAGCATGGTGACCGGCCGGCGCCATTTTGTGCTTACCTTCCGATCGATTAAACGCTTGTGTGTTGTGATCGTTGATTGGAAAATGACAAAGTTTGTATCAGAAAAGCCTAAAATAAAAGAATTTTATATAAACATACTCGACGATATAAAACTAAAAATACGTCCGACTTTCAGGAACTGCGTCATCTTAGCGCGGTTCCGTTCTTAGCCCTAGTGCTATTTGTAAAGGAATAAATACAGTTTATGGATAGGGTTTGATCTTTCTTTAAAAATATAAGAGAGAAAACTTTATTTAAAACGAAATAAAATGGGCTCCCCAATTAAATTGGGTTGCTAGGTATACAGCGTGCTTATCATCCATTCGGAAATAGGGTTAATTTTCAGGCTGAAGATGTAAGGATTTCGAAATAAGTATTAGAGAATAAAGAAGATGAAGACGAAAGAAGGAGATAGTGATGGATGAGAAGGAATTTCCAAATCTCAAACAAAAGGAAGTTTAAGAAGCCACAACAGGAAACTGACAGTATCCTAGGACTCCCCGACAACACAATGTTCGCCCCGTGAAAACACTATTATCATTAAGTGTCTCATTTTCTTGCCTTATAGAATAATTTTTTTTTTTTTTTTTTTTTTTTTTTTTTTTTTTTTTTTTTTTTTTTTTTTTTTTTTTTACTGCGCATCGACGTCTAGGCCATTAGCGCCGACATCCAGGGTGCAGAAAGGAATGTTCCCAACGAGCCGTGGGATGAGAACATTCCTGCCGCCGCGGCGGCACCGGTGGGGATCGAACCCACGATCTACCCAAAACCGAAAATGAGTTACATAAACATTTGTTCCACTTATATCAAAAACTGTTACAGATATCGCTTTAAAAACGGTTTCATTTGTTTTCGTATGTTAAGGAATATATTACGCGAGTATCTGCAAGCATATAAACCTGAAGATTTTTTTCGCGGGAAGTTCTCGCCAACACCACTCGGAGGACGGATTCTACTGGTTAACGAACTTGACGTTTCAAATTAGACGATTTTTGTACCAAAGATCTTCAAAATCTGACCATTCTTGAGCCTGTGAAATAGCGGACAAATATATATATATATATATATATATATATATATATATATATATATATATATATATATATATATATATACTGTGATTAAAATTTTAACATCTCCCTTGGGGGTTAAATAAAAATAGGCCACGCCGCGCGCGCCGCCGCCGCCGGCCATTTTAGTCCCGCGCGCCGCCGCCGGAAAATTCAGCCTCGGCGCGCATGTCTACTTCTTACACATTTACACTTTTTACAAATTCTACCTTTCCTAGGGAAAGTATGAAATACGCTTTACTTAATAAATTGCCAGCTGCATTTAGGCATTGTATATAGTGCCTAGGCATTTTATATATTGCCTGATTTTATACTTTGCCGGTAACATATATAAACCTTTCAAACGGTTGCCTCCCAAGTACCACGATTTCGCAACCGTTTTCGAAATAATTATGAAAACCTCAAATGTTTTCAATGTCTATTAATAAAATATTTGTTTCCCAATACTTCCTCAAATTCAATGGAATTATCTTGAAATATGTTCAATTCGAACCGCCATTTTGGAGTAGCCAAGAGACGAAAATTCTAGTTGTTTCCACTTCCTCGCGAACAGTTATAGATTTCATCTTTAAAGTGGTCTCATTCCACTCCCCGTGCCCAATTATAATAATAATATATATTATAGTATTTATAATATATATTATAAATACAATTAAATACACAAATTTGAACTAACGCTATTTTCGTGATCAATGAGTTCTGAAATATGAAATTTTCTCGTCGGCACTCTAGGGATGGGCGATAGTCGATAGTTGAGCACTATCGGTTAAAATATTTCGATAGTGGCTTCACCTATTCCGTATGTACCTGTCCAATGAAGAATTTAATGTTATTGAATTGAATTATATATTACATGCAGGATTAGGTATATTTACGAGGTAAGGTCCATAAGTTTCCGGCCTGTTCTGCTTCCCCTCCTTCAAACGTGCCGGGACCTGCACGCCTATGCAGGGTCATGCCTGCTCACTCCATACCCATCGCCCGCACTTCCTCAGTCTTGTCAGTCAGTGTCCAGCCTTGAAGGAAACTCCCCATTTTTACAATGTTCAAACTCGAGTACCGTGCGGTAATTAAATTCTTTTGTAAAGAGGCTCTTATTCCTGCGCAAATTAAAGAGTGCTTGGATTGTGTATACGGGCAGTCCTCCCCCTCGTATTCCACAGTGAAAGAATGGGCAAAATTATTTAAGTTAGGGAGAGAAAGTCTAGAAGTTGACCCACGTCCCGGTCGCCCATTGGAAGCTGTCACTTCTGAAACAATCCAACTTGTGGAATCTGAATTGCTGTCTGACCGGCGACTAAAAACCAAGGAAATAGCAGCGAGGTTAGGGCTTTCAAAACCAAGTGTTTTGAGGATCATCAAAGAACATTTGAATATGAACAAGGTTAGTGCAAGATGGGTTCAAAAAATGCATTCAGCTGCTCAAAAACAGGAACGAGTTCACTGCTGCAATGAATTTTTACGCGAGTATAATGCCGGCCCAAGGAATTTTTTGGACTCAATTGTACTGGGGATGAGACAATGGTTCTATATTATGACCCACTCAGCAAAAGAGAGTCCATGGAATGGAGAAGACCAGGAGAAGCGCCTAGTTTAAAGGCAAAAGTCACGCAAAGGTAATGGCCACAATTTTTTGGGACTGTAAAGGAATGCTACTTATAGATTTTAAAGAAAGGAATACCACAATGAATGGTGAGTATTATGCAGCCCTACTTCACCGGTTACGAGACGCCATTAAAGAGAAGAGGCGAGGGAAGTTAAGCAGAGGTGTCCGCCTCCTTCACGACAATGCCTCTGCCCACACAGCATTGATTTCCAAGGCCGCTGTGAAGGACTGTGGATTCCGAGAAATCTCTCATCCACCCTACAGCCCAGACTTGGCCACTAGCGATTTCTACCTTTTCTCAAAGTTAAAATCTGACCTTCGTGGAAGGCGATTTAACACCGACGAAGAGCTCCAAGCAGCAGTGGAAGAACATTTTTTTAACAAAGAAGAAAATTATTTTTTTTCACGGTATAGAAATGTTGCCAAAGCGTTGTATTAAGTGTGTTGAACTTAGAGGAGAATATATTGAAAAACAGTAAAATCAGTTTTTGTCTTTCACCTTTCCTTCTATCCAAGGCCGGAAACTTATGGACCTTACTAGAGTACACTAAGGTTTAAAACGAAAAACGGATTTATTTAAATTTATAAAAAGCATTTCCAAAGAATAAAATATCAAGAGATACAAAAAAGTGCAATTATTTCAAACTGTTTTAGATGTGCTCCTTGAGCCACGTATTTCCAGAAAGTAAAACCAACATTTCCGCTTTTCTTTGGCTCAGTCTGGTCCACTGCTCAGAAATGATTTTTTCCAGCGGATGAAAATAGACGTTCTGAGGGTACAGACGAGACTGGAGCACAAAGGTATTTTCTGGCTACATTATGTAGTTGGTTGTATTCACAAGACGGTTCTTTTTCAGTATTTAATACCACAGCCCTCCTGATATATACCGTATTTAATTCCTCAGAAGATGTTGGGAAATTCAATTCTAGAGAAAAAGTTTATGACTATCGATAGGCATGAACTATCGATATATCGATAGTCATGAACTATCGACTATCGCCCATCCCTACGGCACTCCCGGATTACTTCATCGGACAGACTTCGTAATCGGATTTCCTCCTTATGGAGGGAGGTAGGAAACGCACCATAATCGATAGTCCATACGCATGTAATAACTATGAACTTGTATAAGATCTAATATTGTAATAATATTTTATTTCAGACCTATGGAATTTGTCGATTATCTTGATAGAAAAACTATCTGATATTGGGATTATGAAATTCTGGTTTGGACCTATTTTAGGCGTTGGGATATCAGATCCAAAATATGTTGAGGTAAATACACATTGTTTTTACTAGTAATTTTATTGAAGTGTGTGTTAAATTTATATTTATATATATATACTAGCTGAATCGGCAAACGTTTTGCCGTATAAATTATTTCTAGTGAATATTTTGGTGGTCAAAACAAGTGCTGTATAATCGTTCATAAATTTTAGTAACAACACAATTTTATACTGACCCTTAGCAATAATTTCTGATTATGAATTCAGTTGGATAGAATTTGTACTCCACAAAAGATCCTTGCAATCGAGATTTGGTCCCTGCTTCTACTAGGGCTGCTTCTGCTCGGTTGAGCATATGATTTAATGTTGAAAACCCCATGATTTGTAATTCCTGCGTATAATGAATGAAAAGTGTTTGTCAACAGGTTATATCTAACTGCCCTTATGCAGTTAATAAAGGCCCCATCTATAAAATGATCTTGGGAGATGTGTTTCATGGTGCGGTCATGGCAGAAAGTGAGTGAAACAATTATAATTAAAATAACTAATTATAATGACATTGACAAATTATGATAACTATTTTCAATTTTTTAGGTGGTCAGAAATGGAAAGACCTAAGGAAACCACTCATTAAATCGTTTACAAAGAAGATGTTTGATGATTACCACTTTGTTTTCGTGAGAAGAAGCAATGCATTTGCTCAATATATCATAGAACATAACAATGGTTTGGAATTCAATGTCTTTGATAAAGTATCAAATCTACTCCTTGATATGTTTTCTGGTTAGTATATTTTAAAGATTTTCAATTAGATAAGAAGGCTTGTAAGTTTTAAACAATTAGTTTTAAAATCTGGTTTGCCCTTTTAACTAATATTATTTTAAGAAATACCTTAACCCATACCACAAATTGAACTTGCCAATTTGTTGGGCATGGTTTTAGTATGATATATTCCATGGCTCTTTGCTTTCTGTCTATCTCTCTTTGCTGGGGATAACTCCATAAGCTTAGACCCACATTTATTAGCAAGGATTGCCACCTGTTACAATTAACAGTCCTGATTTTGATATTTAAAAAAATTTAAATGCATATGTTAAGTGCTTTGTTATTTTCAAAAATAAATAATACATTTTTAAAATAAAATCAGCAATGCACTTTCTTCTGAAATAAACTCAAATTTTAACATTTTTTGAGCTATGACTAACTACATTTTTTTATTCCTTGCATTTACGTATGTTTTAAATATATTGCGTGTAAAATCCAGAAATATATACATTAAAGACCTGAAAATATTCCCTATAATATTACGTAAAAAGAATGATCATATCGTTGACACATATCCAAAGTATCGAATGGGAAAAGTGGTTTGGTACCTTATAGATGACTTTATATATATTTTATCTTATTATATATTTTAATTAGACTTAATGCACATTCGTTAGTTTGATTTTCTGTAATTGATGATTATTTTTCTTTAATTTTCGAGAGTTTGCCACAACGTACATCAGTCCAACAGCAATCAGTATAGACTGAAAATTTTCACATTCAATAATTTGCATTTGTATTGATGATATACTATATATTGTTTTTTCTTTTTTGATTCGCCTACTCTCCCTAGAGGTGGTTATCAGAAAAATGTGGGTACATTTCTCTGTGAACCACTTAGCATGGAATCAAAGGAACTAAAGAGCACTTCAGAGAAATATCATACACAAAATAACAACAACACTGGGTACAGAAGCTGATTCCCAAGAAAACCAAATAATTTAGCCCCCCATAGCAGCTTAGGAAAAAATACAAAATATTGTATAATAATTCAACAATATTGCGACCTCAACTTATAATGTTAAAACATTGAACTACAAATTCAATCCATTCATTTATGGATATGTTTTAATATTCCTCATACATAATTTTTTGTAAAAATCTCGATTTGTTTATTTGAGCACTTTCTGAGAAAAGTAGCAATTAAGGTTGAATTCGTAAAAGAATTTGAAAATATGTCAACCAATTTCAACCAATGTTCACCAATCCTACTTACTAGATAGAAAAAATGAATCCTATACATAAATGAAAAAATATGAATATTAACACGATGGCGGCAACAACTTTAGTTTTCTGGCATATAGCATTACCATAACAAACAGTTGGATGAGTTTATGACCCAGCAAAATCTGTCCATCTGAAGAAGGAGATTACAAATTGTTTATATTCCCCTAAGTCGAAATCGTTGGAATACTGTAAGGAAACTCAGTATACCGGCTTTTCTATGTCTCATCAGCTCCCCCATCCTGGTTCTACATACTTCCAAGATATCGGAATCCCTTTTATACATAGGTTTTCCTGGCTCCTACTATTTGTCGTCCGCATTTCTTTTATATTGGAAGCCGAGGCACCTATTGGTGTCTAGTAATTTTTTCATAACTAACAATGAAAAAGTGTTTCTTGTATACAGGAATATATTTTAATTAAAAAAAAACAGTCCTGTAACAGGCCACAAGGGCACTGAGGGGCAGATACTATGGAGGTATCTGATTCATAACCATACAGCACACTAGGGAGATAGTGTGGTCAGTACTAAGCTCTGGCCACCTGATTTTTCCCTTAGCAGGTACCCATTATAAATTAATTAAAGGCTGGGTTCGCCTAGGGTCAGCCAGGAAGGCCGAATTCAACACATGAACGAAGACACTAGAAGATAAAAATCTTTAGTAATGCTCAAGATTTGGGCTCAGGTCCTACAGAATATTAGTCCAATGCTCTACCACTGAGCTAATCTCGCCACCCACATTTTAATAAACCAAAAAAAGAAAATTAATTCTTAGGAGAAGACTAGTCTAAATTTATTTTTGTGCTACGCAATTTTTATATATGCAGCCTATGTGATTCATGTTAGGGGAAACTATTTGTAAAATATTTACAAAATTTGTAAATATTGTAATTGTTATAACCACTTCACTCAAATGTCAGCATTGCCTGAAATTATTTTTAACTTATTGGTATATATTATTTTGGTTTGTAGCAATAAAAAATAATGCTTATAATTATTTATTTTATTTTTCAGAAACTCATTTAGGTGTACTCACAAATGAAGTTGCAGAACAAAAATTCAACTGGGTCCACAATTTTGACGAGTAAGTAAATAATAGTTCTTTCAATTTATATTATTATTGAAATCAAAATGTAAGAAATAAACAATAATTTTTATTTTTAATCAAATTCATGAAAGTTTGAGTTAAAATGAAACAAAAAACGCATATATGTTTAGATACTTCAAATTAACAAAAACTGATATTGTAATTAGATCTAAGAAATAGAATTATACAGTTTAATAAAGTAAAATCATATGTAGCAGGACACTCACAATCATTGAATCATATTTTTTTGGTTCTGAGCTCCTGGGCTAGCAGCACAGTATCATAGTTATTATAAATGGTATCATAATTATAGCAATGGTGGAAACGTTATAAATATCAAAATAAACGATAATTTCTGATACTTAAAAGATTGAATATTAGAATTTTCCCCTTCAATTCAATAAAATAAAACAAAACCCTGGCGATATGCATTTTTATGTTAGTTTTATGCTAAAAAATTAGCGATACAAAAATAATTCTGTATTTTGCTATTTGGCACTGCTTTGCAAGCCTGGGGGTCATGGGTTCGATTTCCACTAGGGGTGGTGGCTTTTCTTTTGAAAAACGAAAATACTTCAGCCCTATCCTGAAGATAATCCATCCCAAAAATCGATGTCATACATAAGTGGACATGAAAATTTAAATACATATAAACATGCTGATAAATACAAAAATTAAAGAGGTATTTTTTTTTTCATTCCAATGATTTTGGAGGCTTGATGTAGGAGAGAAACGTATAATGTTGGTAACACCTTTTGGTTTACATTTTCGAAACTACCGCCCAATATTTTAGTTACTACACCACTAATGTCTTTGACATATTAACTACAGAGACTTTTAGTTTTTAATTAACTTTCAAACACTGATTCATTTATAATCCTTGATTTAATTACAATATATTTTTTTAAATAGCTATTTTAACTAATAATATTTTTAAATTAATATCCTATTTATAAATAAACATATTATTAATTAAAAACATATAAATATCTAATGATTACGTAAATATAACTTTCATATATGTTTTAGATTCTTCAGTTCCAACATCCTCCTCCTTTGTAGATATCATTTCTACTTTAGGAAAATTGGAGAATGTTTTTCAAAATTTGGAAGGCCACTCAGAAAGAGCAAAGAAGAAATGTGCAGATTTTTTCAATGGGTAACACAAGCATTCCTTAGATTAAATATGATTAATCTTAAATAAAAATGTTTTAAACTATTTAAATTATTTCCTATTTAATAAATAATTAGTCCCTTTGTAATAATAAATCCCTTTCGGTTTCTGTTGAATGAATGTGAATTTTTGTTTGTAAGCAGTTGATGATAAGCCACGTATGAGTATATAACTTTAACAATCCATTAATTGTAAAAGAGAGAAAACTTTATTACAAACAAATAAAATGGGCTGCCTAATTATATTGGGTTGCTAGGTACAAAGCGTGCTTATCATCTATTCGGAAATAGGGTTAATTTTCAGGCTGAAGATGGAAGAAGTTCAAAATAAGGAATAGCGAAGAAACAAGGTGAAGACAAAAGAAGGCTATAGTGATAGAAGAGAAGGAATAGTTAGAATTGAAAATATAAAAATGAATATTGACAGAATATCTACTAAGACAAAACTGTAACAACTGTACAACATAACTGAACTACTCTCCGATGAGAGTCGATATAGACACAAGATTTACACTTACTTGAAAAATAAAAACTTATTTGACAGACTACAACTTTATAGGAAAATAATATATGTTTATAATTTACATATAGAAGTTACAAATCAGCATGATTAAGATTTACACATTCCTATATTACTCAAACACACTGACTAACATATTACTACAAACAATAACTAAATATAAACATAAACTGTTGATACATTTATACGTTTGAATTTTTTACTACAATGTTTTGTTTCTAAATAACGTTTGAATTGTTTAATCATCTCATAGCTTAAAACAATAAACAAATAAAAATAATTATAAAACATTGTATGAGCGTATGCAATTATCATTACCCAAACGTGAGATAAATATAGATATTGAGAAACGTGTAGGTACTACAGCAAACTGTTTTGTTACTTGAAGCATTTTTGTTTTTTTTTTCTAAGAGAGGGCATTCCAGACGTGAGCTACAACCTATCTTTTCTTAAGAAATATTTATTGTGCATTGTTAAGCACTTTTTATGTTCTAATATACTCTCCATTACTTCAATATATCATTGATCTAGTTTAAGTGAGACATCTCCTATCCTTCCTGTATTTCAGAAAAAAACTTATTTTTTCTATTTATATCACTAAA
Organism: Gonocerus acuteangulatus; assembly: GCA_946811695.1. Taxonomy (NCBI): domain Eukaryota; kingdom Metazoa; phylum Arthropoda; class Insecta; order Hemiptera; family Coreidae; genus Gonocerus; species Gonocerus acuteangulatus. Next base: position 65,693,887 of record OX328128.1, read on the forward strand.
AAATATGTATTAGCCCTAATTACTGATCGCTATCACTAAAATAAAACTCATTTTTGCCTCTAGGTATTCGAACAGAGAAAAAAAAGTGATAAAAAAATCAAAGGTAAAGTAAATTTTAATATTTTCTGTTTGTAGCAAATTCATTAACAACTAATATTTTGGCATAAAATAATAAAAACAACAAAAAGTAAACAACTGGTGATTGAGGATTCAACATTCTATAACAAACAAATAACCTTATAAGCATTTGTGATGACAACTTTTAATTCAGGTTCTATTTTAAGGTTTGGAATATTATTCCGACTTCTTGTTGAGGAGAGGAGCTCAGAAAAAATTGCCATATGAAGTAATCAGAAGAGAGTTGGCAGACATAGTTCTTGCGGCAAGTATTTTATTTTGACATCTTATAATAGACTAATGAACATTTTTTTAACGAAATAAAGAATTAATTTTTGAAAAGTTAGACAATTAAATCCACTTATTATAGAGCAGGCCTACCCACTTCCCCCAAAACAAAACAACAAAAAATCATCTTGTTAGAAAAAATTAAATTACGGCAAGTTCAACGTAATTTAAAATAGCTACTTTTCTTCGGAAGAATGTGATAAAATAAAACAAAAAAAAAACGTTCAATTCTTCATAAAAATAAAATTTCAATTCTTAAAACGTTTTAAATTTAACTCTGGACAGATGCATAATTATAAAAGAACAATTTCTTATTCTAATAATTCTTAATAATCAATTTAAAAACTGTTCAAAGGTTTGGCCCCTTGCTGCCATACAGGCATCACAACTGAGAGGGGGAGTGGAGGGGGTAGAAGATATATACTTTTAATGATTTTTATAAGGGAATTATGAAAGAATGCCTATTCGCAATTGTTAAATGAAGCAAAAACAAAAAATATGCCAAAGGACATTTTTTTTTTTCATCCTGCAACGATTCCGGAAGTTTGGCCATTTGTTTCGGGGACACCCTGTATAATAAAAATGTTGATCGTTAGAGGCATAATAGTAATTTGTGTCCTGAGTAAATCCCTCTTCATATGGACCGATTTTGCTGATGAAAGAACTTGTCCAATCCTTTATTATGAGAATGTTAAATACTAGAGTTCCTGGCGGAAAAACTAAATTGGTGGCCGCTATCATGTTAAAAGACCCTCACACATGCACTTTGCCTAATTTTGATTTTCATAAAATTGATCGATTTTCTTTGATAGAATTGAAGGACCTATTCTTTTAATGTGCCCATAGAATTTTAGTCTTTGCTTTTTTACGTCTGAGTGCATGTTAGTAAAGTTTGTAGTTCAGTATTATATATATATATATATATATATATATATAGATCGATGAAGATTAAAAACGTTTTCAAAAAGTTTTGATAGAATTGAAGGACCTATTCTTTTAATGTGCCCATAGAATTTTAGTCTTTGCTTTTTTACGTCTGAGTGCATGTTAGTATTTTCTTATTACCTTGAAGCCTATAAGTTTGTAGTTCAGTATTATATAGATATATATATATATATATATATATATATATATATATATATATATATATATATATATATATATATATATATATATATGTATATATATATATATATATATATATATATATATATATATATATATATATATATATATATATATATAGATCGATGAAGATTAAAAACGTTTTCAAAAAGTGCTGAAAATAATACACGTGAATTAATAAATATGAGACATTAATTACCGCTCTACTGGCATGATGAAGGAAGGGGCCCAGTCAGTCATAACATACTTGCCTACTGCGGTTAAAAAAAGTGGTTTTTGAGGAACTAAAGTTTCGAAATTAGCAGAGCGATTATGAATTAATCATATTTCACATATTTACAAGTTTTTTTGTCCATTCTACCTGCTGTTCTTTTTTTGTATAATAAACAAAATAAAGAAGGTAAAAAAAAGAAACAAAACCTATATACAAAGATGGGATTTATTTTGTACATAAATGTTATTGAAACTATGTTAATTATTTTCAATATACTTTACTTGCAATAAGCCAAATATTTATTTAAATTTTAACCTCTGCTTAACACCGATTTTAGGGATGAATGATCACCCGATTTTGATGATTACTACCCTTTTATAGCCAGGATAGGGCTAATGCCTTTTCTTTTTTTAAAGGAAAGCCTCTACACCTAGTGGGAATCAAACCCACAAATGTAGGCATGGAGTGATTATGCTTAAAAACTCACAACCACCAGCCTTCAATAACCCTTATAAATATAGTCAGAAATGAAACCTAAACACAATTATAAGGAATAAATATAATAATAATATAAATATAATCAAGTTATGCATTTAAATTTAAAGGGAAAACAAATATTACCAAATATAATTTTTTTTTTTAATTCTTCAAAACCATTCATTTATAGAATTAAACTATAACTAATTTTCTCCAAAACAGGCCTCGGACACATCCAGTATCGTGACTTCTAGTGCTTTGGTTTTCTTAGCAATGTTTCCAGAAATTCAAGAGGAAGCATATCAAGAGCAACTATCCATATTTGGTAACTCGAAAAGAGATGCAACTGCTGAAGATGTGTCTTCAATGGTATATCTGAGAATGGTTATCAAAGAAACGATGAGGAAAGTTGGCGTTCCAGGAATCTTTAGAACCGCTAGCAAAGATATTAAATTAGGTAATAATTTTCATTTAGCTTTATTTTCGGACGATTCCTTCAAACAGCGTTTTTAAACATTCTAACCTACATTTGACTATGATTCGGTTTTATTGAATAAAATATATAGGTAATTATGAGTGACTGCTGCCCTAAGCCCTAGCAACATGAAACTTGGCATACTTACTCATTTTGACCTAATTGAAAAACAAAGAAACCTGAGAGAAAGTACAATAAAAGAAATCTATCCATATCATACACACAGTTAAAAAGTATATTATAAAAACACAGAATTAAATATTTAAGTTGTATAGAATAAATGAATCTCGGCGCTAATGACCTGGAATTAGATGCGCCGTAAAAAAAAGAAAAAGTCCGTCACGCAGGAGCTGCATAACTAAGCACTTTCCTCAGAATTTGGGTAGTGTAGACTGCTTTCCAGAACAATTTGCTTAAAATATCCTACATAAATAAAATAAAAACATGAATAGTTCTCTTTTAAATTTGTAATGAGTAACTGATCAATTATTAATTTGCTTCCAAAGTTATGTTTACACATGGTACCTATTACACTACGTAATAAATACAAAAAAACTCATATTATCGTATTTTGATCTAACCCAGGAACAGGATACAGTCACTCTAGTGGTAGAAAGCGCTCCTTGCGGCGGCTTTGTGAACCTACGTCTGGTAGACTTTTCTATTGAAATATATTACAAATTATTGACCGATTCAGCTCATTTTTACAACACTTCTTTCTCATGAGTTACCCACGACGTATACCGCGTTTCGTTACAATACAGCAGAAATTACGACCGGTATGAGTATATTAGGAATTTGGGTCCGGAGTTAACCCCCCCCCCCCTTCTAATGAACCGATTTAGTTTATTTTTACAACACATATTTACCTGTAGATTACCACTACTAATACCGAGTTTCGTCGAAATATACCAAAAATCACGGCTGGTAGTGGCGAATTGGTATTGTGGGTCCGGAGTAAACCCCCCCCCCCCCCCCCCCTCCTAATGAACCGATTTAGTTTATTTTTACAACACATATTTACCTGTGGATTACGACTACGAATACCGAGTTTCGTCGAAATATACCAAAAATCATGGCTGGTAGTGGCGAATTGGTATTGTGGGTCCGGAGTAAACCCCCCCTTCTAATGAACCGATTTAGTTCATTTTTATACCTCACTTTTCTCTCTATATTACCACTACGAATACCAAGTTTCGTTGAAATATAACAAATATTACGGCTGACATGGTCAAATTAGTGTTTTGGGTTCGGGGTAAACCCCCCCTTCCGGTGGACCGACTTTGGTGGTTAACGAACTCCTTCAATCCTTTGCTAATTGAATGCTATATACCAAGTTTCGTGAGAAAAAAACAAAAACTCTGGCTGCTATCGTGTTAACAGACACACACACGTATATATATATATATATATATATATATATATATATATATATATATATAAATATATATATATATATATATATATATATTTATATATATATATATATATATAAATTTTAACGGGGGTCATTTTCAGTGTCTACTAGGTAGGATCGATAAAGATTTGAAGAAATTTTTCAAAAATTCCATCATGAGTCCAACCTCAATAGCTACTTTCCTTCGGAGGAAAGTGCTAAAAAAAAAAAAAAATAAAAAATAAAATAAAAATAAAATAAATGAATCTTCAAAGTACATCTGCACCTCAGGGTTTTTAGTGACTATACAAAGCATACTTTGTCTTGGATTATCACTGCAGGTGACTCATACTCCGAAAATGAAGGAGAAGTCTTTGACAGAATGCTCTGTATAGAAGCTAATAAATCTGTGGTGGAGACTTACATTTTATACTTATTTATCCTCCATCATGAAGAACCACCTCCACCCAGTGAACTGAATAGTACCTTTTAAATAGTATATTTTTTAATTTGCTAGACATTATTTTTTCTGTATTTTTTTCAGACGAATACACAATTCCAAAGGGCACATTCATTTATATTTGGCAACAGAAAATACACAGCAATTCAAAGTACTGGGAGAAACCTCATATGTTTTATCCGAACCATTTTCTTCCAGAAAAAGAATCAGCACGCCCTACTTTTGCGTATCTACCTTTTGGGGTAGCTCCGAGAATCTGTGCAGGTATATTTATTCACCTCATCTCTAATTTATTTCACAAACATGATATTTGAGTTTATTTAATCAAAGCAATTATCACTGTATACGTGGAAAAGCAGAAGTATTACACAAAATTTTAAAATATATTAAAACTATTATGTTGTGGCGTTTGTTTTAGGTTTCCAATATGGGATGACCTCAATAACGATTATTCTTTCAACTCTACTTAGAAACTTTGAATTAGAAACTAGTTTGAAATATGAAGAGCTTGTATATGATTTCAAGTTATTACTTCAAATGAAGGGTGGATACAATGTAAAATTTAATGAAAGAAATAAAAGCTAATTTTTAAAAGGAATGAGTTTTAAACCTTGGTAAATGTCCTACATAGTGTTAAATGTTAGATTTAAGAGAAAATTGTTCAACAAACAAAACAGATGTCTGTCTTTCATTGGTGAATTAGTTATTTAATTCTGTAAATATTAATCTTTAATCTAGATTTGATCTTAGGCATAAGTTTTGTATGATTTAGGAATAAAATACTTTTTTTAAATTGTTAATGTCCCTGTTCAGAAAACCTTTTTCCAGGCGGAGTATCACCATCTTTTCCCTCCTCAGGATAAGGGTGATGACGGGGGGTCTTTCCTTTTCTTAAATGAAAACCCCCACCCTTTTGCCACCCAGTTGGCAAAAAAAATATATAAATAAATATAAGCCGAACTTCAAGCATTTGAGGCTATATTATCATAAACCGAAGAATAGAAAATAATAGCTCAAAATAATTATTATTTCTTCATCAAGTCAATTACCAGATTTTTGAAGCATTGAAAGAAGTTATTTAAAAATTTAAGAAACTTATATGAAGAAATATTATTACCAAAAAGAATAATAAAAAGTCCGTCACGCAGGAGCTGCATAACTAAGCACTTTCCTCAGAATTGGGTAGTGTTGATTGCATTCCTGAATAGTTTGCTTAAAATAACCTATATAGATAAATAAAATAAAAACATAAATAACACCTGTTTCAATTCAATCCAAACATAGTACAATGTAAATCCCCCCTTCCGATAGACCGATTTAGTTCATTTTTACAACACATCTTTCTTATTAGATACCCAGGACGTATACCGCGTTTCGTTACAATACAGCAGAAATTACGACCGGTATGAGCAAATTAGTAATTTCTGTCCAGAGTAAACTCCCCCTTCTAGTCAACCGATTTAGTTTATTTTTTCAACACATTTTTCTCTTCAGTTGATCACAACAAATACCGGGTTTCGTTGAAATATAACAAAAATTATGGCTGATATTGACAAATAACTACTTTGGCTCCGGAGTAAACCCCCCCCCCCCCTCCGGATGGACCGATTTTGTTGGTTAACGAACTCGTTCGATGGGGGAATACTACATACCAAGTTTCGTGGCGAAAAAACAAAAACTCTGGCCTATATCGTGTTAACGGACACACACACACACACACATATATATATATATATATATATATATAAATTTTAACTGGGGTCATTTTCGGTCTCTACTAGGTAGGATCGATAAAGATTCAAAGAAATTTTTCAAAAATTCCGTCATGAGTGCAACCTCAATAGCTACTTTCCTTCGGAGGTGCTAAAAAAATGTTGAGAAGGTTCCTTGCTTCCTTTCTGCACCAGGGATGCTTATGGCCCAGTTGTCGTTGCACCGTAAAAAAAAGAAAGATTAAATTTACCACGATTTCCAAAATGTTTCAAGATAAAAACGGTTTTAGATATGGTATTGGAAATGGTTTCCTTTGATACTCCACGCAATAAAAAATCAAACTATGTAATGTTTACATGGAAGCCAAGGGCGTATATAGAAAATAATTTCGGGGCTGGGAAAATTTCAGGGGGGGGGGGTTAAGCGCATTTGGAGAGTACTAACAATTTATAACTTGGAATAGTTAGCCAATTAAAACGCTATTACACCCAGAATATTTTTTCTGAACTAAATGATCTTATTTAATTTATTTTTAAGGTCTTTATTACACATTTTTACCGATTTCGGGGGGGGGGGGGGGTCTGCAGCCTCATCAGTCCATGAAGGAAGCCTCTAAAGGCTCCTTACCATGCCAAACAATCGAATATGCAAAAACTCGTTTTTCAGATTCGAGACTTTGCTTTTAGATTGTGGACGATATGGCCTGTCATAAATTGTCAGAACTCTAACCCTTTAATGCCTTAAATAAAGAATCAAAAAAGACCATTTTACAATACATTACTTCGTCAATGGATAGAATATGTTCATTCTTTAGTTTGCTCCGATTTGCATATTCGATTTCGATATATATATATATATATATATATATATATATATATATATATATATATATATATATATATTATCTACTATATATTTGTCTAATACCACTCACTCATCTATCATCGCCCAGCCCAAACCGCTCGACAGAAAATTTTAAAATTTTGCATGGACACTCCCTATATAACGTAGGCGCTCACTAAGAAAGGATTTTTTGATATTCGTATTTTTAAGCATTTTTAGGGGGGTTTAAAGTTTGAGTTGGTTAGAGAAGGCAAGTCTAGGCAGCCTGCGTTGCTACTACGATAAAGAACAGCTGTTACCTTACATTATCTATCTCATAGTTTTATTTCTAATTGAGGTTAATTTCAACTATGTTGGCAGACCTTGAATTACTAGAAATTAACTGTCCCTCAGAGAGTTTTAATTGCGTTTCTTTTCTGCCTGTCCCCGTCAGATAGGCTTGCCATATTTTTGGAGAGTTAAACCGAGACACATTAATATGGGATGGGCATACCAGGGGGGCGGGGATAAAAAGAGTACAAATTATAAGCAAAATGGTTGATGAGTTTTAAGCCTAGCAACTAACGGGAAGGGGGAATCCTAAACTGTTAGTCTACCCAAACCTTAAAAATAAGAACGGAACTTTTTTTTCTACTTGATTTTCTTAAAACAATCTCTCAGCCAAATAGTAGTGTCTGGGAGCTGTGCAGGTAGTTCCAGCGTTTTACAGTTAGATTACTTCTCATTTCTTTGACACTGTGAGCAGTAGTAAAAATGTTAATTGTAGAAAAGTAACCGATTTAAAAAAGATTCTTATAAACATGAATTCATTACTTTTTACATCTTACAGCCTTTTCCGGGACATTGATAAAACTGGGCGGGACACCGAAACAATTGCAAAATACCGGGACAGTCCCGGTCAAACCGTGATTTATGGCATATCCTTAGGTTTTCCAGGCGAGGTAATAATATCTGGAACCCTTGCACAGCCTCCTCGCCTATAACCTCGGTACCCTGTAATACTCGTAAATATATTGGGTGTTACCATATGACTTCTTGGAAACATAAACTTTTAAATTTTAACGCCCATTGAATAAAATATAGTATGACGGGAACCGTGCTGTAATAAACTGCACAGAATTGTATAGTAACGTAATTGTAATGAAATATTATTTAACGCAATAAAATAACTTCTTATCTGCCGTGACGAAGCACGGGTATTCAGCTAGTCTACGATATATTTGTCAAATACCACTCACTCACTGACTCACTCTCTGACCTATCATCGCCCAGCCCAAACCACTCGACAGAAAAATTTGAAATTTTGCATGGGCACTCCCTAAAGAACGTAGACGGTAAATCGGTAAAAATGTATCATAAAGACCTTAAAAATAAATTAAATAAGATCACTTAGTTCAGAAAAAATATTTTTTATTGGGTGTAATAGCTTTTAAATTGACTTACTGTTCCAAGTTCTGTATTGTTGGTATTCCATACCCCCCAAATGTTCTCAGCCCCCCCCGAAATTCTCCCAGCCCGTCCCGAAATTATTTTCTATATACGCCCATGTTACTTTCATGATCTATGGGTTCTAAAACGTGTACTTTTCTTTACGCGCTAAAAGTATGGTTCTCAAGCATTGGCGGCTCTAGACAAACATTTCAAGGGGGGCTAATTTAGTATGGGCTTACCGCCCTGCCTGGAGGTGTAGAATCAAATTTTTATAACCAGGCGCCGGGAAAATAATAAGGAAGTGTTCGATAAACTAAGAACATACATTAATTAGAACTTATTACTATTAATTTGCCTATAGAATTTATTTTTTTAACTTAATAAAAAAAGATTATGTTTCATTCTGGGGGGCTAAGGCCCCCCCCCTTTATCCGCCACTGTCCTAAAGAGGTATGTCACTGATTTAAGACAAGAAATATCCTCCTTTACAAGCTTTCTTTATTTATTCTAATGAGAGAAATTACTTTGATATTTTCTCGACCGTATAGTCTCCGTAAGAGTAAAAAAAAAGTAATTAAAAATAACTGTTGTATTTTATTCATGATAATTAGCTTGATATAATGCATGTCATATGCTAATGCTTAATATAATGTTTTCCACGTTTGATAACAGTTTATAGTCCATCTCATTTCTCGTTGACATTTAAGTGCGTTTTCTCCCTCCCTCTACAGCAGGACTTCCCAACCAGGGGAGCACGCCCCACTTGGGGGCTTAGAGACATTTCAGAGGGGGCGTAATCGTTTCGTTTACATTTCCGAAAATAAAATGTATTTAACACGTAGGTACATTAACTGTTCCGAATTGCCATTCAATCTCTGAAATACAAGTTTTGACATTCACAATACGACTTTTGACGAACATCCCATCACAGCTTCCCACTTCCATCCATCTATCAATCGTAAAACAATTGCGTTCCGTACTCGCTTCTGTTATTAGTTCGTTCGCATAAAAATCCACGTGGAATTGTTTCATCTTCCAAATAGAAGGTAAGTTTCTTAGTATATTTTACTTTGTACGTCATTTAAGGCTTTTTTGTTGATATCTTACAATTACCCGAAGAAGTTCTAGAAATGAAGGCTGACTCGACCATGAAAGATTACATTCAACTCTTGAAATTAGAGAAGATTGAACGATTCCTTGTTAATCCAAAAGTTGCTTCTCTAGTTTTAAAAATACTTATTCCATTTTCATCCACTTATTTATGCGAGAAAGTTTTTCAGCTCAAGTTTTAATAAAAACTAAATAGTTCAATCGTCTTGCAGTCGATAGCGATTTAATCATTGCTCTAACAACCTAACAACTGAACCCAGAATCGACCAACTGGTACAGAGTATGCAAGCTCAAGTATTTCTTTAGTACTTTATAAGTGATAAGGAAAGATGGAATGGTTGGGATTCGGCTAAAGAAACCTCAATATGATTTTTTTTAATAAAAAATCCGTCCCTTGTAAAAAAAGTAAAATCCCAACCTTCCAACACTGTTTCTCCCAATTCTTCCCTAACTCCCAGTTCCCAAATGTTCCGATCCCTACCATTTACACCCGGACTGACTGAGAAACTTACGAAGACGATCAAAAAATCCTACCCTTCCCTAAATTTTGGCCTGAAAACCATCAACAAACTCAAAACCCTCTTTACCAAACTTAAAGATTCCATCCCCTTTTACCAAACCACCCGCTGTGTTTACCAAGTCCCTTGCCAAACCCCTTCCTGTAATGGTGTATACATAGGAGAAACCATAAATGACATTCACTCGCGCCTTACACAACATAAACGAACTATCACTAACAAAGAAATAGATAAATCTGCACTTGCTAAACACGCCATTACGCAAAAACACTCTTTTAACTTCGACGACACGAAAATTCTTTCTACAGAACGAAACAAAAAAAGACTACAGATCTCTGAATGCATACACATAAACCTAAACAAAAACAATATAAACTACAAAACTGACAAACAAGGCATTTCTCCTATGTACGCTAATATTTTTCAAAAACTCTCCCGACCTCCCACCTAGTATTTTCCCCTGCACCTTGTGTAGCCTTCCATTAACACCTTTCTCTCCTTTCCTGTCATAAAATGTCATAAACTGGCCTTTTCATCCCAACCGACCTTTCTCCCACCACCTGGTTTGTTTTCAGTTTCATTTACCCTAGTAGATTCCTTTTTTCTTAGACACTTCCACTATGGTGACTTAACTGTCAACATTGGTCTTCCTCTGCCTCCAGGCATTTCCATAGGTATGTAGTATCTTATTTGTTTGTTATAATTAATTAATGTTACTATTAGCACCTATTTACCTATATAAACTTCAAAATAATAGCATTTTTTCTTCTTTTTGTTATGTTTCTTTTGATTTTCATTCTACTCATACTATGAATTTAAGACCAAATTGTTCTTTTATAATAAGTTAAGTGAATTTATATTTCTGTTACTTATGTCAATTATAAACTTTTTTTTGGTATTAATTTCTGTTTTTCTTGTCATTTTAGCTGACGAAGGCTACCAATGAGTAGCCGAAACGTCCAAAATATAGATTTTTTATTAAAAAAAAATCATATTGAGGTTTCTTTAGCCGAATCCCAACCATTCCATCTTTACTTATCACCTCGACGGCTAACTATCTAATCATCATGATTTATAAGTGATTTTCAAGTGTACTTTTCTGTTAATGATCCATAATTAATTCATATGTTGTAACTGTATTTGAAATTCAAATAAAAAAGATAGTTGATAAAAAAATGTGTGTTTCTTATTTTTGTTGTGAAACTTAACGGGGACATGAAAATATTGCTTTTGGTTTGGGGAGGCTCGGCGAAATAAAGGTTGGGAAACCCTGATCTATAGAGAACCCGAAGAAGCAACCCGGAAATGCCGACTAGATAATTTCACATTTCAGAACTCATAGATTCGGAAAATGTGTATATAAGTGTATATATATATATATATATATATATATATATATATATATATATAAGTATATATATATATATATATATATATATATATATATATATATATATATACTTATATACTATATATTTGTCAAATACTACTCACTCACTGGCCTATCATCGCCCAGCCCAAACCACAAAAAATTGAAATTTTACATGGACACTCCCCTAGGATATAAAAACTAGCTAAGGAAGTTTTTTTTTTTTATATTCAATTTTTTAAATTATTTTTAGAGGGGTTTGATTTTTTAGTTGGTTTTAAAGAGAGCATCAAGGCCTAGGCAGCATGCGTTGCTAGTATGGTAACAGGTCAGGTGTTACCGTATTGTATCTATTTCATAGTATTATTTTTATTTGCGGTTCATTTCAACTGTGATGGCAGACCTTGAATTACTAGAAATAAACTGTGATTTTGTCCCTCATAGAGTTTACGCTATACCTGGAGATGGTCTATCCGAGATAATAATATCCCGAACCATTGCACAGCTTCCTCACCCATCAGCATACCCAATCAGAACACTTCTTGGTTATGCTGGCAAATATAATGGGTGTTTCTAAATGACATCTTGGAAACAGAAATTATTAAATTTTAACGTGCATTTATTATTGACGACGAATTTTAACCTGTAGTGGTTAAACTCCTGTTACTGGTAACCTATATATAATGGGCTATCTCTAGGTTATCTGTTTGTTGACATTGGCCTTTTCTTTTTTCCAACCCTAGTGGGAATCAAACCCACGGCCTTTGGCACGGAGTGTTAAGTACTCACGGCCAACGGGCCTCCTAAAATGCAAGTGTTAAAGTTTTGGGCTAAGGGTAAAAGCGAAAATATCACCTAATATCCTTGACGACATAATGTTTTTAACGCAACAGTCCTGTGTTTTAGAGGTAGGTCAGGAAAATGATTATTCCCTATTTTTTTTTTTTTTAACGGCGGATGTACACCGAGACCATTAGCGCTACCCTTCCTAAACATGGTGGAACCATGGCACACCGATGAAAGAATTCAACCCCTACTGCGGGCGGGATTTGAACCTGCATGTGAATAATTCCTTGCATATCGTTTCGGTGATCGATTAATCAGTTAATATTAATAAACTCTGACCTCTTTTCAAAAATTAAAAAAATATTTTAACTATACAAGGATTTTAGCGCAATCATTCGATAACGGTTAAAAAATATACCAAATTATATTATATGAACTGAAAATTGAATGCGAACATGCTGGAGAAAGTATATAAAATTGAATTGATTTTTAATAATAGGAGGGCTATCCAGAAAGTCGGTTACGTTATGGTATAAAAAAAAACAAAGTACAAGATTTTTTTTTTATTATATACATTTGAAAGTGGCACTAAAATACTATTTTTCTACATAGTCGCCATGTAAATTAAGACACTTCTCATAGCGCTGAACCAGTTTGAAATTTAAGTTTCATAAAATTCTTCCGCCGAGACTTCAGCCAGGTTGTCATGACCTCCCGCAGTTGCGACGCGTCGCTAGCCATTTGTAAGGTGGATGTGGAATCACCTCCCACTTGAATACATCCACTACTTGTCGAGTTCGATTGGCATTGTGTGGTCGGGCGTTGTCGTAAAGAAGCAAAATTTTTGAACTCTACTTTCCTCTGCGCTTGTTTTGAATTGATCTTCTTTACTTTTCCTAGGTTTCACAATACGTTGCAGAGTTTATTTTCGAGTCACTTTCTAAAGAATCAACAAGAAGGACTGTCCCCCCCAAAAAAACAGCTGCCATGATCTTTTTTGCAAATAACGTTTGCATGGATTTGCTTGGTTTTTAGGAGAATTTGTGTGCCCCCATTTCATAGGCTGCAATTTGGTTTCTCCTGTAACAATTCGATCGAGTAGTGAGTCACCGACGGTCTTCTTTAATTTTCCCATCGACTTCAGTGACAATTTCATGGGTCACAATACCTGGCCGCCCACATCGTTCTTCACCGTGCACATTAGATCGGCCATTTTTAAACCTAATGCACCATTGTCGCACTCCACCTTTAGTGATCACATCGTTCCCATAAACATCACCGATTTGGGGATAAATCTCAATTGTTTTACTGTTCTAAGCCAACAAAAACCGTATCACCAACCGCACTTCACAGGTCGCGGGAATTTCAATGGCGATACACATTTAAAACTAGTATTGTACAGGAATGATAACCTCTCACCAGCACGGCTGGATAGCCAATAAAAGCACGAACGTTCTGACACCACGATGGCCGTGATATCTCAGCCCCTAACGGCTAGAGAACAAAACGTAACTGACTTTCTGGATAGTCCTCGTATTATGAAATAATAAGTCAGTGGGTAAAATGCCGAACCAAAAATTCCTCATTAACTGAAAAAAATGTGTTTGTTCTCCGTTGTAACTAATATAAAAAGTCCGTCACGCAGGAGCTGCATAACTAAGCACTTTCCTCAGAAATTGGGTAGTGTAGACTGCTTTCCAGAACAATTTGCTTAAAATATCCTACATAAATAAAATAAAAACGTGAATAGTTCTCATTTTGTAATGAGTAACTGATCAATTATTAATTTGCTTCCAGAGTTATGTTTACACATGGTACCTACTACACTACGTAATAAATACAAAAATCCTCATATTATCGTATTTTGATCTAACGCAGGAACACGATACAGTCCCTCTAGTGGTAGAAAGCGCTCCTTGCGGCGGCTTTGTGAACCTACGTCTGCCGGCTTTTCTATTCAAATATATTACAAATTAAACCCCCGCTTTCCGATTGACCGATTCAGCTCATTTTTACAACACTTCTTTCTCATGAGTTACCCACGACGTATACCGCGTTTCGTTACAATACAGCAGAAATTACGACCGGTATGAGTATATTAGGAATTTGGGTCCGGAGTAAACCCCCCCTTCTAATGAACCGATTTAGTTTATTTTTACAACACATATTTACCTGTAGATTACCACTACGAATACCGAGTTTCGTCGAAATATACTAAAAATCACGGCTGGTAGTGGCGAATTGGTATTGTGGGTCTGGAGTAAACCCCCCCCCCTCCTAATGAACTGATTTCGTTTATTTTTACAACATATATTTACCTGTGGATTAGCACTACGAATACCGAGTTTCGTCGAAATATACCAAAAATCACGGCTGGTAGTGGCGAATTGGTATTGTGGGTCCGGAGTAAACCCCCCCTTCTAATGAACCGATTTAGTTCATTTTTATATCTCACTTTTCTCTCTATATTAACACTACGAATACCAAGTTTCGTTGAAATATAACAAATATTACGGCTGACATAGTCAAATAAGTGTTTTGGGTTCGGGGTAAACCCCCCCTTCCGGTGGACCGACTTTGGTGGTTAACGAACTCCTTCAATCCTTTGCTAATTGAATGCTATATACCAAGTTTCGTGAGAAAAAAACAAAAACTCTGGCCGCTATCGTGTTAACAGGCACATATATATATATATATATATATATATATATATATATATATATATATATATATATATATAAATTTTAACGGGGGTCATTTTCGGTGTCTACTAGGTAGGATCGATAAAGATTTGAAGAAATTTTTCAAAAATTCCGTCATGAGTCCAACCTCAATAGCTACTTTCCTTCGGAGGAAAGTGCTAAAAGGTTGATGGAATAAATTTCTCCATTTCGAATGAATCGCAAATATTGTTTCGGGGTTTTAAAAAAGGTTGGCTCCTTCAATAAATGCGTGTATAACTATAGCCAGCCAGCCATACATGTTCTTCACGGTACACCGGTGTTCTAATGTCCAACCAGGAAATCATGTCTGTCTAGTGCGTGTATTGTGACTGTTTTACTAGCCGCCGAAATCAGGATGTCTTGTGCGTTATAAACCTATGACACCACCACAGGCCCGAGATAATTGCAGCCTTGAGGTGTCTTCGTTTGCTGCCGCTCTGAGAGTCTTAACTTCCTAGCTCTATATTCTCCCTTGTAGTCAAATAATAATGTTGAGAGGAAAATTTAACAGTGTTCGAAATAATACATACATTTCTCAATATTAGAAAAAATGATATTATCGTTAAAGAAAGGAAAGAAGTCCAACTCGCAAGGACTGCGTCATATTATTGCATTTCAGTTACAGAAATGGTGGTATGGTGGTGGTATTTACAAATGTATTTCTCATTTTCTTACCTTGTGTTACAAGAATACTCATTCTACTGTTAAATGCAATTTAAAAAACTACCAATTAGAAACATGGGCGTATATAGGAAATAGGGGGGAGGGGGCTGGGAGGATTTCCGGGGAATGAAATACTAACTATCTAGAACTTGGAATAGTTAGCCAACTAAAACACTATTACATCAACAAAAAGAATATTTTTCTCAACTAAGTTATCTTATTTAATTTATTTTTTAAGGGTTTTATGACGCATTTTTACCGATGAAATCAAAATTTCGTGGGCAGGGGGGGGGGGGGGTCTGCAGCCCCCTTCTAAACGCCCATGATTAAAAAGTGAGGTAAAATGAGAAAAGGAAAAAAAAAACACTCAAAAGAACGAAATAAACAGCCTAGGACCTTTTATTTCAACCCAGAAACCTGCAGTCAGTGTTTTGAAAGCAACGAAACTAACACGTTAGAAGTGTTAAGCAGTTATTTCCCCAACTGAGATCGTTCTGCCAAAAATCACTTGGGAACTAGTTTTGTAGGGGATTTAGTCAGCTTTCGAATGGTTAACTTTCACTTGCTAAGGTTTCTCAACCTTTTTCGACCTATTTAAGAAAATATACGAACATTCCAAAACTGCTCTTTTCTGTTAAAACTGTTAAAAAATATTATTTTTCTAACACTTTCCTAACTCCAAACGTAACGAGAATTTATACACGTATCTTAGTTTGCATGAATTACAAACGTCTGGAACACTTTTCCCATGAATCAATCGTTTTACCCGAAACAAAAATTAGTTAGGAAAACTAGGTATATTCACTTTTTATCAAAATATTTTATGATATCGCTTTCAAAATGGTTCCATTTGTTCAGGTTAACAAAAAAACCCCTACAAAACGTGTACTTGCAAGCATATCAGTGCAAAAACGTAAGCTCTACGCAGCTAAATTCTGCTCGTTAACGGACTTAATCATTGTAATTAGACAATGTATTCTTGTACCAAATGTTATCAAAATGGAACAAATATATATACATAAATTTGAAACCGCTATTTAGGTTCTGGACTTTCATATTTGGCATTGCCGGATAGCGTCATAAGGTCGACGTCCTTCCAATCCAGGGAGGGAGGAATCGCGCGAGGAACTGTAAGTCCTACACGATTTTAAGCTAGCCTATGACACTCCCCGGTTCAAGACCTACCTGTGTACTATGTTTGGTACAAATCAATCAAACTGTGTGGATTTGTTAATAAGGGACAGACATGCAGACAGACAGCTGGTAGACGTATTTGACCTAGCCTATGACACTCCTCGTATCGAGACCAACCTGTGTGCCCAGTTTCGTCAAATCGGCCAAACGATGTTGATTTGTATAAGTAACAAACATACAGCCATACAGCTGGTAGACATTTTTTACTTAGCCTACGAGATTCCCCGGATCAAGACTTACCAGTGTACCAACTTTGGTCAAAACCGGTCAAACGGTATGGATTTGTAAAAGGAATAAACAGACAGAGGTTTATATATACAGATATTTGCCTATTCGCCTTGTAGCAGCCCAAAAAGGGTCCAATTTTAATGAAATTTGTTTAAAAAAAAAAATCCTTAGTCTAATTTGAGTGATCGAATTCCTTAACCATTAGAATCCGTCTACAAGAACAAGGTTTTTGTGCCTTAGTCAGGGGGGGGGGGATAAACCAATGAACTCATTTGTAAACTGAAAAAAATCTGAGTATACGACTAGTTTTCCTAATTGGTTTTCTTTTTTGGTATTTTATACTATTCTTGGGGAAGTATAAGAAAAAAAAATCATTAACAGACGAAAATATTTGGGATCTTGCTATATTTTTGGGATAAATCTTACTAAATACTCTACAAAATAGGTTCTAAATTGATTTTCGATCGGACGATGCCAATCGGTTAAATAAGTGCTTAAAAATTCTAAAGTGACATTTTCCATGATTCTAACGTTTTTTTTTGTGTTTAATTTCTTCAGTTTTTATTGATTTTTGTTTTTTAATTTATTTTTCCTGTAATATTAGTTTCCAGAAAAAGAAGAAACGTAAACTGAGAAAAATGTTTTGGTTGTTTGTCATAGATCCTGCAGTGGGAAGTCGAAGTAGTCGATCGCCGAGTGAGACATTTCAGCTACTGTAGTGGCGCCTATATCTAACTTTTCTTCGAGATTTGATTGGAATTGTTTTATTTTATTCATTTATTTTATTTATTTTTTTTTTACAAAAAATACATTTTTATAAATTTTAAAATTTTAGCTATCTTTATTCCAGGCTTCCAAATGAATCCATAGATAAGAATGATGGAAAGCCAATGGCCATAGCCACGTTGAATGCACCGGTTCATGTTGATCACCGAAGTTAAGCCAAGTCGGGCGTGGCCAGTACCTGAATGGGTGGCCGACCATTTGCTGTTGGCATTATATATGGGTGACAGTCTATAGGTAGCACAGCGATAATAGCGCAACCATTGAAACGCCGTTAAGAACAAAGAAAAGGATGATGGCAAAGATGACACAGTTCCTGCGAGTCGGACTATTTTTACTTCTATCAATTTTTAATAATACCTAATCTAGTAAATATAGAACCTGTAATGCATACCCGGCTTTGAGAAAATGGTCGACAAATGCAATTAACTAATTCATACTCAACTTAAGGGTTGCGAATTATTGGCCTTACACCACAGAGGAATAATGACAATTTGCAGCGAGTAATCATGTGATAATTCTTAACTATGAGTTGTGAAGTATAGCATGAAGAAGAAAATAGACGGAAAGTGGGGGGGAATATAAAGCTGGAGACACCTTGTGTATCCTTATATCAGAACCGCTTGTGCACTCTGGTGTATCAGCTGGGCAGGACGGTCAGCTGGAAAAAGGATTGCCTAAGTAAGTAGCAGTGTGTCTAATTCTCTTCAGTATTTGGACTTAATATATTGGATATTTATTTCTGGCCAGAAATCTATACAGGTGACAACCCAATATCAACATTTTTCTTTTAAAGTCGACATTTACCGTTTAAAACTTCAGAAAAATTGGAACTGCTGGATATGGATAAAACTAGGCGGATTGATATTGATGGTCGAAACATTAGGTGTTTTGGAAAATATAGATATCAAAGAAAATAAATTACGTTTTATTCGTTTATTTATTTATTCATTGTATTTACGAGCCCGCAAAGTAGCGACTTGCTCGCAAATTACGTTTTATAATTTAATTAAAACGTCAACAACAAGCAAAACCAAATAAAACAGACTTATTTAAGGATTATATGAACCAGCAGCCCTTTGATTGGAAATTACAACTCCACTTGCAGTTCAGGGCGCATCTGTAAAACACAAATAACAATAATTTAGGTGCGTAAATCGAGAAATTCACGGAACACTATATATATATATATATATATATATATATATACAGGGTGTCCCGTAAATGTCTAGTCATATTGAGAGGGGTGATAGAGGACCCTTAGGGGAACAAAAAATGTTCTATGACGATTTCCCGAATTCTCGCCCATAAGGGAGAAAACGTCGTTTTATTGTTTTATCTAGACAAACGTGGTTTTTAGAAACATAATCGTTGTAGCTCCGTCCCAGATGGTACTACTAGAAAGGGAGTGAAACCAATCGAAAGCTGAGTAAATTTACTATAAGACTAGTTGGGAGTAAACGTAAAAATGAATGAATGTAAGTATGTATATCTTACAAAAAGAAGGCAATTCTAAATTTCCTGACATTTTATTGATATTTCTTTCCAGCGTTACTCCTCAATGGGCAGGATCTGAGATTTCCGGGTTTCACAAAAACTTCCTCATTTAACCAGCTTTCCATTCATGTATCACAACCCTGTGTTATTGAAGTATTTGAACGGTTTAAGTACAAAAGTTTAAAAAAAAACATGGATCTCTGAAAAGAAAATTATATTTTTTTCTTCATTTCATTCAAAAAGCTGAAGGGAAATATTTATTTTTATAAATGTTTACATAAATATTAAGTAAATATTTACTTAAAACAATAAAAAAAATTACTTCCACGAATATAAAAAAAAATCCTAAAACAGTAAATAAATAAAATACACATTTATTTTGAATTTGTTAATTCAGGTAACTAATACTGGGTCCAGGAGGCGGCCATTAAGGAACCCCAACCATACATTCACCTCAAAATTTATTATTTTTACCTAGATCACGCATTTCACCACATTTTTACAGGCACTTATATTTAGAAAACAAATGCTTTACCTTATATTAATACTGATGGCTACGCTTGTGAAACTCACTGGGATTCTGAGCCCATGCGTTTTTGTTGTGGTAATTAAAAATTCTATCCCTCATAAATAATATGTACATAGTCCTGTAAAAATGTGTTCAAATGCATGATATAGGTAAAAGTCCGACTCGCAGGAACTGCCTCATCTTAGCGCGGTTCCGTTCTTATCCCTAGTCTAATTTCGAAAGATTAAAATAGAAGCAGTTATTATTTTGTTGAGAGGAGATCGTTGACCGTTGATGATGCAAGGTAGGGATTGTCCGGGTTAGGTCACTGCTACTTAATAATACATACCCCATATGTGTATGTATGTGGGCATATATATGTACATATGTGTGCGTGTATATGTGTATGTGTATATGCATATATATAAATATATATATATTATATATGTATATATATATATATATATATATATATATATATATATATATGTATATATATATATATATATGTTAGGTATATTTACATAGATATGTGCATATATTAGTGTTAAATATGTCCTACTTGTATTTACAGCCCTGATGAAGGCTTGAAGTTCAAGCCGAAACGTCGGCACAATAAAACAATTTTTACGATAAAATGTAGTTTTATTAAGTAGCAGTGACCGAACCCTGACAGTTATATTTTGGTTCCACCAGTCTTGAAAGGTAGGATATACAATCTTACCTGGAAGGGTCGGCAACAATAGAAACCGTCCCGCTAGTTACAAGGTCTTGGAATCTTGGAACTCTATATTTCTAATAATAAATTGTTTTTGTTATTTTACTTAACCTGTTTTATTTTCGAATACATTATCCAACTATAAGCAATTAAAAAATAACAAGGAATAAAATACAGACAAAAAGAACACTTCGAATAAGCGAAATCAATTACTTTAAAGCTTTAAGTTCTTATTTCTCCGATTGACATCGCCTAATCAAAACTTTCATTAGAACCTTTTATGTAGAGCATTAATTAAGCTTTCTAATGGTATTCTTCCGTTTACCAAAATTCTCAACAGTTTTCGAGATATTAATGAAAGTTCCCAAAATTTATATTATTTCTAGCAACAGAAAATTGGCCTCATTTTTCATATCCTGTTTTACACACAACATTTTCGCAACATAAGAAATTACAAAAATAAAAAGCAATAAAAAACGAAGGGAATGAGACAAAAATTACAAGAACGACAAAAACCCGTTCATAAGAAAAAAACAGACGTATTTGAAGTTTTAAGCACTTATTTCTCCGATTGACATAACCTAATCAAAAATAGTTTTAGAATCATTTTTGTAGAGAATTTAGTAAGCTTTCAAATAGTTTTAATCCACTTACCACGATTTCCCAACCGTGTTCGAGATATTAATGAAAGTATACGAAGTTTCCAAAACTTTTCATATCTGTTCATAAAATATTTTATTCTAACCCTTCCTTAACTCCAAACGTAACATAACTTTCAACATATTAGTTTTAATGAAAGTAGAACATGCAGATAATGTTTCAACTGAATCCCGTTATTCTAAGTACCCAAACCAAAAACGGTATTCAAAAACTATTTTTCCACTTTTCTCGACAACGGTTAAAGCTATCGCCTTTAAAATGGTTTCATTCGTTTTTCTAGCCCAAGAAGCCTATAAAACGAGTACTTACAAGCTTATGAACTCAAAAACGTAAGCGTTACGATTTTTTCTGCGCGAATTTCGCCCCAAACGCCATCTTCCAGTGGGCGGATTTTGCTGGTTAACGAACTTGACCTTTCAAATTGGACGACAGATTTTTGTACCAAATTTCATCAAAATCGGATCATTCGTCTTCTATTTAGAGAGCGAACAGACAAATATATATATATATATATATATATATATATATATATATATATATATAAATAAATATATACATATATATATATATACAAATTTGAACCACCGTTATTTTCGGTTTCTAGGGGTTCTGAAACGCAAAATTTTCTAGTCGGCACTTCCGGATTGTTTCATTGTATCAACCTTATAAGCGGGGTTCCTCCCTATGGGGGAGGGAGGAACCGCGCTAATAGTAATTTTTGAGGTTAATGTATGGTTGGGGTTCCTTAATGGCCGCCTCCTGGACCCAGTATTAGTTACCTGAATTAATAAATTCAAAATAAATGTGTATTTTATTTATTTACTGTTTTAAGATTTTTTTTTTATCCGTGGAAGTAATTTTTTTTATTCTTTTAAGTAAATATTTACTTAATATTTATGTAAACATTTATAAAAAAAATATTTCCCTTCAGCTTTTTGAATAAATTGAAGAAAAAAATATAATTTTCTTTTCACAGATCCATGTTTTTTTATAAAACTTTTGTTCTTAAATCGTTCAAATACTTCAATAACACAGGGTTGTGATACATGAATGGAAAGCTGGTTAAATGAGGAAGTTTTTCTGAAACCCGGAAATCTCAGATCTGCTTATTGAGGAGTAACGCTGGAAAGAAATATCAATAAAATGTCAGGAAATTTAGAATTGCCTTCTTTTGGTAAGATATACATACTTACATTCATTCATTTTTAGGTTTACTCTCAACTAGTCTTATAGTAAATTTACTCAGCTTTCGATTGGTTTCACACCCTTTTTAGTAGTACCATCTGGGACGGAGCTACAATGATTATTCTTCTAAAAACTACGTTTGTCTCGAAAAAACAATAAAACGACGTTTTCTCCCTTATGGGCGAGAATTCGGGAAATCGTCATAGAACATTTTTTGTTCCCCTAAGGGTCCTCTATCACCCCTCACAATATGACTAGACATTTACGGGACACCCTGTATATATATATATATATACACATATACAAGGTGTCCCGATTTTACCACAGCGAATAATGGTCCGATATTGATGAAATTTGGTACAAAAATCTTTCGTCTAATTTCAAAGGTCAAGTTCGTTAACCAGCAGAATCCACCCACCGGAACATGGTTTTTGGAGCGACATTCGCGCGAAGAAAATCGTTACGCTTACTTCATATGCTTGCAAGTACTTGTATTATAGGTTTATTGGAAAACGAATGAAACCATTTTTAAGTCAATAGATTTAACCGTTTTTGAGAAAAATGGAAAAATAGTTCGGATAAAGTTTTTGGTTTGGGTACTTAGAATCATGGGATTCAGTTAAAATATTTTCTACATATTTGAAATCCATATTAACAAAGATGTTCAAATTCTGGTTACCTTTGGAGTTAAGGAAGGATTAGAATAAAATTTTATTTTTAGACATGAAATGTTTTGGGAACTTTGTATAATATCTCGAAAAGGGTTGGGAATCTTGGTAAGCGCAAGGTTACCATTCGAAGGCTTACTAAATGCTCTACAAAAAAGATTTTGAAGTAATTTTCGATTAGTCGATGTCATGGGCGTATATAGAAAATAATTTCGGGAGGGGCTGGGAAAATTTCGGGGGGGGGGGGCTGAGACCATTTCCGGGGTATGTAATACTAAAAATTTAGAGCTGGAATAGTTTTAGGCAACTAAAACGCTATTACACGTAAAATAAAATATTTTTTATGAACTAAGTGATCTTATTTAATTTATTTCTATGGGGTTTGCGACAAGTTTTTACCATCAAATCAAAATTTCGGGGGCCCCAGCCCCCTCCTTATATACGCCCATGGTCGATGTCAATCGGAGAAATAAGTGCTTAAAACTTTAAATGTGTTTGTTTTGTTCTTTGAACGGATTTTCGTAGTTGTTTAGCTCACTTTTTAATTGGTTGTTTTTTGTTTTAAATTGCATTTCTTTTTAGAATTAGTATTATAGTAGAAGAAGCCAAGAAAATTAGAAACATTTTATGAAATAAGAATTTCATGTCTGTAGCAGTGGGGCCTGGCCCTTTGTCACCGGTCATAAATATTTCAAGAAAGGTCGAACCAAAATAATAAGTGTTTCTATTTCAGTCTTTCCAAATGAGACTAGGGATAAGAACGGAACCGTGCTAAGATGGCGCAGTTCCTGCGAGTCGGACTTTTTTTTATCATAATGTTGGTTAAATTGGCAAGCGTTGTTTTAATCATCTACTTAATCACTTCTCTGATATTTAGTTTTCTTTCGGACCCATCCTACTAGCTGAAATAAGAGGTGTTAAACAGGGTTGGGATTGCGATCCAAACAAGGGACTCATACAGACATTTTCATTCATCGTATTTATAAAGTCCGCACATCGTGCATAAAAATGAAATCATCGCCAAACTAAGAGGCAAATGGCACGATATTCAAGGCAATCCGAAAATTAAGCCTCTTTATTGTTAGGTTTACTACACACGGTTAAATATAGAAAATAATTTCGGGGGTGCTGGGAGCGTTATGGGGTATGGAATACTAACAATCTAGAACTTTGAATAATTAGCCCACTAAAATGCAATCACACCCAAAAAACATTACTTTTTTTTCTGAGCTATGTGATCTTATTTACTTTATTTTAGGGTTTTTATGACACATTTTTACCAAATAAATTAAAATTAAGGGTGGGGCTGCCCACCTTAAATACGCTCATGTTACTATATGTTGTTCTGTATTCGTCTCTCACGTTACTGCTCTCCAAATCATTACAGATCCAACCCCAAAAGGAGGAAATTGAAGTCTCCACGCTCTAAACAGGTTTTGACGAAAATCGACTTAAGTTTAAAAAAAAAATCGTATCGCAGGAACTGCGTCATCTTTGCGAATTTCCGTTCTTATCCATTGCGTCATTGAGGAAACTTAGAATAGAAACAGTTAATGTCTTTCGTGAAAAATGTAAACATATGTCACACGAAATCATAAAGAGAAGTAAGATCTTAGGCGGCACAACAGGAAACGGACAATCTCCTAAGCGGGAATTACTCTATTTGAGCACTGATTTATCCGAATTAAAAATTGTATAAGACCCATCTTTGTAGGAAGTTAATAAGGTCCGGAAAATATGCATTATATTTACGACAATTTCCCAACCAATAAATAAGAATATATCCGTACAATTACTTATAAAACAAGAACCTAGAAGCCTCGTAACTCAAAAAATGATTTTTTTCGCCCAAATAAGCATGTTCCGGTGAACTACAAATTAACGAATTCGACCTCTTAACTTACACAAAATATTGTAATAAATTTCATCGAATTCGGACCATTTCCGATCTAATACAGCGCGAACACGTATACACACACACACACACACACACATATATATATATATATATATATATATATATATATATATATATATATATATATATAATTTCGAACCACCGTTATTTTCGTGATCTATGAGTTCTGAAACAGGTCATTTTCTAGTCGGCACTTCTGGGATGCATCATAATGTCAACGTCATAAGCGAGTTATATGGAGAGAGGGAGGAAACGAGCTAAAGAAACATGAGAAGATCCTCAAGATAAACGTCGAGAAACAACGCCTTTTTACCCATTTGAATAATGTTTTTTTTAATCACAATGCAACTTTCTCTGATTTTTTATAGTACTCATGAGTTTTGTATGAGTTAAAGGTGAGGGGGGGGGGGAAGGATCAA
This sequence comes from Gonocerus acuteangulatus, assembly GCA_946811695.1. Classification (NCBI taxonomy): domain Eukaryota; kingdom Metazoa; phylum Arthropoda; class Insecta; order Hemiptera; family Coreidae; genus Gonocerus; species Gonocerus acuteangulatus. The sequence continues at coordinate 65,719,373 of OX328128.1, forward strand.
TGGATTCTTGATGTAACTGGCAGGAGTTACTCCCCATAATATTTTAAAACAATAACTTATATTTGAGACGTTTCGAACCTTTTTAGGTTCATCATCAACTTCTGGCAGGCGAAAAACCGCGAAATTTTATCACTTTTTCTGTTTTAGCACTTTCCTCCGAAGGAAAGTAGCTATTGAGGTTGGACTCATGACGGAATTTTTGAAAAATTTCTTCAAATCTTTATCGATCCTACCTAGTAGACACCGAAAATGACCCCCGTTAAAATTTATATATATCTATATATATATATATATATATATATGCATATATATATATATATATATATATATATATATATATATATATATATATATATATATATGTGTCTGTTAACACGATAGCGGCCAGAGTTTTTGTTTTTTCGTCACGAAACTTGGTATATAGCATTCAATTAGCAAACGATTGAACGAGTTCGTTAACCACCAAAGTCGGTCCACCGGAAGGGGGGGTTTACCCCAAACCCAAAACACTTATTTGACTATGTCAGCCGTAATATTTGTTATATTTCAACGAAACTTGGTATTCGTAGTGTTAATATAGAGGGAAAAGTGAGATATAAAAATGAACTAAATCGGTTCATTAGAAGGGGGGGTTTACTCCGGACCCACAATACCAATTCGCCACTACCAGCCGTGATTTTTGGTATATTTAGACGAAACTCGGTATTCGTAGTGCTAATCCACAGGTAAATATGTGTTGTAAAAATAAACGAAATCGGTTCGTTAGGAGGGGGGGGGGGGGTTTACTCCGGACCCACAATACCAATTCGCCACTACCAGCCGTGATTTTTGGTATATTTCGACGAAACTCGGTATTCGTAGTGGTAATCTACAGGTAAATATGTGTTGTAAAAAGAAACTAAATCGGTTCATTAGAAGGGGGGGTTTACTCCGGACCCAAATTCCTAATATACTCATACAGGTCGTAATTTCTGCTGTATTGTAACGAAACGCTGTATACGTCGTGGGTAACTCGTGAGAAAGAAGTGTTGTAAAAATGAGCTGAATCGGTCAATCGGAAAGCGGGGGTTTAATTTGTAATATATTTGAATAGAAAAGCCCGTCAGACGTAGGTTCACAAAGCCGCCGCAAGGAGCGCTTTCTACCAATAGAGTGACTGTATCCTGTTCCTGCGTTAGATCAAAATACGATAATATGAGGATTTTTGTATTTATTACGTAGTGTAGTAGGTACCATGTGTAAACATAACTCTTGATGCAAATTAATAATTGATCAGTTGCTCATTACAAAATGAGAACTATTCACGTTTTTATTTTATTTATGTAGGATATTTTAAACAAATTGTTCTGGAAAGCAGTCTACACTACCCAAATTCTGAGGAAAGTGCTTAGTTATGCAGCTCCTGCGTGACGGACTTTTTCTTCATTAATGTGTTAACCGCTAATTTTTGGCGAAAAAACTACGAATAGTGATTAAAGAGCATTTAATTCTGAGTCAAATGAGCTGGTCAAAGTCCAAATTCGGACACGTAAAATTGCCAGAACCGCTGGCCAAAAACAACGATGTTTCCAATTTTTCGAAAAATTGTGGTGACCCCACTTTTAACGAGTTACAGTTTTAATTCATCAATTCTTTAGATACCCCTTCCCTAAAAGTTGTAGAGCTTCAATAACTGTCCAAAAAGCGCAAAAACTTATATATTGGACCAATTTTAAAATTTTTAATTTACTATTGAGCCATAATGAGGAAAACAGAAATTGTCTTGTAAGATTTTGGAAGACATTTTTGGACACTGGTATCAGTCTAAATTTCTTAGGGTTCCCCCCACTCCACCCTCTCCCCTTAACATACTGCATACACTGTTAATTGGTACATTTAGAATGGCATCAGAAGTAAATTGTGGATAATAGGAACCAAAATGTTGCAAAAGGGGATCACTTGAAACGTTCACCTTTTTTTCATTTTGGCTCAATAGTGACTTAAATATGTTAAAATTGGTCAAATATATACGTTTTTGTGCCTTTTGGAGTCCGTTTTTGAAGTTATTCAACTTTTAGGGAGGGGATATCAAAAGAATTGATGTAATCAAGCTGTAACTTGTTAAAAGTAGGCTCACCACAGTTTTTCGTAAAATTGGAAACAATTTGTTGTTTTTTCGGTAGCGGTTCCGGCAATTTTATCTGTCCGAATTTGGACTTTGTCCAGCTCATTTGACTCAGAATTTAATGCTCTTTAATCCCTATTTGTAGTTGTTGTTGTTTTTTTAACCCAAAATCAACGGTTACTAACAAATTAATGAAGGAAACATGAAACAAGTGCTAAAATTTCACGGTTTTTCGCCTGACAAAAGTTCTCCCCCCCCCCGGCTTTTGGGGTCAGAAACTTGGTCTCAGCATAATCACACGATACCTAACGATATATACAGGGTGTCCCGTAAATGTCTAGTCATATTGTGAGGAGTGATAGAGGACCCTTAGGGGAACAAGAAATGCTCTATGACGATTTTCCGAATTCTCGCCCATAAGGGAGAAAACGTCGTTTTATTGTTTTTTCGAGACAAACGTGGTTTTTAGAAGAATAATCGTTGTACCTCCGGCCCAGGTAGTTCTACTAGAAAGGAAACGAAAGCAATCGAAAGATGAGTAAATTTACTATAAGACTAGTTGAGAGTAAACGTAAAAATTAATGAATGTAAGTATGTATATCTTACCAAAAGAAAGCTATTCTAAATTTCCTGACATTTTCTTGATATTTCTTTCCAGCGTTACTCCGCGATGGGCAGGATCTGAGATTTCCGGGTTTCAGAAAAACTTTCTCATGTAACCAGCTTTCCATTCATGTATAACAACCCTGTGTTATTGAAGTATGTGAACGATTTAAGAACAAAAGTTTAAAAAAAAACATGGATCTGTGAAAAGAAAATTATATTTTTTCTTCAGTTTATTCAAAAAGCTGAAGAGAAATATTTATTTTTATAAATGTTTACATAAATATTAAGTAATTATTTACTTAAAACAATAAAAGAAATTACTTCCACGAATATTAAAAAAATTCCTAAAACAGTAAATAAATAAAATACTCATTTATTTTTAATTTATTAATTCAGGTAACTAATACTGGGTCCAGGAGGCGGCCATTAAGGATCCCCAACCATACATTAACCTAAAAAATTATTATTTTTACCACGATCACACATTTGAACACATTTTTACACGTATTTATATTTAGAGATCAAATGCTTTACCTTGAATTGATACTGATGGTTACGCAATCCAACTCGTGACTGACTGGGATTCTCGTGAGCCCATGCGTGTTTGTTGTGGTAATTAAGTATCTTATCCCTCATAAATAATATGTAGATGGTCCTGTAAAAATGTGTTCAAATGCGTTATCTAGGTAAAAATAATTATTTTTGAGGTTAATGTATGGTTGGGGATCCTTAATGGCCGCCTCCTGGACCCAGTATTAGTTACCAGAATTAATAAATTGTGTATTTTATTTATTTACTGTTTTAGGATTTTTTTTTATATTCGTGGATGTAATTTTTTTATTGTTTCAAGTAAATATTTACTTAATATTTATGTAAATATTTATAAAAATAAATATTTCTCTTCAGCTTTTTGAATAACCTGAAGAAAAAAATATAATTTTCTTTTCACAGATCCATATTTTTTTTTAAACTTTTGTTCTTAAATCTTTCACATACCTCAATAACACAAGTTTGTGATACATGAATGGAAAGCTGGTCAAATGAGGAAGTTTTTCTGAAACCCGGAAATCTCAGATCCTGCCCATTGAGGAGTAACGCTGGAAAGAAATATCAAGAAAATGTCAGGAAATTTAGAATAGCTTTCTTTTGGTAAGATATACATACTTACATTCATTCATTTTTACGTTTACTCCCAACTAGTCTTATAGTAAATTTACTCAGCTTTCGATTGGTTTCACTTTCTTTCTAGTAGATCCACCTGGGACGGAGCTACAACGACTATTCTTCTAAAAACCACGTTTGTCTCGATAAAACAATAAAACGACGTTTTCTCCCTTGAGGGCGAGAATTCGTAAAATCGCCATAGAGCATTTTTTGTTCCCCTAAAGGTCCTCTATCACCTCTCACAATATGACTAGACATTTACGGGACACCCTGTATATATATATATATATATATATATATATATATATATATACATATTATATATATATATACATATTATATATATATATATATATATATATATATATATATATATATATATAAAAATCGTTTAGAGCCTTCTGCTCAAAATCAGGAACATAAATATGCTTTAGGTCCACCCGACAAACCTATTTAATGTACATTATAACATACATTATTATAAGAATCCCTGTAGAATGAAGTTTATTATCTGTTATATTTGTCCAGTTTATTTGATAATTGTTTTTCATATCATTGTTATTTTGCCGTAAAATATCTTTGCGTTACGATTTGATTTTCTCCTAATTTCGTTCCTCCGAAATAATGGACTATCTACCGAAAAAAGTAAGTTAGTATTAACCCTAATGAAATAGATTACATCGCCATTTACATTACGTGTCATCCAGAGGCCGACCGACAAAAAGAACACGCACCACGGCATAACCTGATTGTCCACTAAGCATTTCATAGGTTTGGCAAAACACCTCCTCGGTTACACATGCTCACTCATTCTGAAAGAGTTCGTTCTTCGTCATGAGTATTATTATTGTCCCTAACGACTAGTTACTCAGTATTCGGTTTCACAGTTCCGTAACTCTGGTGATTTCACAAAAACACGAATAATCAAATCTATGCTCTTCTATCACAGATGTATTTATACGTTAAACGAATACCCCCCCCCCCCAAACTAACGTTGAAAAAAGAGGTCAAGTTCCAGGCCCCTCCCAAAACAGTTTTATGCCCTTAATACCTTATCAAGAATCTAATAATACCCTTTGACTTTTTTGTGCTTTTCCGACTGGGCAAGTTTATTTTAACTGATAACCGTTTTACTTATATAGAGCTCATACAATCTCGATCGTTTTAAGTCATCAGAGTTTATAATAACACAGAATCGTTACCCTAAGGGCCTGAATCTTTAAATGCCAGAAATTTTATGATAAATCCGATCGTCATTGCGGCCATCATGTAACGAAAACTGGCCAAGTTGGAAATGCACAAATAAGTGAGAGGATATTATTAGGTTCTTGACAAGGTATTAAGGGCCTAAAACTTGGCCCAATACTATGATATATATCATAACTTTCATATGCAAACTGTTTTGGGGAGGGGCCTGGAATTTGGCCTCTTTTTTTTCAACGTTAGTTTTTTGGGGGGAAATCAATACGTTTTGTAAGTGAATTTTGAGTTGACGCCTTCGACGTTTGGCTTAAAGAGGATGGATGACGTGGGGACATGACGCTTCCTAGTTTGTCGTTTATGTTTGCGTGTTTACGAAAAGCCCGGGGGGGGGGGAAAGGTTCCAAATAATATTTTCTGTATTTTTGGATTTTCCCTTTAGTTTTAGGTTCTCCTTACCGAGACGTTCATTTGATGATTTTGACATGATGGGTTTCCTAAGGAACAATAAGTATGAAACAGCCTCCCTCCCCTTGGAGCGGAGTCCAACACAACCATTCAGAATTGTTGCTCTAATGCATATCATCCTGCAAAACTTCTAGTCTCTAGCTTTTCGGAAAGTTCCTAATAATTTTGATGAGTGAGGCGTATAAATTCCGATTTTCCATCGCCTACATCTCAGAAACGCTTCAATGTAGAATTATGAAACTTTCCAATTTTACTTACATCTGTTAGTACAATACCTGTGTAAAATTTCATAAGTTTATCTTTAACTAGTGCAAAGTTATGAGAGGATAAAAATCGGCTCTAATACTTCATATAGTATGCACTTAGGCCGGAACTTGGCCTGGCGCACTACCGTGTCCCTAGATTTTTAATTATTTTTATAATTCTAATAACAAATTGGCAACATTTTAAATAATAAGAGCAAAGGCGATTTTACTAAGTTGTCTTAAGACATTTCGAGGGGCTGTAGCTATTGAGGTTGCACTCATGAAAGTATTTTAAAAAACTCTTAAAAAGATCATAAACCCTTTTAGATACCAAAAGTACCGGGCAAATCATATTCCCGAAGGTCCGATCTTCTCACATTCAAATAATTTCGGTGACAGGAAATTAAGCATTTTCTTAATTTGTTATATATTTTTTTTAATGCGTTTTAACAACTGGGCTATTAGCCTGCAGGTTGCCGCCCTTTTATAATGCCAATAGCACGGTCACCCATTCAGGTACTGTCCATGGGCGACGTTGCTAAACTTCGGTGCTAATCTTTGTGAAATGATTTAATCTTCGCGACGCCAACCAAACTCCTCAGTGCCACTCAATCTTCATGCAGAAACCCAATAAGTGTGCCGATACTAAATCTTTGCCCGGTTTCTTCCTCAGGCTCAGCTCACTCAGACCCAACTTCCACAAATCTATAGAATGCAGATACCTTCAAATTACATTCTATCATTAAATCTTCACTATCCCTAAAACGTTCACACAGAGACCCAATAGCAATAAGCGTCGCCCCTCAACCCAACATCAATTCAAATTTAGCTCAGTGAAACGAATCTGCACGATTAAAAATTCACACCATGAGTCAATATTCGTGGCACGAATCATATCTACATATGATTAGAGGCATGAATTTATAGCCATGCCAAATGGCAATGTGCCGGTGTGATACTGGATATGGTTCGCAATGTCTACACGTTGTGAGTTCCCAATAATGAGCAAAGGAATCACAGTAGTAAATAATTTAATTTTATTAATATTTAGAACAGAATTGAAGGGCTCATTACAAAAACTAGACAAATCTAAAAACTAAAATTTTCAGAAACTTAAAAAAGTGTGTAGCTTCATTTGTACTGGATGCAATGAAAATTGCTTTTAGACCTACTATTGTCCCACTTACAGCTTTTCACTGTAACAACTATCCTTTTAAAAACAAATAATTTTTTAAGAGGATAGTTGAGAAAATATAAAAAAAAAAAAAACTTAAGTTAAATGTAACATGAAGTAATTTAATCCTCAAATAAGATTATTCACTATACTACATGTATAATCCTGACAAATTAAATATAAATTGCTAATAGTTCACCGTTATATATAATGTGATCTATCTGGTTTTTTGGGGGGACAGCAATAATATCAATATGTAGAGCTGAATGTGGAGAGGAAGAAGATGTATTTATCTCAAAATATCAATTTTTGGACTTGTCTGGTTTTTGTAATGAACCCTTCAATTTTGGCTCAAATAAGTTTATTGAAGATTATAATTTATGCAATTGTAAAGGATGGGGAATATGACTAATAAAGAACAAATAACTAGAAATATATTCGAATAATGGGAGGTATCAGTAATGAGAAGTTATTCGAATAACTTATTTAATTTAAAAACGTGCACTTATAGATAACGAATTGTATGATGGGTTTTCTACAGGTTACCAGCTTTCTCTAACCAGGATAAGGAAGACGCATTTTATTTTTTTGAAAGAAAAGCCATCACACCTAGTGGGAATCTAATCCAAAACCTTAGCACTCACCGCCACCAGTCCTCCAAACGAATATATTTTTTTTTTTGCCAGCCTGGGTCATTAAAACCTCATCCGTTATTGAAACATTTTCTAATCAGTGAGTAGTACTATTTGTTTAAAGGCCAACAGCACATGTATTCAAAAAAAGTTATTGAAATAGTCATTATTCGAACAATGGCTAACTCTGGGTTGAAAGAATTCACAAAATTACACTATTATTTTTACTAATATGTTTTCTATAGCTTATTAAAATAAAATGTAAATTTCAGATATCTAAGAGGCCAAGGGAAATCATGGAACTTGTAAATAAACAATTTTAGTAAAATGCTCATTGAACTTGCACTGTTGGCATCATTCCTCTTTTGCATTTTACTTAAAATCAAGACATGGCGCATGGAGAAATTTACTGCAAACATCCCTGGCGAAAAGTCTTATCCACTTGTTGGAAATGCTCACATGATGTTCAAACACCGAAATCCAGCTGGTAAGTTAGACCATTTTTATTTACTGGACCAAGTTTCTTTTTGCTCTTGTAATTATCTAATTAATTTTGTTTTTTCATTTTATGATTTCATTTGTTTTGTTAATGTGAAAGAATAACTTACCCATTGGAAAATCTCGATAATTTACTTCAGAAACAAATTTTTTCCCATGACGCACGTGTGGTGCACAGAAAGGTCTGAGCCCTGGAACAATTCCAGAATAAAGTATTCGAAACAATCCCGGAGACGACGGAGGAACGAATAAACCAGCCTGGAGGTTTGTAGCCGATCCCCAAAACATTTTAACGTTTTCTCCGAGCTTGCCAGCTAGCTACCATGATGGACATGCGACGTCATGCCGCCACAGGGAGGGGGTTTGTGATGACCATCCGCAGCCAAGGTGTTAAGTCAGGGTGAGACAAGTTAGAAGTAGACCTACTACTTTTGGGAAAGCCAATTTTGGGGCTTTTTCGTGACATTTTAATGATTTGAAAAGCAAATTTCATGCTCATTAAAAAGAAAATAATTTCAATCAAAATAAAAAAGCCTTAAATATTGGCTTGAAATTGGCTCTGTGTATAGAATTTTAATATTTAAGTCTGCATATATTTAAAAAATGAATAATTGATTTGTAAATGCATATAAAAACGGCGACAATTACGAATGCGCCGAAGTACCGGGATTACTTTACACTCCGGTAAGAACTGAAATTTTGTGACTTAATTTCAAAATTCATGACTTTTTCGTGCCCTATTTTCAATTTCATGACTTTTTCGTGCAGTAGACACCCTGTAAGTAGAGAAGATAAGAAAATGATATTTTATGTTAAACTCACAGCAACTAGGCAGAAATCACAACTAAATTGAAAATCTCTGGTTATGGATCTCAAATCCTTTTATTTTAGACATATTCAAAGATTTAGTGAAATTCACATAAAAAGATATAATCTTTACATTACATTCAGTTGCAACCATTGGGAACGCGTATTCCATTTTGTATCGTGGAGTCTGATTGCTCTAGAAATCTACGTGCACAGGTGAGCCTATTTTTACCCCTTGGAGATAAGCTTTCAGAGGTAAAATCTACCATACTTACATCAGTGTAGAGAACTTCCACCTATAATAAAACTGGTCTTAAAGGGAAATAGAATACTGTCCCCAGGAGCTGCTTCTGCCCCCAGATGTACACTGTCTTGGAGCCAATTTTTGTTGTTTTCATTTTAATTATGCATTTATGTGGCATATTGCTCACCTGAGCGATGATTTGAAAAGTGCAGAATTAAGTATGCAATTGATATATGAATTCTGTTTTCAGATCTTTGGTGTATGGCAAATTACTTGCTGGAAAAAACTTCAGATATTGGAATTATGAAATTTTGGTTTGGACCAATATTAGGCATTGGGATTTCAGATCCAAAGTACATTGAGGTGAGTGAACATTTTAATTGCTTGCTAATAATTTTTAAATACAGTATTTAGCTTCTAATTTATTTGTGGTTTCAGAAAATTACATACACAAACACATAATGTCTGTTCGTGCTTTGCCATTAACAAAAATGACTTGATTTTGATGTTTGGCACAACAAAAAAAAAACTTGTCTAAAAGAAAAAGATAGTTCATTGATTTTTTTTTATACAAAATTTGTGCAAAAAAATATTGTAAAGTAGAAGCTTTCGTCTTTTTAGGCTTACCCGTACACTTTTTTGTGCTTATTTTTAAAAAAATAATCAAATGAAATGACTTTTAAGTGGATTTTTATGCTAACCTTTTACATTAAATATTGTCAACTTCTTTATCAAATATCGTAAAATTGTTATTTCTATATGAAAGAACATTTTATTTATTTGTTTTTGGATAGTAACAACAATCGATAAATGCCTATTGATGTTGAACAAATTTTAAAGCCGTTTGATCTAGAAACACCTTTGATAAATCTACATTTTCTCCTCTAGGCTTCTTCGCTGGGGCATCGTCTTCATTGTCTCTCGGCTTCTTTCTCCAGCGGTGCTCGTTCGGACCCGTTATATTTCGCCCAAATCCTATTGGGCTTCATTGTTTCCAAGGAAACAATACATCTGATGAAGCCCAATAGGATTTGGGCGAAATATAACGGTGCGAACAACGAGCACTGCTGGAGAAAGAAGCCGGGAGACGATGAAGAGATCTAAATTTAAGGAATACATTTTAATCAAAAACTCAATTTAGAAAAAAATTGTGTTTGGATGTTTTTTGCATTGCCTGGTTCAATTTTAGACTAAGTTTACATGATTTTATGTTTTCCAACATAAAATACAATTTCTCTTCGATGTAATAAAAATATCAATATATCTAATCAAGATAACCTCTAATGATTGTTGACAGGTCATTTCTAACAGTCCTCATGCTGTAAATAAAGGCCCTATTTATCAGATGGGTTTGGGGGATGTATTTCATGGAGTTATCATGGCTGATAGTAAGTGAAATCGATCTATTAAAAATAAATAAAAAATATTATAAAATAATGATTCCTTTTCTCAATTGTCGTAGGTGGTCAGAAGTGGAAAGAATTGAGAAAACCACTTATAAAATCCTTTTCAAAGAAGATGTTTGATAATGATTACCACTTTGTTTTTGTGAGAAGGAGCAAGGCGTTTGTAGAATATATTAAAGAACATAAGTGTGGCGTGGAATTTAATGTCTTTCAAATTGTATCAAATTTGCTTCTTGATATGTTTTCTGGTTAGTGTAATGTATATTTTTATAAAAGCGAAATGTCACTGAATCTCCAGAAGGTTATAGCTGAGAAATATAATTTTTTATGTAGTTACAAACATTGTTGCATTTGTGCGCTTAGAAAGGATTTCATAAATGGAAAACTGGACATAGCTTAAATATTTTTTTGGCTACTAAAAAATGAAAAATAATCAAGCTACCAGCGCTTCAAATACTTTTATGAGTGTTTGGGCTTTAATTAATTTTTGTGCAAATAATTCTTGAAATAGGGGTGAATTGGAAAAACCATTGAGTTAGTGTTGCAAATTTTGAACCTCCAAAAAGTAGAATCAGCCAAAAGAAGTTTGAATGCAAAGTTTTTAAACAACATTTTTTGGCAGCTTTAGTGATTTTTGTTTTCTTTCGAAGTTATAATTATTCTAATAAATTATGTATAAATATATAAAATGAAGGTACGCATAAAATCTAACAATAAAGGTAATTAATCTTCCCCTTTTATATTAAAATTAAATCCAAGATAAAAGCATTTATTTCCAAATTCTTCTTTTTTAGAAACCCATTTAGGCGTACACACAAATGAAGTTATAGAACAGAAATTTAACTGGGTAAATAATTTTAATAGGTAAGTACATAAATAATTATTATTATAAGATTGTGACCCTACTTTTCTACTATATTTATATGTGGCATTAGGTCAAATTCAAACAAAAACACTCACTTTCTAAATTACTCCTTTATTCTGCTCTACATGTTTCACGGCATTATGATGCCTCTTCAGGAGTACTTAAAATAATATACAGGGTGTCCCCAAAATAAACAGCAAAACTTTGGGAATCGATGCAGGATGAAAAAAAGTCCTTTGGCATTTTTCTCGGTTTTACTTCGTTTCCGAGAAAAACGCAAAAAACTAAAACACAATTGTGAATAGGCATTCTCCCATAACGCCTATATAAGAATCATTAAAAGTATATGTTTTATCTTCCACACCCTCTACCCCCCCCCCAAAAAAAACAACAAAAATTCTTCTTGGTCAAAAAAATTAAATGATGGCATGTAAAGCTGCACGTTCAACTATTTAAAATAGGTAGTTTTCTTTGGATGATAACACAAAACAAAAATAATTCTTAATAAAAAGTTTCAATTCTTAAACAGTTTGAAATTTAACACTGGATGCATACATAATTGTAAAAAATAATAATTTATTTTTCTAGTAATTCCTAACATTCAATTTAAAAACTGTCCAAAGGTTTGGCCCTTTGTAAGAATACAGGCATCACATCCCACATTGACAAACTGGATGGCATTGGTGCATTGCTCTGCTGTAATCTGTTCCCAGGCCCACTTTATGCGATGGATGAGGTACTCCCTTGAGCCAGTGTGCTCTCTGTAGACCAAATCTTTAATGCGTTTCCAAGCGATGAAATATATAAATACATATAATATAAATACGTCCTACCCAACGCCATGGATAGATAATGTCTAACTAATTTCAGACGGGCCTTCTATAGTGGGCTGGGCAATTGTCGATTTGGAACCAGCTTCCCAATCTTTGTGCCAAAAGAACTTCCTCCAAGAACAACAAGACTTTTTTATTATTTCATAATTCCATACAAAATCAGAGGCATACTCACTCCTATATTTTTGGGGTGGGGGGGGGGGGTAAAGAAGGTGGTGGTGGGGCTGGGAGGGTGAGTGGAGGGGTAGAAGATAAAAAATATACTTTTATATAGGCATTATGAAAGAATGCTTATTCACAATTGTGTCTTAGTTTTTTGCGTTTTTCTCGGAAACGAAGCAATAATGAGCAAAATGCCAAAGGACTTTCCAAAAGAAGTCTTTGTCATTTTATGAAAACATTTATTTTATGGCGTCTTGTTTATTAATTTTTTTTTAAAAATCTCGGAGATGAAGGCTGTAATTATATATTATTTTAAGTGCTCCTGAAGAGACATCATAAAGACACGAAACATGTCGAGCAGAATAAAGGAGTAGTGTAAAAAGTGAGTGTCTTTGTTTGAATTTGATTGATAAAATTAAGAGTCAAATCAACTTATTTTTTTACCCAACATAGTAAAAACTACTAGTTAATGATTGAAATGCGTCATTAATTTTAGCCTTGAATCACTATTTGTAAATTATCGATAATAGATTTATTTATAAATTTGTTTCAGATATTTCAGCTCAAAAGCCCACATCATTTTTAAATATCACTTTTACTTCAGAAGGCTCGGAGAATCATTTTCAAAATTGGGAAAGCCTCTTCGGAAGGGAAAAGAAGAAATGTACAAATTTTTTCAATGGGTAATGTATAAGATTGCTTAAAAATAAAAAATTGAAAATGTATTATACGCGACCTTTATTTGTAACAATAAACGTACAAAACGTAGGTCTGTAAAGTTTCACTACTCTGCAAGCTTTTAATGCTGGATCAATAATGGGCCGTTTATGTTATTCTCACCATATTAAATTTTTTTTTATAGTTTTTATATTGAAACATTTTAATCTTAAAGTTTTTGTAATATATTATTACTTCTAATTGATTCAGTTTTATTCGAATCAAGAAATATATAAGAAGTTATGAATTTTGGTTCTTTTTAGTTATATATTTTTTAATAATTTTATATTTTTATTTATAGGTATTTGATGAAAGAAGAAAAATTCACAGAAAATACAAAGGTAACACTGAATAATAATATATTTTGATCTATTCTCTATTTTTATTTCTGTAAGTATTGAAGAGAACAATTGAACATTTGAACCTGTTATAAGGATAATTTCACTACTGATTGAAAATAATACAAGATTAGAATAAAAGAAAAATAAGTTAACTAAAAAAAAGCGGAAATGATTCCTCCGCCTTCTCAACGTGTACCCTAAGAATACACTATTTCCAATACGTTTCTCATTTTCTTACATTTTTTTGACTAAAATGACCATTTCAATGTTAAATGCAATTTAAAAAAAAAAAAAAAAAAAAAAAAAAAAAAAAAATTAAAAAGTAAGTTAAACAGGGACTAAAATCCTTTCAAAATAACAGAACTAACACTTTCCAAGTTTTAAGCATTTATTTCTGACAGATTGACATCACCCCATCACAAACATTTTTAGAACATTTGTTGTAGAACATTTAGAAAGCTTCTGAAAGGTAAACATCTTAGTTTAGAAGAATATAAAACATGTATGTACAATTTAAAGTAGAAAACGCTTACAGATATCACCTTGGAAACGGTTAAATTCGTTTCTCTACGTTAGAGAACCTAAAAAAGGCTAGCTGCAAGCATATTAACTCAAAAATGTGAGAGCTACATTTTGTTTTGCACAAATTTTGCTCCAAAAGCAATGTCCTGGTGGGCGGATTCTGCTGGTTAACGAACTTGCCCTTTGAAATTAAATGAAAGGCTTTTCTACAAAATTTCATAAAAATCAGAATATTTTTCAGTGTGTGAAATTTTCTATTCAGCACTTCTAGATCGCGTCGTAGGGTCAACCTCCCTATGGCTAAAAAGATTAACCTTAAAAAAAATATGTCTTTGCCCCTTTGTGCAATAAGATATGTCCATACTATATTATATAAATTAATTAAAACATGTAAAATTTTATTTATCTTTCCTAGTTAATAATTTTTGGGAGTAATACAACACATAGAAAGCTTTAAATTTTTTTGGGGGGTTTGTAAAAATATATATATAAATACTTATATTTAGGCTCTTTTTCTAGGATTGTTTTAATATATAATGAAACAGAAGAGAATATTATTCTAAGTATTATTACACAATAATTGTTTTCTGTAACAATTTTTATTTTCTAGATGGTGTCGAGTATTATTCTGACTTTTTGTTAAGAAGAGGCGCTGAAAAAAAAATGCCATTTGATGAAATCCAAAAAGAGCTGGCAGATATAATTCTTGCGGCAAGTATTTAATTGTGAAAATGTAAAATCTAATAGTATTAGAGGGATGTTAGTTGGTCATCACAATTAATATGATGAAAAAAATAAGTCCAATCAACTGGAAATCATCATTCTAGCATGTTTCCCGAAGTTTCATTTTCAAAGCGCAGATTTAAAGAAAAGATTAATTTGGTATATAGGAATTATTTTTCTAGTAAAACTCATGAAATTAAGAGTAACCTCATCTGAGCGTCTTTCAGACGATAATCGAGGATGAAGTTGGGAGGCCTTGAGCAAAGAATCTTCATATTGTATCATTTTATGAGATGTATTTACATACAGAAGAAAGAAATTCTTTATTCAAAAACAAAATAAAGAGGGCTGCTGCCCAGATATAGAAATCAAATTGTCTATACAAAAAAAAAAAAAAAAAGGATAAAATAATTTCTTTGGTTCTTTTTTAAATGACAGGTTGACAACCAGATTAAATTTACTGCAATCAGCAGCCAGTATATTTTGTTTTTCCATGTTTACAGATTTTTTAGTATAGTAGAAGCTAAATGGTTTCAAGGCAATGCCTCATACCAACTGCTCAGTGGGCAATATGTACAAAAATACTTACAACTACAAAATAAATCTATCATAATCTATAAAAAGTCCGACTCGCAGGAACTGCCTCATCTTAGCGCGGTTCCGTTCTTATCCCTAGTCTAATTTCGAAAGATTAAAATAGAAGCAGTTATTATTTTGTTGAGAGGAGGTCGTTGACCGTTGATGATGCAAGGTAGGGATTGTCGGGGTTCGGTCACTGCTACTTAATAATATATACCCCATATTTGTATGTATGTGGGCATATATATGTACATATGTGTGCGTGTATATGCTTATATATAAATATATGTATATATATATGTATTTATATATATATATATGTTAGGTATATTTACATAGATATGTGCATATATTAGTGTTAAATATGTCCTACTTGTATTTACAGCCCTGATGAAGGCTTGAAGTTCAAGCCGAAACGTCGGCACAATAAAACCATTTTTACGATAAAAGTAGCAGTGACCGAACCCCGACAGTTATTATTTTGGTTCCACCAGGCTTGAAAGGTAGGATTTACAATCTTACCTGGAAGGGTCAGCAACACTTGAAACGGTCCCGCTAGTTACAAGGTCTTGGAATCTTGGAACTCTATGTTTCTAACAATAAATTGTTTTTGTTATTTTACTTAACCTGTTTTATTTTCGAATACATTATCCAACTATAAGCAATTAAAAAATAACAAGGAATAAAAAACAGACAAAAAGAACAGTTCGAATAAACGAAATCAATTACTTTAAAGCTTTAAGCTCTTATTTCTCCGATTGACATCGCCTAATCAAAACTTTCATTAGAACCTTTTATGTAGAGCATTTAATAAGCTTTCTAATGGTATTCTTCCGTTTACCAAGATTTTCAACCGTTTTCGAGATATTAATGAATGTTTCCAAAATTTACATTATTTCTAGCAACAGAAAATTGGTCTCATTTTTCATATCCTGTTTTACACACAAACTTTTCCCAACATAAGAAATTAAAAAAATAAAAAGCAGTAAAAAACCAAGGGAAAGAGACAAAAATTACAAAAAGAACGACAAAAACCCGTTCATAAGAACAAAACAGACGTATTTGAAGTTTTAAGCACTTATTTCTCCGATTGACATAACCTAATCAAAAATAGTTTTAGAATCATTGTTGTAGAAATTTTAGTAAGCTTTCAAATAGTTTCTATCCACCTATTACGATTTCCCAACCGTGTTCGAGATATTAATGAAAGTATACGAAGTTCCCAAAACTTTTCATGTCTGTTCATAAAATATTTTATTCTAACCCTTCCTTAACTCCAAACGTAACATAACTTTCAACATATTAGTTTTAATGAAAGTAGAACATGCAGATAATGTTTCAACTGAATCCCGTGATTCTAAGTACCCAAACCGAAAACGGTATTCAAAAACCATTTTTCCAATTTTCTCGAAAACGGTTAAAGCTATCGCTTTGAAAATGGTCTCATTCGTTTTCCTAGCCCAAGAAGCCTATAAAAAGAGTACTTACAAGCTTATGAACTCAAAAACGTAAGCGTTACGATTTTTTCTGCGCGAATTTCGCCCCAAACGCCATCTTCCAGTGGGCGGATTTTGCTGGTTAACGAACTTGACCTTTCAAATTTGACGAGGGATTTTTGTACCAAATTTCATCAAAATCGGACCATCAGGGAAGCCAGAAATGAGCGAACAGACAAATATATATATATATATATATATATATATATATATATATATATATAAATAAATATATTGTAATGATATATTACATTCTTGAAAATATTTTTAAATTCAAATAACCATCGATATTTTGAAAAGCCCGCGCAAATCACAAACCATATGTACAAATAACATCGTATTATATACGATCAAAATTAATAATATTTTTGGACAATACTGATGTACAATATATCCATATTAAATGTACATTCAGATAAAAATAAATTAATTATTTTGTATGGCAAAAAACAATTGTTATCTTTATGTATAACCCAACAAACTGCGGAAGTTGAGAAGCAGGGACGCTAAACTTTCCCGCTTTCTCGAATGGCGCCAGTGCATTCTAGTCCCAACAGGGATGGAGAGAGGTTCAGTCACTCTATTCTCAGCGTTGGACGAAGGAAGAGCTCTCCTCCAAGGAATACGGAGCGTATTGAAGTTTGTTGGAAGCGGATTGATTTAGAGGTAGGAATTGTTTTTTTTTTTTGTGATTGCTGATTATTTTATTGTTGTTTGCGTGTAGTTTTAATATTGTGTGTATATTCGGAATTGTCTGGAGATAAATGTAATACCGTTCATTCACTCGGAACCTTCATCCTTGAGATTAATTTAAATTAATATAATAAAACTAATTAAAATTTCTTTATTTCTTATTTTAAAATAATTTATCATTACATTTAATGGCGCCCAACGTAGACGGCCGAGTGAATCGAAGTTAAAAACGTTAAATAAATATCTTTAATAACAATAAATTTTAAATAAAATAATAAAAAGTAAATAATGATGGAAATAATGATGCAATTGAAAATCGATTATATAGAAATGGCGGCAGCTCGTTCCAGGATCTGCTACGCGTCACTAGGATATCGTATTAGATAACGGGAATTGAATTCAGGAAATGGATGAGATACATCCGCGTGTATAGGAAAATATAAGTTTATATCAGAATTTAATAACAAAATGGAGGAAAATATACAAAATGAGAAAAGTAATGACAATTTAACTAAAAATAATGAGATGCATCCTCAAGGCCTAGAAAATTTGATGAGGCTATTATTGGAACAAAATAAAAAATTGGAAAATAAAATTGACGCAAATAGAATAGAACAAAATAAAAAATTGGACGATTTATGTAATACTTTAAATAATATGGGTAAAAATCGGAATGAAGAGACGATGGAGTTGGAAAAATCGAATGATAACTTTTTTAATAAAAATAATATAAGTGGTGAAGAGGTTATTGAGGTTAATGAAAATAATAACGAAAATTTAATTAAAAATACCGAAAATGACGATACACAATTCAATAAGGACGATTCAAGTGAATTAATAAAAGATAATTTCAATTATGATTGCAGTATTATTGATCAAAAATGTGAAGAAAATAAAATATTTGTTGAAACTAAAGATGAAAGTGAGTATGTTTGTTTAGTGAATGAAGATGATAAAATTAAAGAAATATTATTGAGTAATTTGAATAATAATAATGAAAAAATAAATCAAATAATTAAAAATAATATAACTAATGATAATTTAAAAAATAAAATAAGTACAGACGTTATGGATGAGAATTTGGAACAAAATAATATTAAAAAATTAGTTGATGATCATATAATTAGTTTAAAAATAATGAGTTATAATAATAATAATGGTAATAATCAAAATAATATAATGAATAAAAATGTTAACAACAATAATCATCTGAAAAATATGGACACCAAATTTGGTAATAAAGTAAAAATACTTTTTGAGTATCAATATCAAAATGGGATTGAAAAAATTGCAAAATTAAATCGGCCACCACGAAAGAGAATAAAACAAATCCTTAGGAATAATTCGGACAGATGCAAAAAAAAGATTTTAATGATAAATAGTGGATCCAGGACAATTTTTAAATGTAGTACTAGTTTAGAATTTTTATCTGTTACAAAAATTAGTTTGGTATAAGATTTAATTGATAATAATAATAATTAAAAATTAATATAAATGTTGAAAGCACATTAGTTAGGATAAGAAAATTTTGATATTATGTAAAATTAATAAATTTAATAATAATGTTTTTTGTATATTAAAATAAACTTATTTCAATAAAGATCATTAGTTTAGCCTAAAATAAATTTGATAATTATAAAAATAATTTAAAATAAGTATATTAATAAAATACTATATTCATATAATCAAAATAATTAAAAATTATGAGACGAAGTAAGCTATCAAAATTTAAAAATAATATAATACACTTGCTATTATTCTGAACTCTATATTCCGAAACTCCAAATTAAAAAAGTCAATTTTAAATTTATTTTTTATACCGGACTAAAAACATTTTTTTTAAAATTTTTTTTTTTTTAGACAGGAGTGCAAATGTAATGATATATTACATTCTTGAAAATATTTTTAAATTCAAATAACCATCGATATTTTGAAAAGCCCGCGCAAATCACAAACCATATGTACAAATAACATCGTATTATATACGATCAAAATTAATAATATTTTTGGACAATACTGATGTACAATATATCCATATTAAATGTACATTCAGATAAAAATAAATTAATTATTTTGTATGGCAAAAAACAATTGTTATCTTTATGTATAACCCAACAAACTGCGGAAGTTGAGAAGCAGGGACGCTAAACTTTCCCGCTTTCTCGAATGGCGTCAGTGCATTCTAGTCCCAACAGGGATGGAGAGAGGTTCAGTCACTCTATTCTCAGCGTTGGACGAAGGAAGAGCTCTCCTCCAAGGAATACGGAGCGTATTGAAGTTTGTTGGAAGCGGATTGATTTAGAGGTAGGAATTGTTTTTTTTTTTTGTGATTGCTGATTATTTTATTGTTGTTTGCCTGTAGTTTTAATATTGTGTGTATATTCGGAATTGTCTGGAGATAAATGTAATACCGTTCATTCACTCGGAACCTTCATCCTTGAGATTAATTTAAATTAATATAATAAAACTAATTAAAATTTCTTTATTTCTTATTTTAAAATAATTTATCATTACAATATATATATATATATATATATATATATATATATATATATATATATATATATATATATATATACAAATTTGAACCAATGTTATTTTCGGTCTCTAGGGGTTCTGAAACGCGAAATTTTCTTGTCGGCACTTCCGGATTGTTTCATTGTATCAACCTTATAAGCGGGGTTCCTCCCTATGGGGGAGGGAGGAACCGCGCTAAAAACAAAAAATATATAAGACCAATCAAAAACCAAATACAAACATTTTTATACATTTATTTCATTATTTTTTTTTTTTTACCGCACATCAACATCTGTTCCATTAGCCTGACATCCCTGGTGCAGCGAGGAATTTTCTCAATGAGCCGTGAGATGAGAAAATTTCTGCCACCAGTGCGACTTCGAACCCACCATCTCCTGCATGAGAATCTAAGGCGTTAGCCACTAGACCATGGGGAGACCCTTATTTCATAGTTGTAAATATTTTTATGTAATTTGTCCACAGTGCACTGAGGATGATGCATTCCCTCGAAAGGTCTATGCTTAGATAAAAGATTGTTAACTGGAGGTAGGGGATCTTTTTTTTAAAACAAAAAATCAATATTTTTGTAACTCACTGTGTGTGTTGAATCAGAAAAGTATCTTATTGGACTAGATTTCTAATATCAGCCATCAAGTAAATAGGTGTAGCAAGCCAACTGCCAGCTGTAAAGGTAATTTTCAATTATTTTTTATTTATTTATTTCATTGTTTTACAACGCTTCTACCAAAGTCATTAGCGGTGAAAACAGTTATTTTTTAATAATTTTCCTAATTTAATAGCATTTTTGTAAAAAAAAGACTGTGACTCAAAAAAGATGTCATATTTGAAAAAAAAAAAAAAAACTAGCCATGCAATCCTTAACCCTTTTGTTGCTCTGAACGAGTTAACTCGTGTTCGACTGTCAGTGCCCCTCACGCTCCACACGAGTTAACTCGTGGCCCGTATTAGCCCCGTATGTAGCTTCTCCGGCCGTGTTTTTAACCCGTATAAAATCAGTGGGACCTCTTAAAATCTTCTTCGTGTATTTATTGAAGTTGTGCATCGTGAAAGCCTATTTTTATCTATAAAGAAAGTAGAATGTAAAGTCCTACAATCTAATTGTTATAGCAATTGTTGAAGGTTGAAGCTGCCACGCCTCGCCGCCTATTTGCAGGGTGATACTCAAATTTATCTCTCTAACAATATTGTTGCTGTCTATATCTTTCAGTCACAATTTGGACCTTGTTTAGTATGATCGGTGTAAAAATCCTCCTTATATTATTATATACCATACATGATATCAATCAAGTAATTATTTCATAATTTCTTATATGAGTCATTTTCTTTTTCATGATAGAAAATGTCTTTTAGTTTAGTATAATATTACGAATGTACAAGATATTTGAAATTATAAGTTAATATATAACAACAAAATGCTGAGAGAGAGGAAAGAGTCGAACGGTAGTGAGGTTGAGATGAGGAGAGATTGGCTAGCGTACAGGGGAAGCTAGGCGGGTAAGCATCGAGCGTACGGGGCGCTGTGAGTCGCTTCATTCGTCAGCAATGAAAGGGTTAAAAGAAGGTATACTAATCAGTTGAAAATTAAAATTTGTATTAATCTGAAAAGTCTATTCTCGAATATCTCCAGAACCACATAAATAAGCTGGAGATTTTACTGAAAGCTAAACCCGCCCCACTGTCTCACAACGTTTGATTACTAAATATCAAGAAAATGTTTATCATTAAAAAAAAAAAAAATCAAACTAAACGCTATTTTTTCCAATATAGGCTTCAGACACATCAAGTGTCATCACATCTACTGCCTTGGTTTTCTTAGCAATGTTTCCTGAAATACAAGAGGAAGCATATCAAGAACAAATTTCTATATTCGGAGACTCTATGAGAGATCCAACTGTTGATGATATCTCATCTATGGTCTATCTAAAGATGGTTATTAAAGAAACAATGAGAATAGTTGGCGTACCAGGATTTTTAAGATCTGCAAGTGATGACATTAAATTAGGTATAGACACTGAATCTATTATTATAACTTTGCATGTTTAGACAATTTCACAATTTAATCAAAAATGTATAGACGGAGAGCTGATAAAGAATGTTTCATGTAGTGTTCTATGCACCTTAAAATTTTGCTATAGTGCATCTCTTGAGTAGATTACAAGGTAAGTATGTTTGGCTAGACTTACCGTTGAACATCAGGTACTGTGCATAGGGGAAAGGTGTAAAACAATATGGTTGGCCAATATTGTTGTTTTGCTCCTTTCCCCTATCCGTAGTACCTGGTGTTCCACAGTAGGTCCAACACATACTTATCTTCTTATCTACCCAAGAGATGCACTATAGCAAAATTTCAAGGAGCATAAAGCACTTCATGAAACGTGCGTTACCAGCTCTTGGACTAGTATCTAATAGTGGGACTGAATAAATGGTGTTGGTTAATATGTATTACTAAAATGATTGGCATTTCTTTTTCCATATTAACTTTAGAAAATTACATCATACCAAAGGGAGCATTCATATATATATGGCAACAGAAAGTGCATAGTGATCCAAAATATTGGGAGAAACCAAAGCAGTTTTACCCTAATCATTTTCTACCAGAAAAAGAGTCGTCACGCCCTAGTTTTGCTTACATACCTTTTGGAGTAGCTCCAAGAACATGTGCAGGTATATTAATGTATTATTTATTTTTCTCTTTTTTATTTAAAATTTAAACCTACAAGTCAAAACTGTTAACTCATTGAAAAATAGTCTGCCTGATTTCTTAAGTTGATAAATTTAGTTGGCTTATAATCCCTTCAAAGATTTATCATACACAGTTTCAAAGATGTTAAATCTTAGAAAAATAGTCTTCATTAATAATACCCCCCCCCCCCCATGTACAAACAAGACATTCAAAAAGAAAGTGATGTAAAAATACATGAAAATAACATCGACCGTTGATTTAAAAATGCCACAAAAATGATTTAAAAATCTATATTAAGCGCTTAATGATAAAGAGATATTAAATTTAGCCTCAACATAAATGAATTTTTAAGTAAATCAAATTTACTATGCCAGAAAATAATTAATGATCTTAACATTCATTAACAAATTTATTTCAGAAAATAAATATATTTAAAAATTAGTTATAGATTAATTTTAATGTTTATATTCAATATTAAGAATTTTCAAAATAAATGATTGAAAGCAAATGGTTGCAATCTTATAATAATAAACTTCACATAGATTCCTGCTCAATTCTATAGTTCATATAAATCAGAATTATGACTAAGCATTGGCAGTGAACAAAATGGAAATACATCTCAATTGAGCTCATAAAGTGCAGGGTCTGATTACCTAATCAAATTTTAAAAGGATATAGCTCTAAAGTGCCTAAAACAGAAGATTGAAGGGCAAAAAATTACTTTACCTGCATTTTCCAAAATGTTTTGAAATAATCCTGGAGTCTGGGATTCTCTGACGCTGGTTTGAATTCGGCACAGGGTGGTTTGATTTCGGCCCAGAGTGGTTTGTTGTTTAAAAAGCGAGACAACCAGTAGATAACATGCTGCTAATGACCTTAAACCTCAAAAATAAACAAATAAAATAAAATTACTGTAGATATATTAAGAGCTACTATTGAAAAACGTCCTGCAAAATTAAAAATATGTTCCTATGATGAGAAGAAAATCCCCCACAATTACACACACGTATATATATATCAGGTTTTGCCTGGGCAATATCATCTGAAAGTGTGGTCGAATTTTCAATTCTACATGGCAAATAATAGATGAGAAGACTGGGAATCCTTTTATTCTTGAGGAGAGACTACAGAAACTGAAAGTATGAAGAAGAAAAAATATGGTAGTTTACTTTCATTCATTACTTAGAAGCCTACCTCCTCTCAAAAAATGACTCTGAGCGAAACACATTCTAAATATTACCTGGTAAACTGATTATATCCAAGGAAGACATATTGAATTGAAAAGAGACCTGACTGTGCTTATTGGTTGGAAAAGGTTTACCTGATTTCCTCTGTAACACAATTAATTGACATAGAAGAAAAAATTACTCTAATGGTCAAAATGCTTAAACAAATTCTATAGGAGATAAAACAGAATAGTAGATGTCAATGTGCAGGGATGAAAAAATGATCATGCCTTTATTTCTTCTCCTGTATTCTCCAAAGCACCTTAAAAAATTAATAAAACTAAAATGCAGAAGAGATTTCGACCATTTTTATATTCAAGTGAGGGCAAAATGCTTTCAATGCGGGGTACTCATAAATAAATTTAAAAAAAATATATATTCAAGAGAACGTTAATTGTTACTAGTAAATACTAATTATTACTGTAGCCTGTTCAGATAGATGGAAAAGTTCAATTCCGCATGCTCAAAATTTTGAGGGAATTATTCCCGACATTTCCATCATTTGCAAACTCCCATTTCAAGGAACAACACGATACATGAAACATTATAAAAATTTATTATTTCTCGTTTAAGACTAGGGGAGGCTTTGAGAGGTCAGACAAAGGAAATAGTGTCTATTATTTATCAATACTTAGCCAAAGCTAAGACTAAAAACGTTTTAAACCTCCTAGTGATGAGGGTAGAACAGAGAGAATTTCTTGTAAGGGGAATATAGGCCACGCTCTTTTCCCTCCAATTAAAACATCTATTTGAACAGGCTATAGCTTAAGTTGTTTTTAGCCTTAGCTTTGGCTAAGTATTGATAAATATTAAACACTATCTCTCTTGCCTCACCTCTCAAAGCCTTCCCAGGTCCAAAACGAGACATAATCAGTTTTTATTGAGTTTAAAATAGCATGTTGTTTATTAATGGCATGCAGGATTAGAACTATTCCATCTAACTGAACGGGCTATAGCTAAGACAAATGTAGTAATTATTTGCTAAAAATCATATCCTTTTTTTTAAGGTTTTCAGTATGGAATGACTTCAATTACAATTATTCTCTCAACTCTACTCAGGAATTTCGAAGTTAAGACAAGCTTAAAATATGAAAACATTGTATATGATTTCAAGCTGTTACTTGAAATACATGGCGGATTCAACGTTACTTTTAAAGAAAGAAATAAAATTTAATTTTTCAAAGGTAGTTCAATTAATTTCACACCACACACGCAGTTACAGTTGTATATGGCGTAAGATGAAAAATGGTTGTCTACAAATCAATAAGCTAATTCTGAAGAATTGACATAAAAATAACGATTCACATATTCATTCTAGAGATTTGGAAAGAATTATTAAAATCATCTTAGAAAATACAGCCCTTTTTAGGAATAACAGAATAATTTACTCTTCACTTGTTTATTTATTATTTCTCTTACTTGTTAAAAGCTACAGTATTTCTGACTCAATCAAGTAGTTTCACTTTTCACCAAAAGTCGGGGGAATCAACCGTTTGTGACCGTTGTGGTTCGGGCTCATTGAGTGTCCCTACACCTGACAAATATGCCTATTACTATCCTAAATAAAAGAAAAAAATAGAGAAATCATCAGTTTGCCCTTGTTTGTGCTAATACGAGGACGTACATTGTTTTCATTTGTATTGGTTTTTTTTTTGTTTTGTTTTTTTCATTATTTACAAATGCCAACCCTTTTTTTTTTTTTTTTTTTTTAAAAAAAAAAAGTTAAAACATTGTATTTTTTGTTACTAAAAAATATAGTCTATACAAACATTTATTGGAGCAAATAATTACCTAATTCGACCTAAATATTCAAAGCTAAAAAGAAAAAGTAAATAAATAATAAAATAAAGCTTTCCTACAATTTCAAATTTTATGAAAGGGTTCAAGGAGGTAGAGAGGACAACAATGTTGTAACAGGGCTCAGACAGGTAGAGAGATCGCTGTACTGCAGGTTAAAACCAATTTATTCTAAATATATATATATATATATATATATATATATATATATATATATATATATAACTCTATTTTAATGGTATTGTAGTAATGCAGACAGAAATTGAAAAAAAAGTTTATCATATAATTTAATTTTAAATATAAATATAATATTACACAAATTATTACAAAATCTAAAGATACTTCAGTAAAACTTTCTGCACAATATCCCACAATCTTGAATTCTCTAGTTATTTCCATGTTTTTCCACCTAGAACAAAAATTAGAAATTTAAGCTTATAAATATAATTTTTAATGTATTCTTTCCAAGCAAAATTTACGTTATTTACAAACGAGCAATGAGGAGTTGATGAAATATCTAAACTGATGTAATGTATCAACATAAATAGATTGCTATTACACTCATATATGTTATAAGTAATAAAAAACTTCAGATTCCATTTTCTCTGGCTGCACTAATCTACCAATACTTTAATTGTAACTCAATTTGTAGGAACTTTAATTAGCTTTTGGAACTCTTCCTCATTTGTCCCCCCATTTTTGACTGTGTTCCTAGAATGAATGTGATTTTACAAAGCTATCTCTGTTCTTTATTAAAAAGTAAGTTTTCACTTTGGATGATTCCAAGCAATTGAACAGTATTTATACTTAATTCAAAATGATTTTGTCCTATTTTTCTTTATGACAACGCACGTCCACTAAGGACGTTAACCATAGGAAAGATGTCATTCCCCGTCGACCATATTCACCAGATAGATTTGAGTATAAGTGTTGACAAGGGTGGCAACCGATAGATAACCTCTCCTAAAATTTGCTGTCAATTATAAATGGACGTTCAAATTTAAATAAATAAATGAACGTTGACAGTTCAACAATCTTAGCCAACACCCATAACATGTTGAGTAAACCATGATATGGTGTTCCTGTTCAAACACCAAAGTTAAGCAATGTGACCAATTCTTGGATGGTGACCAATTCTTGGATGGTGACTATCTAGGAAAACCATGTGCCTTTGGTATTTTAAAAGAATGGAAGCCTCTAGATACCCTGGCACCAATAGCACATCAGTTGATTCACAGTAAAAAAATAATAAATATTACTATTTTTAGTGAAACAGATTTTTTAACCAGTTCCAGCCAGGTTAAGGATGATGCCTTCACTTATGTGCGGTAAAGAAAAAGCACTCACTTCTAGTTAGAATCCATAAGCCCAATAAAAAATAATAAATCACAAAAATTAAATACTAACCAGCTTTATAGGTATTCCTCGAGCAACAAGGGCTGCACCATTTGAAAAGAGATCAACACAATCTCTGACATCATAGAGAGCTCGCAGAAGCTCTGGTTCTTTCTTTACATCTTTGGCAGGCTCATGTGCTAAAAGTATTAAACAAATGTCATCATACTGAATTTGTTTGAATTATTAACTGCTTTAAAAAATAATCCAAATATTTTAAAAGTGCTTTCTTGAAGAATGAATAATTTATTTATGAGAAACCCGCATTGACAGCGTTTCGCCCGAAGAATGAATTTAAGGAAATAAGGATGACACTCAGAAGAAAAAAAACAGTTAGTAGGGATTATTTTGAACAAATATTAGTAAAGATTAATTAAATAGTAACCAATCAAATAATAGTAAAATTAATTAGATATAATAACCAGCTTTATATGCATTCATCAAGAAATATGGCCCGCACTCAGAAGATAATTTCAACCAAGTATTAGTTTAGATTAAAAGAACAAAAAAAAGACCATTAACAAACTTGGAAACGGGATCGGCCATATCCTGGCTAGAGAAGGGTGGTAACCCGTCCTAAAATTTGTTGTCAATAATAAATGGACGTTAAAATTTAAATAAATTATATGGTTACTCTTGACTGGATTAAATACACCTTCCAGTTTAGTTAGTTTTATTTTTATTTTATCAATTGAATTATTTGTTTATTTCACCTTTTGTTAAGTTTATTTAAAATGTGGAGACGTGCCCATCTCTGCACCAGTACCAGAACTGGTCTTCAAGCCAACTGTATAAATAAAGAGGCTGTCCGAGTGTGTGCTATGTAAGTTCTTTGAGATATGTTTGGTAACTTTGTCTGGAAATCAGGCTTGATTTTTTTGTAATTTGTCAAACTTGTGACCATTTTTAAATTTGTAATGTGCTGTGGATGAGAATCTATGACGTTGTTAGAGTATAATGTTTTGTTAAATACGGGTGATTGTGCAGTATATTCGTTGACCACAATGAGTGGTCTAGGTCTAGTGCTCTGCAGCATGTATTTATCGTAGTACAGGTTATTCAACAGGGAATTGATGCAGGCGTGGTTAAAAAACTTGCATTTTGTGATATCTTTCACGCACAGCCTCTATTTTCTTAATTCCAATGAAGGTTCACCCGCTTCTACAAAAATACTGCTTATAGGACTAGATCTAAAAGCTCCTGTTGCAAGACAAAGATCTGTATTGTATAAAGGATCTGACATTACAAAGTTATAAAATGGAGCATGTAGAAAATAAAGTACTACATTTCAAGGTTGCAGTAATCTAAAAAAAAAAAAAAAAAAAATACTTCCAATATGGTATAGGCTTGACTTAGGAATTATATATGATCCAAGAAAAATTATAACCAATCAAAGATTGTAATTTATGTTTTATGTCATGATCATTAAATGTACCTATATGCTTTTTTTCATTATTTAGTTTTGTTAAATAAACAAAAATTATTTTAATTTTATTTTACAGAAAAAAAAGTTTAAAAAATACCCTTTGATATATCCTGTAGTTATATCCTTTGATATATCCTGTTTCTGAGATATATGTGATGGAAAATCGGAATTTATAGGACTCACTCACTCATCAAAATTATTAGGCACTTCCCGAAAAGCTAGAGACGTGAAATTTTGCACGATGATAGACATTAGGGTGTCCTTAAAGGTAAAAATAGAAAAATTGTGAAAAGTTGTCGAGCCTACTTCCAGGGGGGAGGTGCCCGTTTTGTACTTGTTGTTCCTTCAGAAACCCATCATGATGGGTATCAAATGAATCGCCTCCGTAAGGATAACATATATTCGATGTTTTAAGAAACATTTAGATGCATCTTATCATTTTTATGTACATGACAATTATTTACCTATGTATGTAAGGCAACAGTGATATTAGTTAGACTTGAAATTAACAAGTGTCTGGAAAGGACACAAGGGCCTTAATGATCAGACTAGAAGGCATTTTAAAAAATAAAATACCGACACGATAAAAAGTAGAAAGAATAATAAAACATAGTTCATGTCCCCGCGTCATCCTCCTCAAGCCAAACAACAAAGGTGCCAATTCAAAATTCACATACAAAAAGTATTGATAACCCCTCAAAAAAACTAACGAAAAAAAGAGGCCAAGTTCCAGGCCCCTCCCAGAAACAGTTTGCCTATGAAAGTTATGATATCATAGTATTGGACCAAGTTTTAGGCTCTTAAAGCCTTGTTAAGAACCTAATGATACCCTCTCACTAATTTGTCCAATTCCAACTTGGCCAGTTTTTGTTAGCTTACATATGGTCGTGGCCGCTTTAACTTACATATAGTGCATACAAACCTGATCGTTTTTAGTCAACAAAGAGATTATCAGAAATAGATAGGACCTATACCTATATGTGTTAAGTTACTCACTTTTTATATCAACCGGAGTCCCTGGCATACAAATATTAGCAAGCAACATTGTAATTTTGTCAGTATCATTGCACGTTACAGGCCAGAGCATACCAAGAGTACATCCACTGCAATGAATTAGTAAATCTTTTACTTCATATCAATAGAAAATAACAGCATAAAATTTATAATGGACATAAATCCCCAATAAATAAGAAAGTGAGTTGGAAAAGAATAGTAAATGCAAAGAATCTATTTGAAAACTTATTAAATATCCCACAAATAAGGTTCTTGTGCAAATTTATATAGAGCAATCTCATTGGGAGAAATTGGTATTTCAATGGAGTAATTTCCCCTTAGCATACTGTCAGTTTCCTGTAGCACCCCTTAAGATCTTTCTTTGCTTTGACATTTCATTTTACATTTTTCACAAAAAATTAAAACAATACATTAACTGTTTCTATTCTAAGTTTTTCAAGATGACAGAGTTTTTACGACTTTTTTCTTTCCACCCCAATTCGGGAGTTTTTTGGTCCAGTTTTTGCGAGTGTTTATCAGGTGATAATGCCTTTACTTCACTTTTGGACGTTTGAACATAAATCACTTTTGGATATCGTTTCTGAATATTTAAGAAGGCATTTCAGCCAATAAAAAAGGATTACCTCATAAGAGAAGAAGGTACTCTTTAAAAAGTAATCTTTAGGAAAATTTGTATGTAATTTTTAGCTTATCACTTTATAAATAAAATGATTTTTAATGCTGATTTAAAACAAAAAAGTATCTGCCATGGTTCCGTCATTGTTCCTTAATAAAACTACATTTTACATGTGAAAATGAGTTTTATTGTTTGCTGACGTTTTGGCATGAAATTCAAGCCTTCATCAGTAGGTTAGAGTTAATAATAATTTATAAATTTACAAAAATATTCAATAATCAATCCTAATAAAATTACGGAAATGCTAACAGCTTTTAACTCTTACTATCCACGGTTAAAATTCAACATTGCGAACAAATCAAACAACTCTCTTCCTTTCCTAGACATACTCCTTATAAGAAATACTGGCTCCATATCCAATGATTGGTACACCAAACCGACTTATTCTGAACAACTCCTCCATTACCAGTCCTCACACCCCAAACACCAAATCCTCAATACAGCCAGCAACTTAATAAATCGAACCTTCTCCCTATCAGATACTAAATTCCACCCCTCCAACAAATCCCGACTCCTCGATTTCCTTAAGGAGTAATACTACCTTGTGCGATCAAAATCAAAGTAATTTTCTCCAATTTATTAATAACAACTAAATCAGGGGTCTCCCATGGTCTAGTGGCTAGCTCGCTGGATTCATATGCGGGAGATGGTGGGTTCGATTCCCACCTCCGGCAGGAATTTTCTCATCTCAGGGCTTGCTGGGAAAATTCCTCGCCATGTCGGCGCTAATGACCTAGATGTAGATGCGCCGTAAAAAAACAAACAACTAAATCAATATTTTTCAATTCTTTATATCAAACGTTTTATTTGGGATGTTAAATTATCAAAAAAAAAAGTTTCAATTCTTCGAAGAAAAATGATGGCGCTGCGTCTGACGAACGGAAACCCTCTTTTTTTACGGGCGATAGTCTGCAGGTGGCAATTTTTAATCTATAGCAAAAAACTAAAATTATTTCAAAAGAAGAAGGCTAAATCTAGTAAAGTACGTAGGATTTTTAAGAAATATTAATTTTTCGAAAATGGTGAACAATTATTGATTTTCAATTAAAAAATTCCGTTGAAAATCAATCGTAAAATTGTTATAATTTAATGAACCGAAAAAATCCTACGTACTTTACTAGCAAATATCATTAGGAAGCTGTAGTTAAAATTTGAAGTTCATCAGGCAAAAATTGAAGACGCTCCCTCCCATATATCCCAAATCTCACAGAAAAAATCCAAAAAGTCCTACGTAATACATTCCCCAACCTAAAGCTAGGACTTACAATACAGAGTAAGCTTAAAAACTTATACACTACTCTAAAAGACCCAATCCCACAAAAAGACAGGGCCAATGTCGACTACCAAATTCCATGCAACACACCAACTGCAATAGTACCTACATCGGAGAGACAAAAAACCCCATAAGAAAACGAATCAACACACACAAAAAAGACATTAGTAAGAATATAGGACATAACTTTGACTTTAACCCCTTAACGGGCAAGAGCCGCTTGAGCGGCCACTGCTTGCTGAAATTAAAAAAAAGACGCGAGTGAGGCGGAATTAGTTCCAGTGCTTCCTGCTAGATGCCAGGGTATGCCAAAAAATAGAATTTGGAGGTCTTGGGCCCGAGGAGCCGATACATGACGAAGTTGACCGCTAAAGCGGTCCTTGCCCATTCCCGCACTCGTCTTGTGTCAGTGTTGGCCGTGCATTATTGGCTCTCTGGATCACTCATCTTATCCAGAAATCGTTTCAAAGTATGTAATAATTCTTTTATACATTCTAGATTAGGAATTAATTGATTTTAATTGAAATGAGTATTTTGCTTACATGTTATTCATTGATTTGTCTCATAAGTACCTTATTCTCGTGAGACTGGAAGGATAAAATACTTTTTTTGGCATTGCTAATGAAAAGTTTTTCTCAATTCTGTCTTAAATGATATTGTGGGCTAGCATTATACTATTATTATATTTATTTTTTTTTAAAGCCTGCCAATCTTAGGGTAACGCCATCGAATAAACCATTTTCATTTTCGGGATCTTTGCGACTTGGAATCGGCTTTACGACGTATCATGGGCATTCCCGATGCCTGGAATAGGCAAGGGCCGCTCAAGCGGCCGACCCCGTATTTATGGATACAATTTTTTTTTAACATCCTGGGTTGATATTTAGTAAATGGATGCCAAATATAAATTAAAAAAAAATCCAACATAGCTAGCGAAATGTGCCCGTTAAAGGGTTAACCAATACTCCATCCTCTCCACTGAATCCAACTCCGATAAACGCCTCCTCTCTGAATCAATATTTATCCACCTTGAAAAGAACCCAGTAAATGACAAAATTGATGAAAGAAGTCATTTCCTCTGCCTACTCCAACATTTTCCATTTATTAAAACATCCTGCTAAAACTCTATACCGCCTGCAATAAAAACCCTTCATACCTGCCTCCCTTCCATTATCACTACTGTTTTATGATACTGCCTTCTATCCTTTGAACCTCAACTACCACCCTCAACTTAATGGGTGGTCAAAAACTCCTCCCCCACACCCACTCCTTTTCCAACACTTACCGTGATGATAAACCACAGTCAGAAATGATTTCACATCTGTGAGGCATAGTTCTTCTTCTCATCGGTAAGCCTATTTTCATAATGTTTTTGTTCATTTTGTATCCAAATCCATGTTACCCATCTAGTTCTTAAACCAGTATTGATCTACCTCTAATTTAAGCTAAAGCTATAGCATAAACATTTTGTATAATGTTTTTCTATTTATTGAATCTTTTTGTAAATTTATAAATTAGTATTAACTCTGTATACTTGTTTTACAGCCCCGATGAAGGCTTGAAATTCAAGCCTTCAACATCGGCAAATAATAAAACCCATTTTCACAGGTAAAATGTAGTTTTATTAAGAAACACCGACCGAACCCTGACAATTCCTACCTTTGCATCGCCAAAGGTCAACAATCTCCTTTTGACAAAAAAGTATATGATTATAGTAAGAAAAAATAACCTTCTTGCTAGGGCGTATTCCATGACAGCACCATGCATTTCATTCACCCCACCAAGGTCTTTGAGTGCAACACTACTACAACCAAATAACAACTGTAATGGTGCCACATTCAATTGTTGAATCTTCTCTGATGCCAAGTATTGAGAGCCACTCCCATGGCCACAATATCTGTAAAACGTTTATGAAAACAATAAAAATATACACACAGCATTTTATAATTAAACATTAATTAGTTTCGTAAATATTTTTTGGTGAGGGTTAAACGACTGTTTCTATTTTCTAAATAAATGTGAAGGAGGTCATTACAGCTATATAAAAAAAAAAAAAAAATGTTAGATCTGTGTGCAATCGGTCTCGAATAGGTTAATACACCTTGGGATCTGACCACAACAGTGTCCAGTGTTTGGACTTCCTACTGCCTCTTGGGTTTCATCAGAAATGATATTCTTCGCTGTTCAGCTCATGGTCACCTCTAATTTTGAAGAAGAACAACATTGAGTCTGATGAAGCCCAAGTGGGGCAAAATATAACTCCAAAACACTAGGGACCGATGCCGATGCGTATTAAGAAGAAATATAAATTATAGAAAGGATAAATATCTAAATTATTTAGAACAAAGAAGCTACCCAATTAGTGTTCTTCAACACTTATAACAATCTGTTTTGTTTTTTTTTTTAACAATCTTTACTCACATATAAAATACTTACACATAAGAATTGGACTGAGTGAGAGCTTTAATCAGTTCTTCTTCTGATGGTTTTTTCCCAATAATTCCAATCCAATGTGGAAATCTTTTCTTGAGGAATTTTGGGATTTTTTCTTCCACGGTAGGAAGGTTGCCATCTGGATTTACAATGTAATAAGAAATATCACAATCATCAATTTCTCTGAAAATAAAATTAATACATTGCTAATCATCTATTACAGATTAACCATATTGCATGGTGAAATACAAAGATAATTTGTGCAATGAAGATATTTACTTCCTTGTATCAAAATTTGGCAGAAATCATGCCCAACGAATAAAAACATAATTGCACAAAAAAAAAAAAAATAAAATAAATAAATAAATAAAATCTGTCTATTAGAAGTTCCAGTTCACTCCAGTACAAAATTAAATAAAAAAATATTGATTGGGCAACTGTTCATTATAAGTAGGGAACGGATGTTCAAGTAAAATTAAATTCAAAATATATACATATATATTTAACTATTTATAATGAAATATGTAATAAAAAATTGAAAATATGTAATAAAAATACCAAAAACACTATAAAATATCCAAAACAAAAGCATAGATAACTAGTAAGAACTCCGTTATTATAAATGGAAAGAACAAAAGTTGAAAATATATAGAACAAAATGACTAAAACTCTATAACATATTGAAAAAAAAAAAACGTAATTAAAAATTGGGAACTAATTTTAAAAGAATTCGAAAATTTCTACAGATAAACACTATTTTGGAAAAGGTTTTGCAACAAAATGCATTTTTAAATTGTCAAACGCGAAATGACGCCGGTCTGATCTCATAAGGGGAGTACAGAGTGGTGGGGTCACCGATCAGGCACATTTTTGCATCGAAAAATAGTCGATAAGTGTCCGAGTGTTTCATCCAATGCGCCTTAGGAGCTAAGAAATAAAATAAAATAGGTTGAAAATTCATTATTTTATATCTCAAGTTTGGAAATATCGGCATGATTCTTTAGCTTATTCACTTGTTTTAGAGATCAGATTAAAGGAATAATACAATTTTTAAACAATAATTTGTTAATTATTTTAATACACATCTGCTCCATGACCATTAGTGCCGGGGAAGCATGGCTGCCAGCCACCTTTGCTTCTTGCAATTAGAAAAGACACAGTGACTCAATGGGGAAAGCATTCTTTCTCGGTTTCCCCTTTATTTTTTCACTTACAATATAAAAAGAATATCAAAATATGTAATAAAAATATGTATTTATGGAGAAATATGTAAAAATATGGATTTTTGACAAAATATGTAAACATATGTAAAATAAAAGCCTGTTTAAATGCTTTAAAATCACTTAAAACATGCAGAATTCCATCAAAAGTTTCTATTTAACCCTTGGTTACTAACCTCGGGTCAGTTGACGATTGATAGGCTTCATTAAAGTCTATATATTATATTTATATGATAAATTTGATTATCCTAAGACTTGTGGAATGTGTTTTTTATTGTAATCATATAATTTTTCCTTATTTTTTTAGTTACGGGTCAATATGACAAGAGGTTAGTGTCAGTGGTATAAAGTAAGGTTAGTAACTAAGGGTTAAGAATCAGAAGAAAATATGTAAATACAATAACATCCGTTCCCTAATTATAAGTATGAAAGAGCAAAACTATTTATGTTTATTTGTTATTTACATAGGGTTTTAAGCATATTCATCAGGAATGTGGCTTAAACTAGGGTCATTCCATGCCAGTTCATCCAGGCATGTCACCCATGTCCTCAGATTTTGCTGAACATTTTTTTATTTGCTTATTTGACCATCCTAATAACCCATACCAAGTTTTAAGAAATAATCTTGACCCGTTTTTAAGTTATGAATTTTTGAAATTTGGCAAAATATGGTTAAAATTGTGTTTCTGAGACAATCACTTTCGGTGTCGCTATTGTATTGAAAAATCCATAACTTCTATAATATTTAACATGAAGCAATAATTGTTTCACCAAAATGTTCAGAAAAGCTTGGAGATTAAAGGAAAAATATATTTGGCTAATTATCAATTTATATTTCGGTGTAATGCTTTGGTAAACTTAAATTTTGAGGCAATTTTTAGCCACTAAACAAAAAAATTTTAAAATTAATTATTGACCAAAAGCATAGCAGTTACCAAAGTAATTTTTTTTTGTAAATGTACCCTTAAGATGCGTACTAATATAATCTGGAATAAAAACGATGGCTTTTTGCCTGCTTATATGTCTAAAAATGCTTAAAAGATAAAATTCAGGTTATATTGAATAAATCCGATGAAATAAATTTATTTAAAATTCTTATCAAGTTATAACATACATTATTTCCTATAATTGCAAAATAATATATTTTATTTATAACATAGCTCTATCATGGGCGAAAATACTCCCAAAAATCGGAAAAATGTGTCATAAAAACCTTAAAAATAAATTAAATAAGAACACTTGTTTAAGAAAAAATAATATTTTTGGGTTGTAAAAATTTTGCAGGTTTTGGGTTGTATTAATTTTGCACGTCCGTGGGGTGCAAAAATTTAACATAGGCATCACATCAATATCACTTTTTTCCTTCACTAATCAAAAGTACGAATGGTCATCATAAGTGCACACTGCATACTAATATGAAATGGTATCTACAATTTCCAGATATGGTAATTAATTTACGAAATTAAATATTATACTAAAAATTTCTCATCAAAGCTGATACGTTTAGAAGCAATTTGATTCTCTGATTTTGGAATAAAATGGTGAAAATTGCGTGTTCCAGGCAAAGCTTTAATTTTTGAAAAATGTTCCCTATGTCTTCTTGATTCTGATATTTTTTCTTTACTGATTAGGTAGAAACAAATATTTTCAATTGAGGACTTACAAAAATCAAAAAACTTGTGGATATTGTCTATTGCATTTCCAGGTGACATTTTAAGACTGGCTTTTGCAACCAGACGTTTCATCGTACCACTGATGCCGTCGTATAGGGACTTTCAATGGCTGGTTGCAAAAAAAAATCCTGAAAGCACTTCAATTGAAATTATTTTCATGGTGGAAAATATTAATAAAGTTTTTATATTGTGCCGTGCAACCATCGCTAAAGTATAGCAAACTGCATATTTTCATAGAAAATAATTTCAGAGGGGGCTGGGAAAATTGGGGGGGCTGAAAGCATTTGGTGGGTACGGAATAGTAACAATCTAGAACTTTGAATAGTTACCCAATTAAAACGCTATTACAACGCAAAAACATTATTTTTTCTAAACTAAGTGTTCTTATTTAATTTATTTTTAAGGTTTTTATGACACATTTTTCCGATTTTTGGGAGTATATTCGCCCATGATAGAGCTATGTTATAAATAAAATATATTATTTTGCAATTACAGGAAATAATGTATGTTATAACTTGATAAGAATTTTAAATAAATTTATTTCATCGGATTTATTCAATATAACCTGAATTTTATCTTTTAAGCATTTTTAGACATATAAGCAGGCAAAAAGCCATCGTTTTTATTCCAGATTATATTAGTACGCATCTTAAGGGTACATTTACAAAAAAAAATTACTTTGGTAACTGCTATGCTTTTGGTCAATAATTAATTTTAAATTTTTTTTGTTTAGTGGCTAAAAATTGCCTCAAAATTTAAGTTTACCAAAGCATTACACCGAAATATAAATTGATAATTTACCAAATATATTTTTCCTTTAATCTCCAAGCTTTTCTGAACATTTTGGTGAAACAATTATTGCATCATGTTAAATATTATAGAAGTTATGGATTTTTCAATACAATAGCGACACCGAAAGTGATTGTCTCAGAAACACAATTTTAACCATATTTTGCCAAATTTCAAAAATTCATAACTTAAAAATGGGTCAAGATTATTTCTTAAAACTTGGTATGGGTTATTAGGATGGTCAAATAAGCAAATAAAAAAATTTTCAGCAAAATCTGAGGATATGGGTGACATGCCTGGATGAACTGGCATGGAATGACCCACTATCCACTTTAATGAGGGATATGCTTGGTACTGCAGCTCATGGATGACAGACTTTTTATAGAACAAAATTAATTTAGTGAGAAAATATAACAAGGTATACACCTCTCTTTCCTTACCGAACACCATTTCTTATACTATCTTTGTGTGTTTTATAAAGTAAATGTGCTATATGAAGAGAATAGACTCTTGAAACTGGGTGTCTTTTGAGAGCAGAAATACATTCCCAAGGTATGTTATCAAGATGCTGAAAATGATCAAATATTTATCAACTTTATATATACACTACTAACTAAAAAAAAAATTTAGTTTTAGTTACAAGAAAATTGCCTCATTCAGGCTGATAAATTAATAACAATTTCATACATAAAGCTAAATTTAATTATAACTTTCAGAGGTTATACAAATATAAATTATCAGGCACAGGGATAAACTATTAGTTAAGTTTAATAATTGTTAATACGAGTTAAGAAGTGTTATATACTCGTAATAAAGAAATAGCTGCTTGATGAGATCAGAAACTTCAATGCCAATAAGAATTTTGTCCCGTGATAACTCTTAAACTTTGGCTTTGTCTATTTCAATCAATTCTAACTTGAAAAATGTTTTGGAGGCATTCATTTATAAGTAATAATATATTTATAACTTTTGCTTTAAAATTAAGAAATGTTATAAGATATAACCAAAATATGTTTACATCATCAAGAATGAGAAGTACAGGATGTCGCTTGGCAACATGAAGCCTTCCGCCATAATTTTCTTTTATTCTTACAAGCGTTTCAAGAACCATTATAGCAAGCTTTTCGTCTTCTTCGAATATCTGATAGAGAGCAACTTCGATATCCCTGTTTTCTAGGTGACACGATCCTTCAGCAAGTAAGTAGCAAAGATATCTTTGTTTTTTATTTACACTAAAAACAAAAAAATAGTTGATTTTTAGAAATATCAATAGTATTATGCCATAAGCTGGCTCTTTATGTCTTTTTATTGATATTGTTTGCTGGTATCCCACCTCAGCGCTTGAGATGCAATATACTTCAAGAAGTTGAGGTAGGATCTTATACAGAGAGAACTGAATTTCTTCATCAAATATACTGAATCAGGGCAAAATATTATAATTTTTAACAAAAATTGTTTTACTTTCTCTTTTTATCTAAATTCCAATTTCCACTTAGTTCAAAAACTTCAACTAAAAAAAAACACTGCTAGTACTCTTTTCTTCTGTTATGCACTATAAAAGAGGTAAGCCTTACACAAACCGAATTTGTCAGTAATAAGAAATAAGGATTAGTAAAAGATTGGGATTAATTATTTAAACTGAGCCAACATGATTTTTTTTTTTTAAATATACAGATCCCTTGTAAAAGCATCACGAGAAAAATCATTGTTCTTTGTCCAACATAAAGTTTTTCCCAAAACTCCTAGCTGA
The DNA here is from genome assembly GCA_946811695.1 of Gonocerus acuteangulatus. NCBI lineage: Eukaryota > Metazoa > Arthropoda > Insecta > Hemiptera > Coreidae > Gonocerus > Gonocerus acuteangulatus. The sequence goes on from OX328128.1 coordinate 65,758,745, forward strand.
AGATGACTCATGTGTTTTTTTAGGGATTCCTTAAAAAAGTAAAAGAAGCCACCACAAAACCATTTTCTTTACTAAGTTGTAAGGTGTTAAAGCTTTTTTTTTTGCTTTTTTTTTATGACACACCAACGCGTAGGCCATTAGCTCTAATGACCATGGTGCAGCAGGGAATTTTCTCAATTAGCCATGAGATGAGAACATTTCTGCTACAGGTGGGACTCAAACTCCCATCTCCCGCAAGAGAATTCAAGGCATTAGCCATTAGACCTAGAAGTTTAGGGATGGCGTTTTGACTTTTAAAAGAAAAAAGAAAAATCCAAAAGAATAAATATAATTGGTTGAATACAAAGATCTAATATATATGTAAACAAGTAGCCAAACAATAGTTTCAAATATTTAAATGAACAAGCTCTTTTATGTACTCAATATTTAAGGGTTGAAATTACAAAAATGAAGAGTAACATTTTCAAAGTTATATGAACATAAGTTCCAAAATAGAATAATATTTTATTAAAATAAAAAAATTTCAATCAAATATGAAGGCCATAATTAATATTGAAGATAGTAATAGAGCATTCTCTTACACGGAATTGTTAAGTCTTTTATCAACCAGATCCCTTATTTCATCTTGTAGAGATTTACTATAAAGTTTTCCAAGAATGAGAAATAACCACTCTTTCAAGCACATAGGACCTATTTCTTGGCAATGCTTCTGTAAAAGAAATAGTATTAATTTATGAGAAATTATCTAATGAAAATTAGCAAGAAAAACTAGTTTTCAAATAAAAATATTTTATTAATTGTCTTCACTGAACTCTGAGTATCTGTACTTTGACAACTTCAGTTATGTTTGCTCCTTGAAGAGACAAGACATTGGATTTGGACTAATCCCAAAAAGTTGGCTTTTAAGGTCTACAGAAGCATGGAGGTTCTAGCGAGGACTGTCCAATTAGTACTTTTAACTCCTGACCAGAACATTTGAGGGACGTACTTAAGAAAAAGTAGGAAACATAGACTTCTTTACGCAGTTAACTGTCTTTATCTCATTAGAACTTCTTTAGTGATAATAATCCAAACAGTTTGTGAATATAAAACATAATAAATAAAATCACCATGATAGGAGACCCCCTATTAGTTAATATGCCCTCGCTAAAAAAAAATAAAAAGTTAAGCCTCCTTCATATTGAAAATAAATCAAGAAAATTGGAAAAATTGGCTGGTTCATGAAAATCAAACATGACCCGTGAAATCCCAAATGAGTAGTTTCAGCGATTGATTGAATGCTTATGGCAAAGAGCTCTTGATAACCTTCGAGAATAACCTCTTGAAGCCATTCCTGTAAACTGTAAAATAGGAGTTATGTCCTCCGATGAATGCTGTTGAGAGGCTCGTTTTTCAAGCTAATTGTTCTTTTTTTATACAAGATGAATTTAAAAAAAAAAAAAAAACAATAAAGGGATTTTTGCATGCGGCAATGTTAGTAGAAAATTTAAAAATATAAATAAATAAAATCAGCCACCATTTGTCAATTGGAATGGAATGGCCCAATTTACATTACATTAGTATACATTGTTAATGGTAATTTTGACCATAAGGAGTCATTTCCAACCAATAGTCCCATTGACTTTTTTCTTCATGAGCTTCGAAATAAGCAATAAAAAAAAATTGACCTTGAAAAACATTTCAAGTCAATTTTGCGAGGGTCAATGTGGGGGTTATTTTTTCGATCTCGCATTGAAGAATCATCTGGCGAAAGGAAGACAATTATTTTTCTAACACCCTGCATACAGGTTATCGTCCTGTAGGTAAAAATTTGCTTATGGGGGTTAATGTATGGATTCCAAAAGCTCATTAAAACCACAAAATGGAAGGAATATCTTATAAAGATGCCAGGTGAGGAGAGCCACAAATCAGCATATTATTATCCAGCTTCTTTGTTCAGACTTTATCTACTGCCAACAAAAAGAAGCAATAATTTGCTAAGTCAAGATATAAATAGTATATAACGTTTTATAACCTCGACATCTCGAGATACAGCTTGTCTCATTTTTCGAATTTGTGCTGTGGTTCCAGTCTTTTGACCAAGTTTCTTTTTAATATCAAGGAATGTTTTTATTAAATCATTTGAATCTTCTGGCCAAGATAGTTTGACAACAACAGGAAAACTCCTCCTTGAAGAAAAAAAAAATAAGATGATTCAAGTAATCATCAAAACTTTCTTAACATAAACAAATATTAATGCAACAATTACAAAGCACATTAGATTGATAGAAGTATGAGACAAAAACTGTCATAATTTTTTTAATTACTTTATTATCCTACATTTTCACGCCTATTTGTGAACTTTACATAATTTAAAGTAGGTTTCCAGTGGTAAATAAAAATTGTTTGAGTGTCTTTGTAGTAAATTCATTAATTGTATCAAGTATTTCAATTAAAATTCTAGTGGGACACAACAGAATGTATCAAATTTTATGTTTTAATTAATATAAGAAAAAAAAAAAAATACTCACATGAGGTCAGTACCACATGAAAATCTACTGAGGAAGAACTCTTTAAGTAATGGGCTTTCATCCGGTGCTCGTACAGAAAATCTTTCGGAAGTATTTATTTGTCTCGATAACTGTATGATAGTCCATTCTAAAAATGATTTAGAAGAACTGTAATTTATGTGAGAAATAGAGCTAAATAACTGAGATGTGCAGTAAAATGGGGTCCCATTAATACAAACCTACAGGGCTAATATTTATCTGAGAGCGAAAACAGACAAATATGTAGGAATATATATGTCGGTTCGCACTCTTTCAGTAATGTTCGACCCCTTTGGAATCAGTTCAATGAAAATATCCTAGCAGTATAGGTTTGTCCAATTTCACCACACTGTACTAATGTGACTCCATTTTACGGTATGAATAAATCTCCTCTCATGCTTGTCGCACTTAAGGTAGAGATATTTTGATGGGTTGCTAACAGGCTAATCCTACAACTTTGCATTGCGTAGCAATAGCAATAAATAATGTTATGTGTGTAACAAAATACGTAATAATTTTTGTTGCGTGTTTTGTTCAATCTGTTGTTACATCCTTCACAATTTTTTTTTTTTTTTTAAATGGATATTCTAGTTATTATTATATTTGTATTTTTAATTATTTAGATCAATTAAGTTAATGCCAGAGCTAATCACTTTTGTTGCAAAGTCATATTAACAAATAAAAATATTCCTTTTATGACAAATCTGTGTCAGAATTCACTGTTCTATTTTACTTTCTTACGAAGTTAATTTCACATAAAAAGATAAAATTGTTCATTAAAAAGTTAATTGAGACATCTTGTCATAGTCATTTCTAAGTGTGTTACTGAAATATCGAGATGTATGATGATGATTATTTATTTTATTTTATGTGCTTTGTTTCGTGTACGAGGAGCTGTCTAAGGTAAGTCTTCTAACAAACCAGGCAGGTATTGAGAATTGTATTTATTTATTTCAAATTAAAAAATTCCTGCCGCCGGTGGGAATCGAACCCAGCATCTCCCGCTTATGAATCTAAGGTGCTAGCCACTAGACCACGGGGAAACCCGGTGAGTGGCCTATTATTTGTAATCTGCATAAGACAACTTTCTCTCTTCTGTGTCTTTAAAATATTTTTATAAAAAGAATTTAAAGTCAGTAAACTAAGAAGTGAACTTATGCAGAATAATATAGTTAATTAATGGCAGAAAAATGGAGCCAGAACGTAATAAAACTCAAACTCCATCTCCCGCATGAGAATTCAAGGCGTTAGCCACTAGACCAAAAGGAGACCCTCGGGGGATCTTGGCTGAAAAACTAATTCAAGATGCAAAAATTCATTTAATCAGATTGACATTTAAAGTCAATGAATAAACATAGATATTAAGCACAACTGTTGTGATTACAATATGGTCACAAACAACTTGCGTATTGAAATACATTTATTTTGTGTAAAAAAATCATTTCATCCCTTAAGTAATGATTCAGCCTAATTCACTTCTTTTTTTTCTACTGGTAGTACACAAAAGAGGAGTGTTAGTGTAACCTTACAAATAATTAAAAATACATTTAAATAGAGTGTTTCATTATGGTGCAAAATTTTCAATGGATGTAATTGTATTATCAGATCAATATCAGTAGGTACCAGGGTGTAAAAAAACCATGAGTTTTTAAAAAAAAATTAAAAAAATCGGATTTATTTGATTTAAATCAGATTTTTTTTATTTAAATTGAATTTTTTTACTAAAACCGGCTTTAAAAAAGAAATCAGACTCTATATAGAGAGCTGGTTATTACCTAGTTGTTCATTATATAAACCTGTAACTAAAATATTTGTTTGTTTACAATGCAAATAATAAAATAACTATTCTAAAGTGGTGGGTCTTAAGTGGATAATTTTGGGAGCATAGTAGAATTGACGGATCATATATACAGGGGTTGAAGTTGTCCTATATTTTGAGACCGGAATTTCTGTAAATTTAAAGACTTAAATCAACAAAAATCATTAATTTTCGGTGATTAAAGAGATTAAATTTAAATGTACAGAAACTCTGGTCTCAAAGTATAGGAAAATTTCGACCCCTGTATATATAATGACTAGGGACCGGATTCTTAGGTTTTCACCTTTTTTTTTCCTTTCTGCTAAACATCAAATTGATCGGTTTTTTATATGATTCGCGTCTTGTAGTATTATTCATGCAAATTTGGAAGAACCTAAAAAAACCTATTCGGGATGATGTGACCTAAAATCACCTAAATAACGATGGAATAACCTAGACAGACCTAATCTTTGTAATATAAAATACAATTCAATGAACTAATTTCCTCGATCAAGCAAATTTTCTTAAAAGCATCTTTCCGGGTCCAGACATTCAGGGAAATTTGACTAGGAGTGGCGCTTCTACCAGAACACGCTGGGGACGCTTTGGATTTAAATGAAGCAACTGTCATTTCTAAGGCTTCGATGGTCTTCCAGAGCAACGAGATTCGTGGTGCACTCACATTCCTAAGAGCACATTTCTCAGATCTTCCAAATCTCATTGGAAAATTGAAATTGTCAACACTGGAGCTAAAAGATGTGATGAAATACTCCCCTATGACGTCTTGTGGAGTAACTGGGTGCTTTCTCCGCTTTTAAGACAGTTCTCTAAGATAACAGGAAGAATTTCACCGTTGAAAATCTGGGCACCTAATATGGTAGTATACTGTAACAAGGGGTAATACCTATTTTAGTTTCATATTTTCCCTTTTAAATTTGTCCAAGATTTAATTATTTGGTTTTTAACATAGTTAAGTACCTTTCTGTAGGCAGTGAAATTCTTCCAGATTTTCTTTAAGAGTTGGAAATCTTTAGCAGAGAAAGTTAAAAATGTCCTTTACATATTCGTTTTATTTGTTTTGTTTCACGTTCTTCTTTATTTTATTTATTAATGTATGTTTTATTAAATAATTTAATTTATTTATTTATTTATTTTAAACATTGCTTTATTTCTAAAATGTATTTTATTTAAATAAATTTCATTCACTTTGTTTTTTAAATAAATATTTTGTTGAATATTTGAACTACTTATTATTTTTTTAAAAATAATAACTCATATTTCCGTTTTATTTTTATTTGCTTATCCCCTTCTCAATATACTATTCTATAAAATAATGTCATTTGTTGTTTATTTTGATGTCACTGTATATACGTATTAATTTATCAATTATAAATTAATCGAAATTATTAATGATAAATTATAATAGGTTGAACATATTTTTCGAACCTATTAAAACATTTTTATCACCTAAAAAACCCTAAAATGGATTTTTAAATAAAAACCTAAAAAGACCTATTTTTTGAACCTATTCAAAACGTTTGTATCACCTAAAAAAACCTAAGATGGATTTTTAAATAAAAACCTAAAAAGACCTATTATGCCTGTAGCAAAAACCTAATTGGGTGCTTATTTTATCCTAAAAATCCGGTCCCTAATAATGACTTAATTTTCAAATTTTAAAACAACAATTTTAGAAATTAAGTTTTACAGAAATATTAATCACTAGGGAACAGATGTAATTGTATTTACATATTCTTTTCTAATTCGTAAATCCTAAGTATTGATTTAATTCTGCACGTTTTAAGTGTTTTAAAAGGTTAAGGTTTTTTTTTTTTTTTTTTTTTTTTTACATATTTTGTCAAAACTCCATATTTTTACATATTCTGCCATAAATACATATGTTTGCTACATATTTTAATATTCTTTTTATTTTGTAATTGAAGAAATAAAGGAAAACCAAGAAATAAAATAAAATTTTACCCATTGAGTCTAGGTAACTGTGTTTTTTCTAATTCCAAGAAGGTGGCTGTATATGTACTATTTCAATACTAGGTACAGGGTGTCACAAAAATAATGGTCATCCGTTGGCCAGATTATTCTTCAATGCGAGATCGGAAAAAATAACCCCCATATTAACCCCCGCAAAATTTACCTTGAAATGTTATTCAAGGTCAAATTTTTTTATTGCATATTTCGAAACGAGGAAGAAAAAACTCGCATATTGCGAGTCGTGAGGAAGAAAAATGTCAACGGCACCATAGCACCTTATGGTCAAAGTGACCATTAACAGCGTATACGTGGGCCATTCCATTACAATCGTCAAATGGTGGCGATTTTGATAATTTTTTCTTTAGTATGTTCTACTAACATTGCCTTACACAAAAATACCTTGTTTTTTTTAAAAAAAAACATCTTCCTGTATAAAATAATGTAAGTATATTGAACAACGGCCCTCACAGCAGCAATCATTGGAGGACCAGAACTTCCTTCGGGCAGAACGTCTTCCTTCAGATTACAGCAAGTTCAGGAGTTGAGGCCCGGGGATCAGGAGCAGAGAGCATTGTTTTGCAGGTGGGTGCTGGACATGTTGGAACGTCATCCAGACTTCCTCCAGCGTGCATTGTGGACGGAAGAAAGTTTGTTTTCCAACGTTACCGTCCACAGCAGGCAAAATGGACGAGAATAAATTGGGCATTTAAAAGAATTTGGAGAAAGTCTGGCAGCTTGTTTTAGATATGAAGTCTGAAGTATTTAAGCTGGTGAACGGGCACAATTGCTACGGGCGCTGGAGTGATAATCTTACTTATTTTTTTTTTTTTTTTTTTTTTTTTTTTTTTTTACGGCGCATCTACATCTAGGTCATTAGCGCCGACATCCAGGGTGCAGCGAGGAATTTTACCAGCGAGCCGTGGGATGATAAAATTCCTGCCGGAGGTTGGGAATCGAACCCACCATCTCCCGCTTATGAATCCAAGGCGCTAGCCATTAGACCACGGGAGACCCCCCCTCTTACTTATTAAGTTTTTTTTTTAGGAAGAAACTTTTTTTTCTGCACACAGGCAAGGACAATTATTCTATCCTCTATTCTAAGAGCGACTCGAGGACTGGCTGGTTCATGAAATTCATACACAACCTGTGAAATCCTTAATGATTAATTTCAGCGATTGGTTAAAAGCTTATGGCCAGGAGCTCTTGATAAGCTTCGAGAATAACCTCATGAAGGCATTTCTGTCAATTGTAAAATATGCGTTCTGGTCCTCCAATGATTGCCGCTGTGAGGGCTGTTGTTCAGCATACTTACATTTTTTTATACTGGAAGATACTTTTTTTAAAAAACCAAACGTGGCATTTTTGTGTAAGGCAATGTTAGAACACGCTAAAGAAGAAAAAAATTATCATAATTGGCCACCATTTGTCAATTGTAATAGAATGGCCCACGTATACGCTGTTAATGGACATTTTGACCATAAGGAGCCATTTCTGACCTATGGTGACGTTGACTTTTTTCTTCCTCATGACTCGCAGTTTCGAAATATGCAATAAAAAAATTTGACCTTGAATAACATTTCAAGGTCAATTTTGCAGGGGTTAATATGGGGGTTATTTTTTATGATCTCGCATTGGAGAATCATCTGGCCAACGGATGACCATTATTTTTGTGATACCCTGTACAAAAGGCGTGTTAGTGGATAGCATTAGAATCATACGAGAGTAATAGAGAAAATCCAGGTTTTAGAAGGAGCTACTGGGAATAAATTAAAAATAAAGTGAAAAGACAGTCTAGAATAAACCCCTGGATGGAAAAATATCCACATTATTGGAGATATCCATAGTGGGAAAACGATTAACAGTTTAGTTGAATCCCACTCTTCAGAGCAGTTGATTGTAGCCTTAAAATACACACCAGTGACTTCAGTAGATGTTGAAAGATAATTCAGTCGTTTCAAAAGTATACTCAGATCAGACCGGCATCATTTCACGTTTGAAAATTCCAAAATTCAAGATGTAGCAAACAATCTTCCAAAATAATGTTCATCTTTAGAAATTTTCAACTTTTCCACCTTTTATAATGAGTTCCTAATTTTTATTTATGCTTTATTTTTCAATACTTTAAACAGTTTTAGTCATTTTCTTCTATACTTTTGTTCTTTCCGTTAATAATAACCGAGTTCCTACTTATTATTTATGCTTTTCTTTTCAATATTTTATAGTGTTTAAGGTATTTGTTTACTAAATATTTTCAATTTTTTATTACATATTTTATTATAAATAGTTAAATATATATGTACATATTTTGAATTTTATATTACATGAACATCCGTTCCCTATTAATCACGTACACTAACAGTAATATTATTTATTTAAATCTTTGAACAAAAAACCCAGTTTGTCAGCCTTTTCACATCTAATTAGGTAGTTTCTCATTTGACTGTGAACAAAAACAAGGTTTGAAAACATTCTTTCAACCAACCCCTGCAGAAGTTGCCTTTCCTGTCATAAGCTGCTCTATTATTAACAGTTTTTTTGAGTAAATACTATATTTTAAGGCCGACGAAGACTTCCAACAATTTAAAGCATTCACTTCACCCACTACCTGCCAATCTCTTTTATCTTAATCTTAAAAGGAGATTTATTTGCAGAATTAAAAACAAAGAAAGGGTCAAAAAAGAAACAGACTTTGAATAGATAAGAACGGTCAAGTGAGGGTAGGCCCTAGGGATAAAAATAAAGACGAAATGTTGAAATGGCTGAAAAAAAGGCAGAACTAGTTAGATCTAAGTTACAAAAATAAACTAAAGTTAAAAAAAATATATAATAATAATTTTTTTAATAAAACCAATTGGTTTAAATCAATATTTTTTTTATGAAATAAATTGATTTAAATCAATGATTTTTTTAAAAAAATCAAATGATTTTAATCAATTGATTTAAATCGTTGACACCCTGGTAGGTACTTAAGCCATAATATTTAACAGTATAAATTTCTTTGTTTTTTTATCAGCTGATACAATAAATTTGAATTCAGATTACTGGAGGGTCCAGATTATCATGCCTATTCTGAACAATAATACAAGTAAATTAAATATCTAGGCAATTTACCAGAAGGCATTTCTTCTAAACGCTTCAGCATACCATCCACTCCTTTCTTTGCATAATCTGAATGAAACGATAAGGCATCATTCAAAATATCACTTCTGAAATAAAAATAATAAGAAAAAATTAGAAATACAACAAAATGATTTTTACGGAGGCCCTCAAGAAAACAAAAAAGAGGCTTAAAGTAGGCAATTTGAATAAATATTAATATGAAAATTGCTTGATAGGACGATTAACTTAGAAAAAACTTAATCAGTAAAAGAAACAAAGCTAACTTTAAATTAAATATACATATGTATGAGATGGAATGTTCAATGTATCTAAAATGGAGAACCATTTTTTTCCAAACCAATCAAGTTTATAATACACATCAAAACTTTAAATATAAATCTTACCCTGATACCAACCGAGCAGTCTCATAAAGACCAATTTGCCTGAGACTCACAGCATGAGATTCTGAAAAATGGTAACTAGCTTCTAAATAATTTCCCTTTTGTAAATATAATCCAGCTAATTGTCTCTGTAAAACTAATCAATCAAAAAGTATAGAATAGAGTGGAAGAAGTAACTCAATTTCATAGAATACGTATGTAAGTAATGTTATTCTTACTTGAATAATTAGGACCTATAGCAAGACCAGAACAAATACTTAAGGTATTTTTTAGTTCATCTAGAAGATCATCTGGGTCCATTTCAAAAATATAAATCTTAAAAGAAGTTAGTAGTAATACTCATAAGTTATTTATTGTTTAATTAATTAATAGAGCACACAAGATAGTCTGTAAAAAACAGCAATTGACAGAGCACAATTAACAGGCAAAGAACATATATGCCTTGGCCCAATAGTCTTCAGATTTGAACTGGTTTCCGGAGAAAATAGGCATATTAGTGTCATGTACATAAGACTCTCCAAGAAATAGTTTCTTTTAAAAGTTATCAACACAGTCCCGCCAAAAGCTATTGCAATAGAATATCGATACTAAATAACCAATTCCACAATTTCCTTTTTTTCGAACAAGGTCATATTATTTATTAAATCGCTATATAGTAAAAGAGATGGTTTAACCCAGAGAATAAGATCCTTGTTTCATGAGGTTTGAGAAACTGTATAAGAGGATTTAAGTATTTGAAGTATTGGCACACCCTCTATATATAATCGACCTACAGTAATCGACTAACTACTTGAAGGAAAGTGATAACGATAAGAAGAATAAGGCGGCATGTGTGATTTCGTTTTGCACGTCAAAATGAAGCGTTTTGTATGCCATTAATTAGAGAAAATTAATTCAGTATGCAAAATCGTTTGAAAAAATTAAAGGATTTGTAAATCATAAGAAAAAGGAGATGTCAAACATAGGAATAGATTTAAGTGATTGTTGTAAATACTTAGAGTCAACCAAGAAGGCAGAAAGAAGAGTAAGGAAAGCATATTTATTTCATTTTTATGGCCATTAGGCGTTTACCTTCTAAGTTTTAACTTTGTCTTATCTACAGAGACGTATTGAAGAATTGAAACTTTTATTGGAAAATACACATAGTAAAGACTTTTTAAATAAAAACTCTGATTCCGGCAGAGGAATTTCCTGGAATAGCATTTTTTGTTCACTTCATAGCTGCTTATTACGGGTAATATTTATTTAATTTAAGAAAGGATTATTTTTATAATTAAACAGAACCAGTCACATCTTCCTTTTATTATTCGTTTAGGAAGCTGATTGTTATTCAGAAGAAAAAACAAAAAAAATTCTTCCTGCTACTGATAAAGCTGTCAAGGGTTGCTGTGGTCTTCTTATTTCGGTTGTATCTACGGCCAATAGTGGTGAGTAAAATGTTTTTTAATGAAATATTTAAATCAGTTAATTAATGATTTTGCCTCAGTGTAGATTAAATTTTTGACTTCATTTAAAAAAAATGTATTCTTTACTCCCTTACCTCATCACCTTATTCTATCCTCTGTTCGCCTTATTCTTTTTTAATTCTGTTGACAAGAATTTCCCAAGTAGTTGCCTAGTTTCACTTTCTTTTTCTTTGTTTGGGACTGTTTTACAGATGTGTGGCTCTTAGAAAGAATCATTCACAAAATACGGTGTTTGCTTAAACTCAACTTTTTGACAGCAAAAGACAGGTCTCTCTGAGCTGGTAATAATAGCTTAATTTTATGTTCCCTTGTACTATTGTTGTATCTCCAGTGCCATTAGCTCTTGTGTGTGCACTCAATCTACTGGAGCCTCAAAGTAAATCATTTTTAATCTTTCTGCAATGGACTTTGAAAAACCCAAACATTTTCTGCAGCCACATGCGACTCAAGTTGCGTGTAATATGAACCACGAGCGAGATAATTTTGAAGAATAATCGGAAATAAATAAGTGCTTGTAATATAATTAACAATAATTTTATTGACTTTTTCTGCAGCCACTATGTAAAAAACAACTGGTTGGTCAGGCTGATCTTTCTGCAGCCCCCGTCGTCTTCCTGCGACAATATCTCACTGTCACCTGTAGTTCTGCTATGGGGTACTGGAGTAAATTGCAAATCTATTGTTTATAACTAATTGGGGATTAAAACCTTTCCGTCAATTAAATGGAGTTATCAAAGATATAATAAGCTGATTTATTGTTTTGGAATGTGGCTGTTTTCTTGAAGATTGTTTCAAAATTTTTTTTTTATTTATTAATATAATTTTAATTTGTTCAGGGATTCCACGTTTACCATGCCAGGAGCTGTTTTCTTGTATCCTGCAGGTTTGTATTGCTGCTGAATCAGATGAGGTTATCCTCAACTCTATTATAGGAGAAACATACATCAATCTTCTCGCTCTAGGACTTTCATCGGAAAAATATTGGGGAGAATTAACTTTCCAAACATGGAAAGGTTAGTCTTTCTTTTTTGAACTTGGTTTTAATGTTTGTTTTCAATCTATACTGAGATTGTATGCATAATATAATTAGAATCGTTTGAATTAAAGAATAGAAAAGTTGTGAGCTTATGAAACCACTTTTTGTAAAAAAAAAATAACTGTGAAATATTAACAAGGCTATCAGCCTGATGCAATTTTCACAATAAAAAATGAATGGAATTATAAAATGAAATCCAAACTGTACCATTGCACATATTTTAAACACATTTCAATTTTATTATCTTAAATACAAAGCTTCTTTAAAAAAGTAGCATACTTTAATAATTTGTTGTAATTATTTCAATTTAGAATATTTGTCTAAAAATAAATGATATTTTATTCAAAATATTTTAGACGACTGGCAGCTTAAATAAAACCTAAATATTATTAACAATTTTCATATTTATAAATGTTTAGCTGTGAAAGTATTTGAACATTTTAAACAAATGTGTTGAAGATACTGGGAAACATTTCATCTGCTTAGTTGCTTCTAAAAATTTCATCTCCGGATAGGACATAAATTCTCCCTGTTGGAGTTGTTGGATTCACAGTACCTAATATATTAGTGAATGGTTCATAAGTACAGCCTATGTGATAAATGCTATTTTAAAGGGCATATAAGGAGCCAAAAATTGACTCCTACATCATGTTTCTACCTTAACAGGAGGGGAGCTATGACCATTTATATATTTTACAACAGCAAGACTTTTACCACTTCTTGAAAACTTTACATGGCCGTATTTTGGAAACTTAAATATTAACCTGAAATTTTGTGTTTTTCTTAGTCTTTATGGAGGTAACCCATGTACTAAATTCCATCATCAGAGATGGTGAGGGGAAAAGTGTCTTAAATGTGTGTCGATTTGAGACAAAACAACTCCAACGTCTTCGAGTCGGACATAGTAAGCTCACACAGGCAAGCCAAGTCTTTAAAAACAAACTTGAGACAAAACGATTCCAACATCTTCGAGTCGGACATAGTAAGCTCACAAGGGCAAGCCAAGGCCTTAAAAACAAACATATACAGCACTAAATAAACACTCCACTTGTATTGCATAATAGGGGCAACTGATTTACACCAAGCCCTTTGCGAATACACCCGTGTGCGTACAGAAGTTTTGTTTCAGTTGCAAACTGGTTTCAGAACAACTGGTTTGCTACGGGAGTAGCAAAACAGTCTCACCTGCGCTGGGCCTTAGTAATTGTTATTCAAACTGAGTTGGAATTAGGCCAGTTATAAATAGAGAACATCTTTATTTCGTGGTCTACTGAAAACATAATATGACCTTCAGTTGAAGAACTGTAAAACCATGGAAAAATGGGTTTCACAACTAATTTACTTAGGAGAAAACAACTAGTAATCAAATAAAGTAATTGACTAATGTATTCTCAATATTTTTGAATTATTGAATGCACCTTTAAATTCTCAATACATGGTCTAATAAAATATTTTTAACGAAGTCAAGGAACGGTTGGGATTCGGCTAGGAGGATAACATTGAAAATTGATCAACCATCCCTTGACTTCGTATCACTGCAACAGCTAACTATCTCCATCTCCAGTATATAATATTTTTAATGTAAATATGTTTTTAGATCTTGGAAAGTTCAGCCTTGCAATCCTGAAAAAACTGTCTTCAGAAAAAATGAAAGCTACTGTTATTTCCATTTTCAATGTTATTCTCCTCCAAGGTGGAAGATTATCTCCTCTAATCATCAAATCTAAGGCCTTGTAAGTACTCATTCAAATATACTCTACATAAATTTGTATATTCCTGGCTAATAAATCATTATTTATTATTGGAATCATCCACACAATTGTTCAGAGTAATTTATGATCCAGTACTCTTTCTTTAAAAACTTTTGAACACTTCTGGGGGGGAGGGGCACTCCTGAGTTGCTCTAGCTCCTTGCCCAGAGAAGATTCCAGGTGCGCTACCATTAAAGTCTAAAAAAAAACAACATTTTTTGAGAAAATTAAAAAGTTAATTTAGAACTTCGTTTTGTTTTTTTGAAGCTTGTAATAAAATAATTGATTTGGTTGATTCTGTGTTTTTTTTTATTGACCTTCCACCTGTTATATATTTATTTGAGTTGTCTATTTAACTGATCATTACTGTAATAAACCAATGTATTCAGCAATTATTCTGTTAAAAGTAATTTGTATATTAAATTTTAAATATGATTTTTTTTTTTAGGTTAGTGTTATTTCCAGAACTACTATTGACATTAATCACAAGTAAATATCCTCTTGTAGAGTTAAGCTGTTTGCATTTATCACACACCATATGTATTCAGGTACAGCTACAATATATTTATATTTACCAGTGATAACCAAATGGTATCAGCTATCCAGATGACCCCGCCTCCTTCCCATTCCTTTACTCCTTCATTTCCTTTTTTGAAAATTTTATATTTTTGTAATTTTAAACACTTTTGAAAGTTCATAACTTCCTTCAAAATACTTTGCCACCACATTAATGAAAGCCTTGAACAAACAACAACAAATGTTAATAAATATTACCTACCAAATTAATTCTGTACATTCTCTGAGATTACACTATTGTTAATTCTATTGTTTACTTAGTAATTCTTTTTTTTTATTATTATTATTAACAAGTTCTTTATTTTTTGACTAAATTATGGCCCGGGTGAATAAAAATGAGTAGGACGAGTATTTACTAACAAGTAAAGTGTGACAACTATTTAGAGGGCAAGTAAACCGATGTGAATAAAGTGAAGAGTATACTTGTGACCGTTTACTACCGTATACTTCCCAGATTGAGAGTATACTTGCAAGTATTTAGTCGCGAGTTAGCCGAGTTAACTAGAATTGCAAGTAATTACTTGTAGCGGCCCAAGGCAACACATCTTTCCTGGAGTGCCTAGCCGTTGCATCCTCTTGGCAACACGACTCACATCCTTTCTTTTCTTGGTTGTCAGCTGTGTTTGTCATTTTGCTCTTCACTGTTTGTCAATGACGCCTAGTTTATTTATTTGTAGCTATGAATCAATGCGGTACGATTGCTGTTTCTGAGAGAAGGGTTATTTTTGTAGTTATTAAAAGATTACAGTATTGTATTAAATAAATCAATGTTGCCAAAAATTACATCCGAAAAAGAAAAGGCTTGGGCCTGTTTAGCCGATCAATTTTCAAAAAACTGTGGGAAACAAATGAGGGTCTCTCTCTCTCTCTCTCTCTCTCTCTCTCTCTCTCTCTATATATATATATATATATATATATATATATATATATATATATATATACATGTACACACACACATGCATGAGTTATTATTATTTTATACTTGCTCCCTCAAGAGTAATTATTCTTGGTCATCACTGTGAAATGATTATATAAAAAAAGTTGGTAAATCTGGGTTTTTATTGTTTTTAGTTTGGTAAAGAATTTAGACTCTCCATTTGCAAATTCATTGACACTATTATGCCGTACATCATGACATTGAATGATAATAGATTATGTGATGCCTCATTTAAGGTAAATACAATTAATATTTTGCTTTAAAATATCATTTACATTTTTCTAGTTCATAAAGATTTTTTTTTTAATTGCAGGAAGTTATTGCTCATGTTTTGATAGAAATGGTTAGTATACAAATGACTGACCAGAGCTGGATACAAGAAGCACCATCATTGCTTTCATTTGCTGAAAAAGAATTTAGCAATATTAGTAAACATAACCTTGTTTTACCACCTGTGCCAAAGATAGTCATTCTTGCAGTTAAACTTGCTAAAAAGGTTTGTACAATTTTATCCGAGCAAAGTATGGAAAACCTTTATACTATTTCATTTTTCCAAAATATTTTATACTTAGTTACTGGTGGGCTCTAAAGTCCATGAAGGACCTTGGCCGCAGCTTCTTCCATTCTCCCCGGTCGGCAGCGAATCTCCTCCAATGACTAATCCCCAGGTCCTTCAGGTCTATATCAACATCATCCAGCCAGAGAAGATGGCTTCCCTCGCCTCTGTCCTCCGAATTTTTTATTTCTTGTTTTAATTTCATTTGATTATTATATATTTTCATTCTAAAGTATTTATACTTGTATATTATAAATCATGAGTCCGGCCGGGCTGTGGATAGAGTTACCTCGTACCTACGAACAGTTGAACTTATAAGTAGTTTTAAGTGACTAACTATCATAAAATTTTGCACACGATAAGCTGTAATAGCAAGGAAGCGGGATGTGAAATTTAGTGTTGGTCAGTGAAGTGTTTGAAATACAGTGACGAAGTAAAGTTTTGGGGAATCCCGAGAAATTGGAGGCTTAACAAGAGTCAGGATCTCCACGAAGCCGCCCCCTCTACTCGCCACCAGCACCCCTCCATCCCCACCGCCTCCTGGCTTACCACCCCTCCGCAAGGTCAGTATACTCTTATCAACAGCTGACTTTGACAACTCTCTATCAGCCTATTCGTCTTATCCAAGATTGTCATTCGCTAAGCATAACTCAGCATATATTAGAGGCTCGTTTTTTTTAGAAATATATTTATATAGCAGGAATTCTTCTTCTGAGAAATGGCTGGCACATCAGAAAAGCTAGATGAAATTATTGAAAAGTTAAAGTTGCTCGATAGCGTCAATGGAAGACTAGCAAGTATTGAAACAAAGTTAGGAACAGAATTTGAAGATTTAAAGACTGAAATGAAGACATTTAAGGAAGACTATTTAGAAACTAAAAGGAAGGAAGGGGAAAGGAAAAGGAAAATCAATATAATTGCTTTTGGTTTTAAAAGCCAAAACCAGTCCTCTGCTATTGAAGAATTTATTCAAATATGGAATTATTTGGAACTAAATATTAGGAAATATGATGTTAAGCAAGTGTATTTTCTGAACAAATTAAACAAGGGACCTATACTTTTCTGTTTAACATCAACTATAATAAGGAATGATATACTGAAAAATAAAAGGAGACTGGACTTAAGTGAAAATTATAAGGAAATAAAGTTCAAAGAAGATCTACCAATCGAAGTTAGAAAAATAAGGACTGAACCGTTTCCTTTCCTTAAACAAGGAAAAAGGGTTATCATGAAATATGATAAGCTACTAATAGAAGGGAAGACATACACTACAGAAGAACTCACAAACCAGGAAATACAGAGAAATAAAAGGGAAAGAAGTGAAGTGAAATCACCGGAAATTGCTGAATATGACAGAAGTAAAGATAAAGTGCCAGGACGAAAAACGGTGAAAACTGGCAAAACCCCGAAACATTCGAGCTGCAGAAGTCATAGTTTGGAAAAATATTATACCCTAAAGGTGAAAACAGATGATGAAGGTGGCGAGAAAGTCACAAAATCGATTACAAAAGAAGTTGTAGAAGCATCACAAACACCAAATAAAAAGTAGCAATCAACAAGCACAGGATACGATACAAAAAAGGAAACATTTCAGGTCTGTACACTAAATTTAAGAACTATGTCAGCAGAGGAACATCTACATGAATTTGAGGAAGCTCTTGATAATATTAATTGGGATGTTATAGGGTTAGCAGAAATAAGAAGAAATTACTCAGCAATAGAAGAAAGACAAAATGGAAATATCTTTCTCCATACAATGGCGAGTAAAGGTCAATTTGGTGTAGGTTTCTAGCTTGCTAGTAAACATAAAAATAAGATTAAGAATTTTCAAGAAATAAATTGTAGGATAGCTATGTTGTCCCTGGATTGCCGTAAGGGTAGATCCATAGTATTAGTTCAAGTCCATGCACCTACGGCGGAGGCGTCAGAAGAAGACAAGAATAAGTTCTACTTGGAGTTAGAATCCCTTGTATCCAGCATCAAGAGAAACAAGAATATACTTTTTGTAATGGGAGATTATAATGGAAGAGTTGGAGAAATCCTTGACGGTGAAGAGCAAATTATGGGAAGACATACTCACGGGAAAAGGAATGAAGGAGGAAATCGATTGATACAGTTTGCCTTCTCCCAACAACTCCAAATAGGGAATACATATTTCAAGAAGATGCAAGCTCAGAAATGGACTTGGCGTTCGCCTAAGGGACAAACTTTCGAAATTGACTATATCCTAACAAATAAGATTAATCTTCTAGACGACGTGCATGTAGTAGCAGGTTTCAACTATAATAGTGATCATAGGATGGTTAGAGGAGTATTGCAACTAGGAAAGTTTATAAAAATGAGACCATTTAAAATAAAAAGAAATAAGTTATGCTCTTTCCAGGATGAAGCCGATATCTTACAGTTTAGAGACTATCTTAAAGTGAAACTTACTGAAGGAAACGAGAAGCAGGAACACAAAGTACAAGAGAGGTAGGACCACTTTGTAAATATATTAAACAAGTTCTTGGAAGAACATACTAAACATAAGTCATGGAAAAAAAGCAAACTCTCTGAGGATACTCTTGATCTACTTAAGATAAGGAAAACCAAAAAGGAAAAACGGATCTCTCTGTGTTCAACCATTACCAAGTTATTTTCCAGCGTGTTGAAAGAACGTCTCACCAACAGAATAATAGAATGCACTCAAGTAGAACAAGCCGGTTTCCGAAAAGGTTTCTCAGTTGTCGATCACATTCAAACAATCAACCAACTAGTGGAAAAAGCGAACGAATATAACTTCCCAATCTACCTCTGTTTTGTGGACTTTAAAAAAGGCGTTTGATAGTGCCTTTCATAGTTCTATAGGTAAAGCCTTAGGAGAAATAGGCATAGAACAGAAGTACATCCGACTTATTAAGGAGTTATATAAAGATATGAAGGCATTTATTGGAACGGAAAGGGGCCCTGTTTTCCGGTGGAGAGGGGCATGAGACAGGGGGATACACTATCGCCACTTCTTTTTATCCTTGTTTTAGAGATGGTTTTCTGGAGGCTCAATTGGGAAGATAAGGGAATACAAGTCAATGGGAGGTTCCTGAACTCTTTACACTTTGCAGATGACATCGTGCTAGTATCCAACAAGATTGAAGACCTCAGCATAATGCTGAATGACTTAGTAGAAGAATGAAAAGTAGTAGGACTAGTCCCGAACTACTCAAAAACCAAGGTCATGACCAATGCAGAGAGGAATGCAATTCGACTGCCAAATAGCGATGTGGATATCGAGTACGTGGATGATTACATATATCTGGGCCAACTCATCTCTTTCAAGAACAGGACAAGAAAAGAAATTGAAAGACGGCTATCTCTTGGATGGAAGAAGTACTGGTCTCTAAAAGTAATAATGAAGGGAGATTTTCCAATG
Source organism: Gonocerus acuteangulatus (assembly GCA_946811695.1). Classification (NCBI taxonomy): domain Eukaryota; kingdom Metazoa; phylum Arthropoda; class Insecta; order Hemiptera; family Coreidae; genus Gonocerus; species Gonocerus acuteangulatus. Next base: position 65,778,288 of record OX328128.1, read on the forward strand.
AAGATGAAGAAGAGGGTGTTTGAAACCTGTAACCTACGGGAGCCAGCCCTGGTCATTAACCAAAGCTAACACCAATAGACTACTTACCTGGCAGTGGTCTATTGAAAGAAGCATGGTTAATGTGAAGAGGAAGGATAGGATCAGGAACACGACTATAAGGAAGAAAACCGGCCTGGCAGACATATCTTCTCACATTACCTCATTAAAGTGGAACTGGGCTGGGCATCTGATGAGAAGGCAAGACGGAAGATGGTCCCAAGAAATAACAAGGTGGACGCCGTACAACCTGAAAAGAAATAGGGGCAGACAGACCAAAAGATGGAGAGATTTTTTCAATCAAGAGGCCGGACCGCTGTGGTGGAGATTGGCGATGGATCGCCAGGCATGGAAATATAAAGGAGCAGACATCCTAGCAACTTCCGCTTCCCAATAGGCTGGTCACCAGGGAAGTGTAGACTACTACTCCTGAAAAGGAAGGCCTTCGCCAACATCTGTTGTTGCTATATATTTCAATGTTTGTTTGTTTTTTTCCAATTTAATTGTCATTATATAACAGTTTAGTTTTGCTAAAGTATAGTAATTGTAAATATTTGTTGACGAAATAAAAGGCTATTTCATTCATTCATTCATTATAAATCATATGCTTTTAGAATGGGAAGTGCAATTAAAAATTGAGGCAAACAGGGACAAGAAATAGTTCAAAGAACCTAAAACCAACATTTTCGAATTTTAAGCACCAATTTCTCTGATGAAGTAGCTTTGTCAAAAGTTGTATAAGAATCTTTTTTGTAGAAAATTTAAAAAACTTTTGAATGGTTGCCTTATACAATTTCTCTCCTTTCTTGAGATATTTAAAAACAAAAAAAAAATCAGGCCATGAGGGCCCTGAGGAGCAGATACTATAGAGGTATCTGATTCATGACCATACGGCACACTAGGGAGATAGTGTGGTCAGTACTATGCTCCGGCCACCTGATTTTCCCCTTGGCTGCTTCATCTGCTGGAGTCATTAGCACCCAAGGTACCCGTTATTAATTATATTAATTAATTAATATGGGACCCTCCCTAGGGCTGGGACGGTCAGGGAGGCCGAATTCAACCCATTAACGAAGACACTAGAAGAAAAAATCTTTAGTGCTTGCTCGGGATTTGAACTCAGGCCTCCAGCTTATTAGTCCAGTGCTCTACCGCTGAGCTAACCTCGCCCCCAAAAAAATTTCAGAAAATCTTAAAACTCCTCATGAGTGTTAATAATTTTTTTTTTCTGTTACTTCCTCATCACTAAAGTATCCATAATTTTTGTATCTTGTTTAAATGAATATCAAATGCTTTAAAACATAAACGAATATTCTAATTTTTTTTTAAACGGTTATAGATTCTCCACAAAGAATTATATGACAAATAGTTTATCTGGAGCCTATGAATGTACAGTTGTAAGTGATAAGATTCTTTCCAAGGATTGTGAAATAAATATTTTTACTACTGGATAAATACACTTTTAAATTATATATAACTTTTCGCATTAAAGATTAGTTTTTTTTCAAAATTGATACAAAAAGTGTGGCCAAATAAAAACCTATATTATTATTTGTGTGTGTGTTTAACGGTGTAGCAACAATTTGGCTATTAACGCCTGGCTATCTACAGGTTGCCGCCCTTTTATAATCCCAACGGCATGAGGTCGGACACCCAAATACTGGCATTCAACGTGGCTATGGCTGTTGAATGCAGATGCTCCAAGGTCAATAGCATCCTATATTATTTTTTTCTTTTATGGCTTATCAACTTCTGATCTAAGACCGTCCAAATATTATTATTTTGATATAACATATAAATTATAAATAATTTAATTTACTTTTGTTATTTTAGTTACACGGAATAAATGCTGTCCCTGAGGATTGTGATGAGCAAAGCTCAAAAAGAAGAAAGATTTCTTCTTGTATTGGCTCAGTTCTAGACAATATTAAAGTACATAGTGATAATTCCTGGCCTTGGTAACTAAAAATATTACTTTAAAAATGAATTCTTTTCTATTTATTACACATAAGATTTATTAAATTATGCTTTGACAAAATTTAAATTATATATTTCTTTAAGTACTAAAATTGAATCTAGAGATAATGGTAAACATATTATTTTTCTCTTTGCCAATTCAATATTTTTAGGCAGTTTAAAGCCTTCAATCATCACTCATGTATTACTTAGGAGAGAGAGAAATCAATTTATTATTGATATGCTGCCCATTATCAATGGATTCTAAACTGCACTTCTTTTTCTTTTTTAGGCTATGCTTTCTTGATCAACTCTTGGAGAAAGCACCAGAAGTTGTCTTAGATGAAGATATAATTCTCCTTTGCCAATATTTTTCTGATACTCTTTCTCAAAGTAGTGATCCTATGGTCCTTCGTTATATGACAAAGTAAGTAGATCACCGATTTTATGCTTCAATAATAAACAACTATTCCTGCACAAGTTGTGCATACAAAATTTATGAAATTATGAAACCATCATTTACTACAGAAAGTAGTTCATCCTATACAACTTTTTAGAGAATAGTGCAAAATAATTGCTGTAGTTTTTAAGTAATTGTCTAAAAAATATTTTAAAAATCTATGGAATGATAAAAAAGTTGTTCTTACATATGGTCACCCTTCAGTCAGACATGTCTGTTTATTATTAATTTTTAAGAAATGAAGCTTTGGGAATAATTAGTTTTGAGGGGATGACCGTATAAGTGCTGTAGGCATTTTAAAAAAGTCCGTCACACAGGAGCTGCATAACTAAGCACTTTCCTCAGAATTTTTGTACTGTTACATTACTGAATCATTTTCTGTAAATAACCTATATAAATAAAATAAAAACGTGAATAGTCCTACTCATTTACATTTCTTATGAGAACTGTTCAATTATTAATTTTGTAAATAATTTGCTTCCAGAATTATGTTCATACATGATACTGTACTGTTTAATAAATACACAAAAACTTCATTTTCCGTCTTTTGATCTGACGCTGAAAGAGGATACAGTCCCCCTAGTGGGAGATAGCGCTCCTCGTGGCGGCTTTGGGAACCTATGTCTGGCGGGCTAATTGTAATGAAACAGAGTTTAAAGTAAACCCTCCTTTCCAATGGACCTATTTACTTCATTTTTACAACACTTCTTTCTCGTGAGATACCCACGACGTATACCGCGTTTCGTTACAGTACAGCAGAAATTACGACCGGTATGAGTATATTAGTACTTTAGGTCCGGAGTAAACCCCCCCCCCCCTCCAAATAACCTGATTTATTTTATTTTTACAACCCATTTTTCTCTGTTGATTAACAGCACGAATACCGAGTTTCGTTGAATTTTTTTTTTTTTTTTTTTTTTTTTTTTTTTTTTTTTTTTTTTTTTTTTTACGGCGCATCTACATCTAGGTCATTAGCGCCGACATCCAGGGTGCAGCGAGGAATTTTACCAGCGAGCCGTGGGATGATAAAATTCCTGCCGGAGGTCGGGAATCGAACCCACCATCTCCCGCTTATGAATCCAAGGTGCTAGCCATTAGACCACGGGAGACCCCGTTTTATTGAAATGTAACAAAAATTATGGCTGGTAGTGGCAAATTGGTAATGTGGGTCCGGAGTAAACCCCCCCCCCTCCTAATAAACCGATTTAGTTTGTTTGTACAACGTATTTCTCTCTTTAGATCAATATAACGAATACCGAGTTTCGTTGAAATATAACAAAAACTACGGCTGGCATGGTCAAATTAGTGTTTTGGGTCCGGGGTAAACCCCCCCTCTCGGTGGACCGATTTTGGTGGTTAACAAACTCTTTCAATCGTTTGCTAATTGAACGCTATATACCACGTTTGGTGAAGAACAAACAAAAACTCTGGCTATTGTGTTAACAGACACACACATATATATATATATATATATATATATATATATATATATATAAATTTTAACTGGGGTCATTTTCGGTGTCTATCTACTAGGTAGGATGGATAAAGATTTGAAGAAATTTTTCAAAATTTCCATAATGAGAGCAACCTCAATAGCTACTTTCCTTCGGAGGAAAGTGCTAAAAGTGGCAACCATTAGATGGGCTGGCGCTAATAGCTCAGTTGTTAATAAGTCATAAAAAAAATGGTTTTAAGTTTCAAATTTTTCCAACACTCTTAGAGCGAAAACCTAGCTAGCAGTATATTCTATTGATGAGTTGAACAGAGAGAACCTATCAAGAAATGTTGACATTCCATGGTCATTAAGAATTTAAAATATTATTCATACAAATGCCTGTATATAATTGCCTGACTGTGCTATAACAAAAGAATAGCAATCTAAAATTACATTGTTAGATACAAAATATCTAGTATATTCTTTTCCAATAATTTTATTAAATATTTTTATGTTCAAACAATTGTTATTATTTATATATATAAATTCTTAAATTACAAAAACTAATTAATTGTTAATTTTAATCTTATTAGGCTACTTTAACAAGATTTGAGACTAATTGAATAACACTCAAAATTTGTCCTAAGGGCCATGGAAGTCTTATGTGCTTCACTATTGAGCCTCTATTTTTTTTTTTTCATCCATTTTAACATTTCCGATAGTGCTACATTCTGTCAAGAACCATAGCAAATACATTTGGCTCTCATCTTAATTTTCAAGTTCCATCATATTATAATAAATCATCCAGTTGCTTTGTTAAATGGTATAGAAAATACATGTCAAAGAGTTTAAATATTATTCTAGGAATAAATGTAATGATACTTTCTAGAATAAGTTAGATCATTTAACAAGTTAAAGCCTATTTCTTGATGCTAGCTAATAGTGGTTTATATAATTTAATTTTATTTGTTTTAGATCTTCTGTTAGACTTCTGAAAATTCTCAAAGAAAAACAAATTGGATATCATGAAAAAGTAATTCAAGATCTTCAAAATGCTCTTTGGGCATCTATTCTCAGGTAAATATATGTAACAGTTATTGATTTTTTTTTTTATTATTATTATTTCGTCATGTAGTTAATATTTTATTTTTTACACATATTATAGTCTTCTGACATTGACCGTGTCACAATCTTCCTTGCCGACGTTTCGCTAGTCATACTGCCAGCTTCCTCAGGGCCTTAGTCTGAGAATGATTCTCAGACCAAGCCCTGAGGAAGCTGGCAGTATGACTAGCGAAACGTCGGCAAAGAAGTTTGTGACACGGTCAATACCAGAAGACTATAATATGTGTAATGACTCGGACCATGGAAGCCTACAAGTTAAATTATATTTTTTATTTTATTTATAATAATAAATTGGAATAATTTATTCGCACCAAAAGAAACAATCAGCAAATTCAATTTCATTAAGAAGGACCGAAAAAAAAAAAAAAAATCCAGAAACACATTTGAATAACATAAGAAATTTGTATTTAACTATCACATGAGACAAATCTTTCCTAATTAGCAATAAAAACAATTGTACATATATTCAATGTATTTTGTACATTATGTTTTAATTTCCATTAAAAAAAGTATTAATAAAATGAATTTGTGTCATGTTTATTGTTTATATAATGTGTAATTTCATTAACAAAAAAAAACAACACTTCACTTCAGGAGAACATACCCGTATTCACTTGCCTAAATGTATCACAAACCAGAGATGGGCAAAATTTTATTTATAAATAAAAATACGAATTTATTCGTACTTCATATATTTGTGAATACGAATATAAATAAACTCGTATTCATAAGTGTGAATACGAATTTATTTTTATTCACATATATTAAATATAAAAATACAAATAAAATTTTATTCGCAAATTACAGAAAACATTGTAAATAATCACAAAAAATGTGAAAATTTACAAAAAATCAAGTGATTACAAAAAAAATCACATTAAAATATACGAATACAAATTTATTCACATTATAATTTGTGAATAAAAATATATTCACAATAAAATTTGCAAATAAATTATGAATTTATTCGTATTAAGATGATATTACGAAAGGTATTGGTTATTGAAGGTGATTTTTTTTTTTTTTTTTTTTTGAGGGAGATACAGATGACGAACTATCTAAAAAAAAATCTAGGCGCTAATAACCTAGACTGTCAACACCTTTACAAAAAAAAAACAAAACAAAAATATCACCTTCAATAACCAATAACTTTCGTAATATCATCTTAATATGAATAAATTCTTAATTTATTTGCGAATTTTATTGTGAATAAATTTTTATTCACAAATTATAATGTGAATAAATTTGTATTCGTATATTTTAATGTGATTTTTTTTTAATCACTTGATTTTTGGTAAATATTCACATTCTTTGTGATTATTTACAATTTTTTCTGTGAATTTATTTGTATTCGCAGGAAAATTTGCGAATAAAATTTCATTTGTATTTTTATATTTAATATATGTGAATAAAAATAAATTTGTATTCATACTTATGAATACGAATTTATTTATATTCGTATTCACAAATTTATGAAGTACGAATAAATTCGTATTTTTATGTATAAGTAAAATTTTGCCCATCTCTGTCACAAACTAGGGCGCCTACTGGAGGGTTAACAATTTTGTAGCCTAATGGAAAGTAGGCGAACCTTGTAAGGATGTAAAACATTTAAAGCAATTTTTATCAATTGACAAACTTGTTAATTTTGGCCTTTCCAGCTGCTTAAGAAATAAATAAAAAAATAAAATACTGATAAACATTTTAGATCTCTTGGTGATCAGTATTTGTTAAAAGATGGCTTAACCTTTTTAGGTCAGTTGTTACTCCATCATTGACAGATATCGAAATGCAATTAGCTGATGATTTGCTTCCTGACTGGACAAATCATGATTCTGCAAAAGCACTCCTCGAGTTTTTTATTGATGACAAAATTCCTGTAACCAAAAATTCGCTTTCAACTCTCCTCAACTTGTCCTCTTCTGGATTCATTGGATCATCTGCAGTAATTTTTTTTTCTATATTGGATTATTTATTTACTTTTAGTTTAATTTTATGTAATAATTTTTACCTAATGTCTTGTATGTTATGTGCATTTTTATTATTACCAGCTAATGCTTAGGAACATTCTATTAATAGCCTACATGAAAGTCACTTTTATCTGATACACTCTGTTAACTTCCCTTTATGCCTATATTTATTATCTACATTTATTAGTACCATGTAATAATAAAGGCAGGGAGTGACTGATGTGCGCAGTTGCTTGGGGCTTTAAGGCCCTTCCTTTCAGATCTTGACATAGGAAGCAGGGCGAGCGGTGCTCTGATGCCATGGTGCACCATAAGATAATGGACACTTAAGAATTTTACATTCAACACTGACTTGAGCTTCGAGGAGAGTGATCCTTCTCTCACTCCTGTCAAGAAGTGGCAAAGAAATACAAAACAACACATGCAATGGACTTGATACTTGCATAGTGCAGTCATGCGACTGTATTACCTGGCCAACAAAAGGAGACTAGAAATAGCACACTGTACAACTGGATGCAGCGAGAACCGTCCTGTACTTCTTAAATAGCCGAAATTATTTTGGTTGGATCCAAATCCCCCAAGCAAATTAAAACCCCTGAAAATGGGAATAACCCACCCCAAAAATAATAATAATAATAGTCTGATGTTGATACTTTTGGATAAATCTGCAAAGAATTATTTGCAGGATGGGCCAAAATTTATGTATAGAATTAATTAAAAAAGGACCAAATACAATTTTTACCCTTAGAATGCATTTTATTTTAAATAATTTGAAAAATATTCTATTTAATTTATTTCTTTATTTTTAGGCCAGGATCTCTCTCCTCTCCTGGAGTTTGAGTGGAGAACTTTATTCTACTGAACTTTTGCTTAGTCTACTTCTGAGATCTAAATTTCCAATTCCTCGAAAATGTTTTCATTCTGAGCTGAATCCTACAGACATAGAGTTATTTTACATTGTTTCTTCTTTTGGAATAGTTCCTTCAATTGACAAAACAATATCAGATAATAATTATTCAGGTAATTTAAGTATTGAATAAGAATTAAGTTCTCATCTCATTAAAGAAGTTAGCATATATAAATTCAAATGCTGTCGTTTTTATGTACTTTTATAATGTTACCTAAACATTATCTGGCCTCTGGAATTTGTTTTAATTTACTGATCAATCAAAGCCAGCATCTAATTATGATAACACTTTTTTTGTTCAAAAGAAACTTAGGCTGTTGATCTGTCAAACTATTATGGCAGAAGTATATTATTATTAAACTTATATCAGTTAATATAATTATTCATTATGGCAAAACCAGCCAATTCCACTTTCAAGTTGTTAAATTCAAATGTAATTAAGAAAACAAGAAAATAGTTTTGTACGGCACAGTTTCATAAAGGACAAAATTATGATTTTGTGAGCAAGGAATTGTAAAATTTTGTGTATTTGCTGCCATATATGGAATCATCTTTAGCAAATAATAAGTTGGTGGTTGCCAGGGGTTGATAAATAAAAATGGAAATAAAAATGATCATACTATGAGAAGTAAACTAAGAAGTCTCACCATGATTTTGTGAACTGTAAAATAGATATTGAAATTATAGAGTACTCTTTAAAGTGCTATAACAACAACATTTGTTGGTTTCTGTATTAATTTACACAAGAAACATGTGATATAGAAACATATAATCTATGTAAATGTTAATCAGTAAAATCTCTGAACTTTGAAAATTAAACTTAGACCATTATTTGCCTGAACCATTCATTTTTTTTTTTTGGTTCTTTAAATATGATTGCCTATGAGTATTTTTTTATAATTTTTTTTTTCAGAGGAGTATTTCGTGGCTTCGATTGAAGATAAGACTGCATGTGATGCTTATTTAACACTTATTATTGAAAAGCTGAGTAGAGTAAACAGTCTCCTTGGTCTGCTTCAGTTATCCATTACTTTATGTTATCTTCAAAATATTTTTATGAAGTACAACATGTCAGTTAAGAACAAGTATGTAGCATTCTTTATTTAAAAATAATTTTTGTTTTTCTCTCCCTTCTTTTTTCATCTTTTTAATATTATTTTTTAGACATGAAGATATTTTAGATCGAACCCTGCCAGGAATTTTCTCACGATTAGAAGGATCTCTTCAATCTTCTAATGGAGATAAATTACAACTTCTCACTAAAGCCTCAGATTTTTTTTATGAATTTTCTAAACTTAATAAAACCGAATTTGCTGACAAAACACTAAACCTTTTTAATGTTTTAATTGGTCTTTTGAAAAAACAGCATGTATTGAGTACAGGTAAGTTTTATTATTGTATTTATTAAACCATTGTATAATTCACAGGGCAATATATGCTGTCAGTTACTTGCTTTACAAATTCCTATTTAAAAAAAAATTTAAATGTCCAGGCTGCCCTTGTTTGGGTGAAATCCCAATTTGAGCTCAGAATTTCATATTTTTTAAATGAATTAAAACACTGTATAATTCACAGTCGTGGGTATCTAAAGAGAAAGATGTGTTGTAAAAATAAACTGAATCGGCCCATTTAAAGGAGGGGTTTACTCTAGACCCAAAATTTGTCCGCACTGGCTGTATTTTCACTTAACTGCAATGAAACACTTTTGGTAGACATGATCCCCAACTAATTAGGAACATGTATTGTTAAACAAAAAAGAAAAAAAAAATGCTTCATTAGAAGATGGGTTTACTCTGTCTTATGTTCAAATTTAATTTAGACACCCAACTTCGAGAGCTACCACCAAAGACGCTGAACAGCAATATCCAGTTCTTATTATTTATACAGATCATTAAAAAAACAGTGTGAAGAATGTATTTTTGTGAGTTTATTGAGTAGTGTAGTACCTCACATACATAACACGCAGGAAGAAAATTAATTGAAAAATTAATAATGAAATCAGCTTTTCATTAAAAATTTAAAAGGTGAAATCTATTCATGTTTTTTTTTTTTTTTTTTGTGTTTGTTTTTTATTCACCTTCTAAGGAATTTGCTTTGTTATGAAGCTCCTGCGTGCTGGAATTTTTACATTATTATTGCACATTCATTCATAAAATACTTTCTTTTTACTCATTTTATCTTATTATATCTTTATTCTTAATCTTATTTTGTTTTATTCGGTAATATATTATTTTCACTTTTAATCTATGTCTAGAAATTATATTTTCTTTTTTAGGTTGTAAAGAAAAGCAGTCCATAATGAAAATTGTTGAAGGTAATTTTTTTTTCTTTGAATATTTACAAAGAATTGGTTTTAGAAAATAAAGTAACTTTATATATATATATATATATATATATATATATATATATATATATATATATATATGGGGTCGAGGTTACCTCAGTGGTAGAGCACTGGAATAATATACCTGAGTTCAAATCCCGAGCAAGCACTTATGATTTTTATCTTCTGGTGTCTTCATTCATGGGTTGGATTCGGCCTCCCTGACTGTCCCTAGGCCAACCCAGCTTTTAAATAATTTATTAAGGGGTACCTTGGTGCTATCGACCCACGCAGTTGAAGCAGCAAGGGGAAAATCAGGCGGTCAGAGCATAGTGCTGCCCACACTATCTCCCTAGTGTGCTGTACAGTCATGAATCAGATACGTCTATAGTATTAGGGACTGATTTTATTTATATGTATATATATATTGTTATAATATTAAAAAATAAAAAAAAGAAATTATACTTAACATATCAATGAGCTTTATTTGATTTTCCGAATTTTCTGTGTTAGTTTTTAATTTAGAACTTTTAATTTTTGATGAAGGTTAATATAAGAAAAAATTTATTTGTTTTTTATTTTCCGCAAACCTTGTATTCGTCTTTTCCCGCCTTTTTTACCTTTAACGGTTATTCGAATTTAAAATTTTTTAAATATGTAATGTAAAATATCATTACATTTGCACTTCTGTCAAAAAAAAAAATAATAATAAAAAAATGATTTATGCTCGGTATTAAAATAAAAAATAGAATTTAAAATTTAAAATTTGGTTATCGAGATTAGAACTATTGGCCAGCCTGTTATTATTTCTTTAAATTTTCAATAACTTATTTCGTTACATAATTTTTATTCATTATAATTTCCCAAATCAATTTATCATTTTTCATTGTTCATTTTTAAACATTATTATTATTAAACCATCTTATTCTAAACTAATACGATTTGTAAATTTATGATAAATTTTTAAATATTATTATTATCAATTAAATCTTATACTAAACTAATTCTAAATTTAAAAATTGTCCTGGATCCACTATTTATCATTAATATTTTTTTTTTTTTTTTGCATCTGTCCGAATTATTTCTAAGGATTTGTTTTATTCTCTTTCTTGGGGGTCGATTTAATTTTGCAATTTTTACTATCCCATTTTGACATTGATACTCAAAAAGAAATTTTACTTTATTTCCAAATTTGATGTCCAAATTTTTCAGATGATCACTGTTGTTAACATTTTTATTCATTATATTACTTTGATTATTACCATTATTATTACTCATTATTTTTAAATTAATTATATGATCATCAACTAATTTTTTAATGTCATTTTGTTTCAAAATCTCATCATAACGTCTGTACTTATTTTATTTTTTAACTTATCATTAGTTATTTTATTTTTAATTATTTGATTTATTTTCTCATTATTATTATTCAAATTACTCAATAATATTTCTTTACTTTTACCATCTTCATTCACTAAACAAACATTCTCACTTTCATCTTTAGTTTCAAAAATTATTTTATTTTCTTCAAATTTTTGATCATTAATACTACAGTCATAATTCAAATTATCTTTTATTAATTCACTTAAATTATCATTACATTCAATTAAATTTTCATCATTTTTCTCATTATTTTTAATAAGAATGTCATCACATTTTTCATTGCATATCTGTACTATTTTGGAAATGTTTTCTTCGTGTTTAAAACAGTCATTTTTTATATCAGCAATATTTGTTGTGTTTATTTTTTGTTTTTGATCTAAATCATTAATAGAATTTTCTGATTTTTTATCATGCCCATTTATTCCTTGTTTTAGCAACTCGATTTTAATGTCTATATCTTTAGATATTTTCTTTTCAAAATTATCGACTGATGTTTTTAAATCGCTAATCTGTCTGACTTGTTCTGTTTTAAAATCGTTGAATTGGTTGCGTAATTCTGTTTTTAATTCGTTATTTTGGTTAATTTGGATGGCTTGTCCTGTTTTTATATCGTTAATTTGGCTGGCTTGTCCTGTTTTTATATCGTTAATTTGGCTTAGTAATATTTGCAGGACCTCGCCCATAGTATTAGCCATTGGTTCCATAGTATTATCCATTGGTTGTAGGAACTCGCCACTCGCAACATCGGCCGTTTCCGAGAGTTCAACTTCCTCGCATTGGATGACGTCATCACCAGACGCGTTCTGGCTTCCATTCGAAATATTTAAAATACTATTTTCCGACATTTTAATTTATTTATTATTTCTTTACTTAGCCAACAAGTTGGACGCCAAAATGTTATAATATTAAAAAATAAAAAAAGAAATTATTTATATTTAAACTATTTGAATTAGATAATTGCGCCGCGTTGGGTCGCCAAAATGTTATAATATTAAAAAATAAAAAAGAAATTGTTTTTTTTTTTTTTAATTATGTTTTATTCTACGTATACCTCTACGTTGGGAACCAATATAATAAAAATTTTATAATAATTGATGTTAGAAACTCTTTATCTCAGGGTTAGGGTTCGATTTTCACTAAAGTAACACAAAAACCATTTTACATAAGAAAAAACTCATAGATAAGTTACATTCCGAATTAGACAAACAAGCATTACCTGATATAAAGCCAAATCTGGAACCAACCTCAGAGAACAGGATCCTCGTTACAAATGCATCTTCCTTTTAACTCAACAGACTGCACTGCTTTCAAAAAGACTGACTATGATACCACTGTACACCAAACTGGAGCTGCATCCGGCATGGAATGTTTCTTTAAAAATGCACTATATGTGACTGCTTGTACTTGTCTCTTGTAACCGACTCTCATGTGAACCTGGAGCCACCTTTTCACAGACTGCTTGTAACAGACTGAACTCAACTTTCATGGCGGGAGCGTCATACCGGTATCCACTGCTACCTGTATGGACTGCTAGACCAATATAACAAATAATAATTGTTTATCACAATGAACTTAACATATCAATGAGCTTTATTTGATTTTCCGAATTTTCTGTGTTAGTTTTTAATTTAGAACTTTTAATTTTTGATGAAGGTTAATATAAGAAAAAATTTATTTGTTTTTTATTTTCCGCAAACCTTGTATTCGTCTTTTCCCGCCTTTTTTACCTTTAACGGTTATTCGAATTTAAAATTTTTTAAATATGTAATGTAAAATATCATTACAATATATTGTAATGATATATTACATTCACGAAAATATTTTAAATTCAAATAACCATCGATATTTTGAAAAGCCCGCGCAAATCACAAACCATATATACAAATAACATCGTATTATATACGATCAAAATTAATAATATTTTTGGACAATACTGGTATACAATATATCCATATTAAATTTACATTCAGATAAAAATAAATTAATTATTTGGTATTACAAAAAACATAATTATTATCTTTATATATAATCCAACAAACTGCGGAAGTTAGAAAGAAAGAAGCCAAAGTTTCCCGCTCGAATGGCGTCAGTCGATTCCCAACACTCATGGAATGCGGAGCTGGGGTCTGTCCTCAGTAAATTACAGTGGTCAGTTGATTCTCAGCAGTGGTCGAATACGGAGTGTATTGAGGTTTTGTAAGAAGCGGATTGATTTAGAGGTAAAAATTGTTTTTTTTTTTGTAGTTGTCGATTATTTTATTATTGTTTGTGTGTATTTTAATATTGTTTTGTATTTCGGAATTGTCTAAGAATCAATATTATATTCTTTATTCACTCGGAACTTTTATCCCTGAGATTAATTTAAATTCATATAATAAAAGTAATTACAATTGTTTCATTCTTTTTATTAAAATAATTAATCTTAACAGTTATTGGCGACCCAACGTGGCGCAATCATTTTATAATAATTAATCATTACATTTAATGGCGCCCAACGTAGACGGCCGAGTGAATTAAAATTAAAAACGGTAAATAAATATTAAAAATAATTTTTTTTATATAATAAAAATGTCTGACGTAAATATTGAACAATTTCAAAATAACGGTGAAGAAAATAATGTAGAATCACCGGAATACGTATTTTTTACGCCAGGAGAAATAAATATAATAGTCGAAACACGTGAAAATGAATTGCAGGAGGATGATGCAATAGCATTCAGAGAATCGACGGCGGGTTCCTTAGGAACGGAAATTATATCCAATGGCGGGAACCGTACTTCCGAGAGGGATAATGAGATGCATCCTCAAGGCCTAGAACATTTGATGAGGCTATTATTAGAACAAAATAAAGAACTGAAGTTCGATTTAAGTAAGAGTATTTGCAATATTAAGCATGAAATAAATCAAAATATGGTTGAGCTAAGTAAAAACAATAAAAAATTGGAAAATAAAATTGACGCAAATAGGATCGAATTAAGTAAAAATAATAAAAAAATTGGACGATTTATGTGCATATTTAAATAATATGGGTGAAAATCAAAATGAAGAGACGATAGAATTGGAAAAATCGAATAATAACCTTTTTAATAAAAATAATATAAGTAGTGAAGAAATTATTGAGATTAATGAAAATAATAATAAAAATTTAATTAAAAATACCGGAAATGACGATACATTAATAAATAATGACAATTTAAATGAAACTATAAAGGACAATTTAAATAGTAATAATGGTAGTAATGACCAAATATTAGAAGATAAAATATTGATTGAAAATAAAAATGACTATAATTGTTTAATAAATGAAGATAATACAATTCAAGAAAAAATATTAACTGAATTAAATAATGATAATGAGGGTACAAATGAAATAATTAATAATAAGCTAATAAATGATAATTTCAAAAATAAAATAAGTACAAAATTTATAAACAAAATGATGAAACAAAATAAAATTGAAAAATTATCTGATAACTATATATTCAAAATAAATGAAAAGAGTTATAATAAAAGAAGTGGAAATATACCAATGAAGAAACTGAATAGAACTATTAATAATGATAATAATTTAAAGATTTCGAATGTCAAATTTGGAAATAAAATAAAAATTCTTTATAAATATAAAAGACAACTTGGAATAGAAAAAATTTCAAAGCTAAATCGGCCTCCAAGGAAAAGAATAAAACACTTTTATAGAAAGAAATTGGGGGTACTTACGTATTAGCGTCAAAGCAGGTTAAAGAGGCGGGTCTCTTTCAGAGATCTGGATCATGGATAACGCATTTCTATTGGTCAATCACTATCAGAGATATCATCTATTGTGTTTATAGTAGCCATCTTGTTCCCTTTGTCTTTTTAATGCAATTCATTTGTGCTTTATTTACCCACGCAATTGTTGTTGTTTTTTTAGTTACGCGATTTCAGTTTTTGTGCGAGTTAGCGACAACAGAATAGCTAGGATGAAAGCTACTGTTTCGAAGCAATGCGAAATCGTTTATCAGTCCATTATACAGCGAAAAACCATCCTTGATCTATATTATCAACGAGTTGGATTGACTAGAGTTTTGATATAACCTTGAGCGAGCGTAGCGAGCGGAAACGCATAGCAATTATGCTATTAAAATAAGTGCTACGCGTTTTCGCTAGCTTAAGGTTATATCATAACTCTAGTTAACCCAAATCGTTGATAATCCCGTCGCCATATTGGAAAAAACTGATTTGACTCCTTGATCCAGCTCTCTGAGACCCGACTCTTTAACCTGCTTTGACGCTAATACGTAAGTACCGAAATTGGACTGATGCAAAGAAAATATTAACGACCAGGAATAAATTCATGAAAAAATTTAAAATTAAAATCTATTAGTTTAGTGTGTTTTTATAAAATTTATTAGTTTAGCATTTTTTTTAAGAAAATAAGATTTATATTAATATAAGATTTAATTGATAATAATAATATTTAAAAATTTATCATAAATTTAATAATCATATTAGTTTAGGATAAGATAGTTTTGATAATGATAATGTTTAAAAATGAACAATGAAAAATGATAATTTAAATTGAGAAATGATAATGAATAAAAATTATGTAACGAAATAAGTTATTGAAAATTTGAATAAATAACAGGCTGACCAATCTAAATAATAATTCTGTATCCCGAAACTCCAAATTTAAAAAAAAAATTCAATTTTAAATTTATCTTTTATACCGGACTAAAAACATTTTTTTTTTTTTTATTTTTTTTTTTAGACAGGAGTGCAAATGTAATGATATATTACATTCACGAAAATATTTTAAATTCAAATAACCATCCATATTTTGAAAAGCCCGCGCAAATCACAAACCATATATACAAATAACATCGTATTATATACGATCAAAATTAATAATATTTTTGGACAATACTGGTATACAATATATCCATATTAAATTTACATTCAGATAAAAATAAATTAATTATTTGGTATTACAAAAAACATAATTATTATCTTTATATATAATCCAACAAACTGCGGAAGTTAGAAAGAAAGAAGCCAAAGTTTCCGGCTTGAATGGCGTCAGTCGATTCCCAACACTCATGGAATGCGGAGCTGGGGTCTGTCCTCAGTAAATTACAGTGGTCAGTTGATTCTCAGCAGTGGTCGAATACGGAGTGTATTGAGGTTTTGTAAGAAGTGGATTGATTTAGAGGTAAAAATTGTTTTTTTTTGTAGTTGTGGATTATTTTATTATTGTTTGTGTGTATTTTAATATTGTTTTGTATTTCGGAATTGTCTAAGAATCAATATTATATTCTTTATTCACTCGGAACTTTTATCCCTGAGATTAATTTAAATTCATATAATAAAAGTAATTACAATTGTTTCATTCTTTTTATTAAAATAATTAATCTTAACAGTTATTGGCGACCCAACGTGGCGCAATCATTTTATAATAATTAATCATTACAATATATATATATATATATATATATATATATATATATATATATATATATATATATATTCTATAGATATACTTATCTCTGAGCCTATAAGCTAAAATTGTAACTATTTATTTACCATCTGTCTTCCAAATAACTTATATTTGTATACAATAGTATATTTGATCCCTTTTTCTGTTATTTTTTCCTGTGGAGGTATTTTTTATTTTACTATTACAGGTCTAAATCAGTTTTCCTGCTTCTTTACGCACACTTTTATTTTATTCGATAATATTAAATTATAATTGAATGAGTAATATTTTTAATCTATTTTTGGCACCATTTAAATTTGATTTCAGTGGAATGGCTTGAGACTGTCAAAGATAATTGTGAAGATGAAATTAAAGGAAAACTTGAATCAATTATTGTTAATACCATTTTTAATCTCATTGAAACACTTTCCGTTGATGACAAAATTCAAGCACATATCAGCCTAATCAACTTATGTATGACTGAACTGAATTTAACATCACAATCAGGACTGAAAATTGTAAGTTATTATTTTTTTGGTCTGTTTATGTTGTCGCTCTAAAAATATCCTTAGCATTAATCAAAACTGAAATTTTACTATTCAAAACTAAATTTCTTTAACGAATTACTAATAGTTTTCACTAAAATAATCTTCTCTGCAAACTAAATTTTCTCCTTTATATGCATGTATTAGAAAACAAAACAAAAAATCACTTGTTCAATAATATTTGCAGACATTTTTAAAAACAGCATTTTGAGAACTGGATTCTGATTTGAGAAGAATCTTTTAATACAATCTGAAATAATAAAACATGAGCTTAAGGCAGATAATTCCATGCTATGGAATTTGTGATCATATAGTCAAACAAGATAGGCATGATTTACTTAAAACACTGCTTAATGAAATTAATAATTTACAACTTTTGATTACAATATCCTCATATCATTCTCTCAAGATGTGTTATACATAATGCTCGTACCTTTTTTTTTTCTCTCTCTCTCTCTTCTTGTAATTCCCTTCAAAGGGTTTATTCTGTTTATTTATTATATAGTTCTTCTAATTTTAAGGCGGCAACTGTAATCAAAAGGACTGTTATTACTAAACATCTGACTATGGTTTTAATGAAAGACATAATTTCTCTTGAATTGAAACTTTGCCATAATTGGATGCTCCATTATGTTGGTATACTTCAAATAATGGATATAGTTGAAGGTGTGATATGCATTTATATTTCTTTTGTTATCTGTATATATTAAAGCTGCTGATTATTTTATGCAATGGTTTTTGGAATTCTAGCTACTGTTAAACCTTTGTTTCACTGTGACCAGAAAGGAGAGTTAAAGGCACAACTTTACCTTCTCATATCTTTGCTTTGTAAACAAAATGGGGCTAAGAAATATGGATCACAAATTATGGCTAAGTTTGCCTCTCTTCTGGCTTATATTATTCAGGTAAGAGTTTATTTGATATCTTGGTTTCTATTAGTAACGTAAAATGGGTTCACATAAGTACAGTGTGGTGAAATGTGGCTACAAACTTATTATGCTTATAAATGCTTACATATTTGTCTGAGGGTGAACAAACAAATATATAGGGGTGTCTGTTCACACTATTTTTAGCAAAGTTTCGCCCTTTGGGATCAGTTAAAAGAAAATATCTTTGCAGTATAGGTTTGTACCGATTTCAACACACTGTACTAACGTGACCCCATTTTACGGTACAATTTTTTTCAATTAGTATGCCGCAGAAGCACCGAATACAATCGCAGCACTTATGTTCTAAGTAACATGTGTCTGTGAGACGTGTGCACGGTAAAAATGTTCTTGGGGGCATTTTATTTTTAGTGAAACTGTAAACAATAAAGGAATAGCTTATTATAATAATTAAAAAATAAAATTTTTATTGCTAAATCTAAAAATCACGCCTACAAACAAACATCAGAAACTAATTCATCGCTCTAGGAGCACAAGAATTGCATACTTTTGTTGAACACTCTTTAGATACAAAAGTTTGCTTTAAAAAGTAATATAAGTTTAGGACTTTATTGAAAATAGTTGTTAGCTTTAAGGAATAGTAGATAAATAATAATTTTAAAAAATGGTTTAGAGTTTTATAGTGAATAGTATAATAATAGATGCAGTTATTAGATATAGGGCTTTGTAAATAGTTTAAAAAAAAATATTAGCTTTAAGAATTTGTATATAATAGCTTAAAAAAATAATAATAATAATTAGCATCTAATATAGAGGTAGTTATTATATTTAGCGCTTTGTTTGTAAATAATTTAAATCGTTTTAACTCCACCATTGAAAGTTCGAAGCCCTTATGAAAAAGAAGGAAATTTGTCAAGAGGCTTGAAATTAGAGTAAGTAAAAAAAAAAAAAAAAAAAGACGGGTGTGTACAGCCGCTCTAGGAGAGGGAGTTTGGTCTGCTTGTGGGGGGAGTAGATAGCAGGCCCACCACTCTACCTTCAAGGACATTTCTCTCCCTAGCCAGTATCGCATCGATAAGGTTAGAATTGAAAAGTGTCAGTTTCGCTCATTTGAAAGTTCTTTTTTTTCTCTATTTGCCTCAGTCTTTAATTGGTTGTTAAATGCATTTTTTTTTTGTCAGTAAAACAAGATATGTAAATGAAAATGTTTGTATTGCTTCTTTGAAATAGATGTAACCTTTAGAATGAGCATATTCGAGGAGCTAGTAATATCTGTTTAGAATTGTCTACTGCTAGTTCCTTTGCATTGAACGATGTATTTAAAGGTTTCAAAAAATGTCAAAACAAAGTCTTTACTGTTTCTGTAAAAAATTTTCCAAAAGGCTCTTGGTATAACAATAAAGGGTTAAGATAAAGGAGTTCCTGCGAGTCGGACTTTTTTCTCTGTATTCTTGAATGAATAGATAAATAAAATCTGACTGTACAGGTTGCCAGATTTTATTTCAAATTTGTTTGAGAATTTCAAATTCATAATGCTTGTTTTAGGCAGATTCTCAAGCTCAGAATATCATTGACACAAATGATGGAAGACAAAGTTTGCTTCTCTATTTTGTTGATTTTCTTAACTGCCGCTATCATGAGGTAAAATATTTCATTACTTAACATATCAGTAATTTTTTATATGTATAACATTTATTATTTTATCCTTAAATTAAACTCAATACATTCTAACAATAATAACTGAGAGTAAGATTGCAAGGAAAGCATAAATCAGATCAAATTATCTCCTACATTCTTTTTAGGTACAGACAGACATATTGCATGTTATAGAAAGACGGAAAAGTTAAATTCCGCAAAGGTGAAATTTTGAGGGAAGTATTCCTGGCAGTTCTGCCATTTGCAAACTCCTATTTCAAGGAACAACACGATACATGAAACACTATAAAAACTGATTATGTCTCGTTTAAGACTAGGGTAGGCTTTGAGAGTTCAGAAAAAAGAAATAATGTCTAATATTTATCAATACTCAGCCAAACTTAAGACTAAAAACATTTTAAATCTACTAGTGATAAGGTTAAAACAGAGAGAATTTTTACCGCCAATTTCGTGCACAGGCCATCTATTGAACAGGCTTTAGCTTGAATTGTTTTTAGCCTTGGCTTTGGCTACGTATTGATAAATATTAAACACTATCTCCCTTGCCTGACCACTCAACGTCTTCGCTGCTCCTAATGAGTTTAAAGTAGCTTGTTGCTCATTGTAATGGAAACTGTCGGGAATATTTTCCTCAGAATTTCGCACATACGGGATTAGAACTATTCCATCTAACTGAACAGGCTATTAGTCCATCAAAGAGAGAAAGTTTCAAGGGAAATGAAATATTATATTGAATTTGTTTTTTAAACATGAATAAATAATATTTTTTTATCAATTAAGGTTCGTATTAAGGCTTCAGAATTCCTTCCAACTTTGTTTGGTATTGAGATATCACTACAGAAAAGACCTGACCACAATGAAGCTTTCAACAAGGTCCTTAAAGCTGTTGACAACTTATTCATTGTAAAGGTACCTTTCAATTATTTTGGATTGAATTTATTATTTATTGTTTCGTGTTTTATTTTATTTTGCCAATTGTATATTTTGCAGAGATTATGGGTTCATACTTTTATTTCTGAGTATAATATTAAATTGCCCCTTGAAATATTAGGTTGGCTGAAGTGAAGTTTTATCTTCATGACAGGAACATTGGAGCATAATGGGAACATAATGGTACCAAAGGCCCTCAGCCAGCTTGATGTATTTTTATATCTTGTCTACCTGCAGTTCATGTAACAGAGGAAAAAAGTATAAAAAATAAATAAATAAAAATAAAAAAAAAGAATATTGAGCAATGTTTAGATACAGCAACCCTTTAATGACTCCGTTAAAATGAAAAATGTCATTTTATGTTTATCTTTTTTATTTTATTTATTTTATGTTTTAGCGCGGTTCCTCCCTCCCCCATAGGGAGGAACCCCGCTTATAAGGTTGATACAATAAAACAATCCGGAAGTGCCGACTAGAAAATTTCGCGTTTCAGAACCCCTAGAGACCGAAAATAACGGTGGTTGAAATTTGTATATATATATATATATATATATATATATATATATATATATATATATATATTTGTCTGTTCGCTCTGTAGCTCCCAGACGAATGGTCCAATTTTGATGAAATTTGGTACAAAAATCTTTCGTCTAATTTGAAAGGTCAAGTTCGTTAACCAGCAAAATCCGCCTACTGGAAGATGGCGTTTGGGGCGAAATTCGCGCAAATAAAATCATAACGCTTACATTTTTTAGTTCATAAGCTTGTAAGTACTCGTTTTATATGCTTCCTGGGCTAGGAAAACGAATGAAACCATTTTCAAGGCGATAGCTTTAACCGTTTTCGAGAAAATTGGAAAAATAGTTTTTGAATACCGTTTTTGGTTTGGGTACTTAGAATCATGGGATTCAGTTGAAACATTTTCTGCATGTTCTACTTTCATCAAAACTAATATGTTGAAATTTTGGTTACGTTTGGAGTTAAGGAAGGGTTAGAATAAAATATTTTATTAACAGACATAAAAAGTTTTAGTAACTTTGTTTACTTTCCTTAATTTTTTTTTTTTTTTTTTGTGTGTGCATCTGCTGCCGAGGCCATTAGCACAACTTTCCTTAATATATCGAAAAAGGTTCAGAATCTTGGTAAACGGAAGAAAACCATTAGAAAGCTTATTAAATGCTCTAAAAAAAAGGTTCTAATGAAAGTTTTGATTAGGCGATGTCAACCGGAGAAATAAGAGCTTAAAACTTTAAAGTAATTGATTTCGCTTATTCAAACTGTTCTTTTTGTCTGTTTCTTATTCCTTGTTATTTTTTAATTGCTTATAGTTGGATAATGTATTTGAAAATAAAACAGGTTAAGAAAAATAAGAAAAACAATTTAATGTTAGAGATATGGATTTCCAATATATAGCTTTTCAACTGCCTAGCGTCCTTCGTAGGGAGGGTTGTTTGTCTTTGATTTTGGTACTTAGAATTATGGGATACAGTTGAAACATTTTCTGGATGTTCGAATTTCATCAACACTAATATGTTGAAATTTTTGTTACGTTTAGAGTAAAGGAAGGCTTAGAATAAAATATTTTATTAACAGACAAAAAAAGTTTTGGTAACTTTGTATACTTTCGTTAGTATCTCGAAAACTGTTGACAATCTTGTGAAGTGGAAGATTACCATTCGAAAGCTTACTAAATGCTCTACAAAAAAGGTTCTGAAGAAAGTTTTAATTAGGCGATTTCAATCGGAGAAATAAGTTGTTTGTTTGTTTGTTTACTTATGCTTAAGGGCAAAAAACTGTGAGGTCATCATTAAACGTTACAAGGTATGGAGCTATGCTAATAGCAGGTCAAAGGTACAGCAGTATTTTAACATTTAGTTTAGGACAAATTATGTTTAAAAAAAATGTCGCTCTCTAAAGAAGGAATGTAATAGTCTTATTTCTCATGTTTGACAGGATGGGAAAAATTCTGAAGATGTAAAAGAAGAAGGGCTGAATAGATCATCTTGTGCTCTCAAAATACTATTAGGTCTGTTTTTCTAAATTTATTCATTTATCTAATTATTTGTTTTCCTTAGTTCATTTCCTCAGTAGAAATATCAGTAAAGCATCTCTGATAGCATCTATATAAACTGCTGTTCTGTTTCATATAGGTATTCTTTGTGCAATATACAGGCTGTTTTTAAAACAACAGAGCTATTTTACCACAGTACACATTTTTGCCTAAAACTGTTTAGAAAGAATGTACTAAGATAAACTGTTCATAATGAGATGAAGAGCATGAGAATGCGTTTTGAACGCACCACGCAGTGTGTTTACTGAATTCCCTGTCAAATAACCTCCTGTAATCCTGTATACATAGGGGAAACCTTAAATTGTATTCACACCCGCCTTAACACAAAGAAACCATTGAGAACAAAGATATTGACAAATCTGATCTTGCACGCCATCACTAAAAAACACGCATTAAACTTTGATGACACTAAAATCCTATTTAACGAATGAAACTCCAGAAAACGACAGATTTCTGAATGCATCCACATTGATTTAAACCCAAACAACATTAATTACAAATCTGACAAACAAGACATTTCACCCATTTACTCCACCATGCTCCATAAACTTTCTTTAGCACCATTCGGTTTTTTTTTCTAGGCTCCCTACGATTTCTATCTGGGTGCTCCAAAACTCCATGTAAGGCCCTATTTTAACGCCTAGTAATTTCCTTCTTTCATCCTTACCGACTTACCCGCCTCCTCAGGCCTAGCTATAAACTTCTGTGTAGAACCTTCCTCTCCAACATTTAACCATGGTCACCTAAATGTTATTGTAACCTTCCTCCCTCATCTAGGCATTTTTTAATGGAATTTATTACTGTATTTATTATTATAAATTAGTTTTTTTTTTATTTAACCTTTTTCAAATAAACAAGAGGAAAATAGGGGTTTGTAATATTATGAAATGTTATTGATTAAATGACCCTTTGGTTCTCAAACTAAGGAATTATCGAAATAGGAAGGTCAATAACTAAACACTTTAAATATATTTATTTCATCTCTTCTCTATAGTATAGGGGGGGGGAGACAGGGGTCGAGACTCTGATTTTTTTTATATATTTATTCCCTACTAGTGGAAGGTTTGCCTCCTCAAGGTTCTTAACCCTTAGAATGCTAGCCAATCTGAGAGGGACCGACCGCCGGGTGCTATGAGCTCTGAGAGCCGATGCTACCCCCAGTGCTAGCCTATTTTCCACCCTCCGCGTGCGACTTTGGTTTGGAACAAGACTATACTCAGACAGAGCTCTTGCCTTGGGTCGCTCTTATTACGTAGATATATAACAGGGAACATGCAAAATTGATTGTTTTGTTGTAATTTAAGATGCTAATTTCATTAATTGTGTGTACTTTAGTGTGACCTTTTCAATTATTATAACAAGTTTCTTATTATTCTTATCCTGCAAGTTGCGTAGAAAATCAATAAATAAACAGTTTCTAAAATAATATTTCAATAGTTACCGAAGTATTTTAGTTTTAAATTTAGCACTATTAGCCCTGTTAGTATGAATGCACCCTTTTATCAAAATATTCATGAAAACGCTTTCTCTTCTCTTCATTTTACCCATTTTATGATTTATTTCATTGTTATGATACTTCAATTTATTTAGTAATTCTTTTTTTAAATATTGATTGATCTTTATTGATAATTTACAATCTGTACAGTTGTGTACAATAAGTAATTATTTAGTAAATAACTTGGTCTTTTTTTTTACTAAAAACTAATCATTTTATTTTTATATGCAACTCATAAAACTGGTTATGTCCAATAATTACTTGCTGGAGAAAAAAAAAACAACACTTTTTTAAAATTTGTGTTTTGTATTTATTTTAAAACAAATTTATTTATAATAAGTAGTATATTAGTAAATAGTAATATAATAATAAAGTAATGAATTAGAAATAAATAGTAGGTATATAGCAAAAATATTAATAATAAACTTATAAATATAAAAATAAA
This sequence comes from Gonocerus acuteangulatus, assembly GCA_946811695.1. NCBI lineage: Eukaryota > Metazoa > Arthropoda > Insecta > Hemiptera > Coreidae > Gonocerus > Gonocerus acuteangulatus. The sequence continues at coordinate 65,803,367 of OX328128.1, forward strand.
TAATAAACCAAAACTAGTAATGAGAAATATTTGTTAGGGTCATATTTCCCCACACCTAATTTAGCCTAAAGGTGGAAAAAGGTTTGGCAAATTTTAGTAAAGTGTTGCAAACAATAGAAATAACAACCCAACCCCTGCAGGTAGCCGCCTTGGTACAGTCTGAATTGGTGGTATAGGACACTCCGCTCGAGGTAAAGTTAGCTTCCACTCACAATAAAACTGGGAAAAACACATGTTAAGACATTCTTCTGCTATCTAACGGATAGCTAAGTAACTAGACTAGTTGTACAGCATGATACAAGATATCTCTGGGCTTTCTGGAAGCAGAGATTATACAAAGAATATGAAAACGAATATATTCGTGCTTCTCACTCTGAGGAATGTCCCGGCTGCACGAATATATTCGTGCTTCGCACTCAGAGCATTTTTTTAGAGAACGAATATATTCGTGCATAGCACGGAAAGGGTTAAGGAATAGGTCATTCCTGGGATCGGGAATCTCCCAATAGGCAATACCTATTTCAATTAAAATCAATTAATTACTAATCTAGAATTTATAACAGAATTATTACTTACTTTGAAAAGATTTCCGGAAAACATGAGTATTCCAGAGCGTATAATAATGCTAGGCCAACACTGACACAAAACTGACCAGCCAGGGAGCAGGGACCGGCAAGGGCCGAATATTCGGTCCTCTTTGCCATATCTCATCTCTTCAGGCCTGAGAGCTCCCAATACTATTTTCTGGCATACCCCGGAGATCAAGCGGGAACCTTTGGAACCGATCCCGCCTCACTTGTGTCATTTTTGAATTTTGGCAGACAGAGGTCGTGTAATTGGCCCTTGACTGTTAAAGGTTTAAACACGCCCAGGGATATTATTATTATTAATCAGTAATGCCTCTCCAATTAAGATATGATTGAAATGCTGAAAGATGAGGTAATTTATTCCTGTCAAAGTTTACAAAATATTCTTAATAAAATAGAAAAAGCTTAGAAAAGTAATGTTTTTTATTAGGTAGTTTTATATTTATTCTAATTGTCTTTATTTAAATACAGGTTTGACTTGCAGTTGTTATGTCTGGAGAAGGAAAGCATTATACTATTTATTTAAAATTATTTCTTCAAAAAACATCAGTCAATGTAAGTAGGTATTCTTTGTTTGTTGCTTCTTTTCTATTTTCCATTTTTTCTCGAAAGTTAATTATTTGTCTTAAAAGTCATGGAAATAATGTAATTAATTTTGTTTTCATTATAAACGTAGTTATTCTATTTTTGTTATAATTTCTAATGAAATGATAACCTGTCCCAAAAATCTGTGTTATGTATAAGTATGCTTGAATTTAAATAAATAAATAATGAATCAAATTTAAAAAAAAAAACACTTTTAATTAGTTTTTCTATTCTATTTTGTGGTTTTAATTAACAGTTGGACTGAGTTTTGCTCAGCGGTAGAGAATTTCATCCATAAGCTCACCCTGCCATTAATGAGTTTCCTAAGAGGAAAATCAGATGATCAGAGCATAGTATTTACCACACTATTTCTATTAGAGAGAATCAGATAACTCTACAGTATCTTCTTCTCTGGGCCCTTATGGACTCTTTCAGAATTGTTTTAGCATAAATATGCTTTAGAGGGGTCTCCCGTGGTCTAGTGGCTAGCGCCTTGGATTCATAAGCGGGAGATGGTGGGTTCGATTCCCACCTCCAGCAGGGAATTTTCTCATCTTAGGGCTCGCTGGGGAAATTCCTCGCTGCACCCTGGATGTCGGCGCTAACGACCTAGATATAGATGCACCGTAAAAAAAAACAAAAAAAAAATATGCTTTAGCGATAACTAAACTGAAAAAAAAACAATTCAAAAAAGTGTCCTCTGGCATTTGCGTATGCACAGTGGCCATGTACGAAAAATAAGACTGTATGTTATACAGTACATTATATAGGTTTGTTGGGTGGAAGACCTAAAGCATTTATATGTTCCTGAATTTGAGCAGAAGGCTGTAAACAATTTTTTTTTGAGGGGGGGGGGGGGTAATTAACAGTTATTTTAGAAATCAGACCTTTATATTATTTAATATTTTTTTTATTTATTCTGATAAATAACAAGAAAAATTAGTTTATACATGAATTAATATTTGAAGTTATAATTTTATCTATTTTCTATGTATAATTATAAAACCTAAACTTGCCTCATATTAAGTTGTTGATTAATTATATATTTTCAGCCCTTTTCTTGAAAGGCCATCAATATTTGGAAAGAACGCACTGCGTAGACAACATAATCTCATTTCTAGAACAAAATCTTGACTTTGTTCTTTGGAGTTGGTACACTGAGTACAATACTTTTGAGGTTTGTAGATAGTACTTTGTATCTTCTCTCTAAAATGTTGAAATTTTAAGCTTTTATTTTTATTCTTTGTATGGTGTTTTAGAGATTTCCCCATCATTTTATGAATTATGACAGCCTTCCTGCCTTTTTGTGTGATTATAAAACAATTATTGTTCCAATATACTTGGAAAATTTGGATTTGTGTGGTTATGAGCATTTTTGTGATACCATATCTACCTCAAAAGCAGATGTTGCAATTGTAAGTATTTTCAACATGGAATAACACTGTTTTTTTACCATATGAAAGCCATTATAGTTGGTAGAAATTTATCTGGTGTCTGTGAGTGATATTACCCAAATTCTAACATTCTAAGGCATAATTATGTTTTTCTCCAAGAAAAATAAGGGGGAGAGAGAGGCGGCAATTGAGATGAAGTGGCATTATTTAGATCCTGGCTGGAAACATTTTGGTATAACCTAGCAAAAAATATACTCACAGTTTTAAAATTAAATTCTTACCAAGAAAAAAAAAACTAAAATATTTTTGGAGTCCCGATGGTCGTGAGTGCTAAAGCATGAGCACCTTGATCCAAAAAATTGTGGGTTCGATTCCCTATGGAATGGTGACTTTTCTTTGGATAAAGAAAAAGGCTTAAAGGTCAGCCTTATTTTGGCTAGAATAGAGTGGTAACCTGCTATAAAAATCTCTGTTACATATAATTGAACATTACAATTTAAATAAATAAAATATTTTCTGAGTTTATAAATTCATAAGGCTATTGACTCGTGTTAAGGGAAAACACCACTTAAATTTCTGTAGATAAAGATTTAAGTTTGTACGTTTATATATTCTTATGTACTTGTTAAATCAACTGACTTAAATATATTTTCCAGAATTGTTTTCCGGAAGTAATTGCCTGTCTATTGCCAAAACTTAGTGGAAGTGAGATGAAGATTGCAGAAAAATTGAACGCATTTATCCAGCAACTCATAGGTTTCTAACTCATTTAATTATAATTTTTATAATAATCCTTGTTGTATTTTTAAGTTAATTATCTTCTAATTCACTTTATTTTTAATATAGTTAAAAAAAAACAATGTTAATTTATAAGATATATGTTGTCTTAACTTGTTGAATAGTTATTAAGTAAATTTACAGTATAACGAATAATAATGATTATAAAAGAGAGCGGGTGGAAAAGAAAGGAATGCTGAAATCCAAATTAGAGTATTCAAATACCAATTTTTTAATATTAAGAACATAAAAAAATATTTTATTTATTTATGGTAAGGACACAAAACAGAGGATTGCTATAAAAGCAGGCAAAGCCCCGCAGTTTGTGCCCTCTGCGCTCAGAACCATCCTGCGAGCTACAAAGGATGCCAGGCATATCGAGATCTTCAAAGACGATTACAACCTCCACACAGACAACCGGACCGAAGTCAGGACAAAGCTCAACCACGGCCAGTGAGGGCATCGAGAGCTACGAGAACAGGCTTGTCCTACGCACGAGCAACCAATGCCTAACAGCCAACCCAGCAAGTAGCACCTGCAGCTCGAAGACACTCTATATCCGGGGCCACAAATACCTCACGTCCTCTTACTTTTAATATTCCTCCTCCTCCATCCACAAATGACCTTACATCCCTTCTAAACTCCTTTATACCAGAGTTTAGATCACTTATCACCCCTCTCATTACCCTCCTAAACACCGCCGTGACGAACCTACTTCCTCTCCTCACCTCAAAATGACATCCCCACCAAAAGAATCCTTTCTCATCCTTCTTTGGAATGCTAACGGTGTTCGAAATCACACTTACGAACTGACAGCATTAATACAGGAAAAAGACTTTGACGCAGCACTCATAACAGAAACCAGACTTACCACCAGAGGACTCTTAAATATCCCCGGATATTATGCGTACCGGACCATGGTGGAACTGCTGTTTTGATAGGCCGAACTCTAAGTCATCACCTCATTCCCCAGGAACCCACCCCGTCTCTTCGAATGGGGCTCAAGAATAACCAACTCCCGAGGTTGTTCTCTCCATGCTGTAATCTCCAGTAAACATTGCTCCACCGTATCTCCTAATTCACCCTCTTACTGGCCCACTGATCCCAACCGCCTTCCTGATCTCTTAGATTTTTTCATATATAAAAACCTTGGAGGGGCATACTATTCTGTCTCAAGTCTAACTGAACTCTCCTCTGATCACTCACCTTTGGCTTCCCTCCGACTCATTCCAAAATCTTTACCACCCGCATTAATTAATGGCCCTATGGACTGGGAACTCTTCCGTTCAATCCTTCAAGAATCCATCGACCTTAATAACCCCCTAAAATCACCCAAAGATCTCGATGAAGCCGTGAATTCCTTCACCACCTCCATTCAACAAGCCGCCTGGAAAGCATCCATCCCGAAGAAACACATCCAAGCCAGATCCTATAATTCCTTACCATCACATATCAATGACCTCATAATATCCAAACGCCATGCTAGATCCTTATGGCAGAGAACCAGACAACCCGATGACCGCAATTCCTACAATAAATTATGCAGGCTAGTAAAACAACATCTGAAATCCCATCACTCTGAATCCTATAAATCCTATCTTTCCTCTCTCTCGACACAGGATAACTCCCTGTGGACAGCAACCAAAAAAATCCTGAAATACCACCCTACATCCCCTCCTCTCCGCCGAGATGACGGACCATGGGCTTCATCCGACTCAGAAAAGGCAGAAATGTTTGGATCATTCCTCAAAAACACCTTCACCCCAAATCCAGAAACTCATGACATTACATCACGGACTTCGATTCCCCTCTCCCCTTGTCATTACCCCCCAAACCTGTCAACCCATCTGAAGTAAAATACCTTATCTCCAAACTTCCTCGCCGTAAATCACCAGGATATGACCTAATCACCTCTCAGATCCTTCGACAACTTCCATCCAAAGCAATCCTCTTCCTAACATATTTATATAATTGCATATTCCGTAGAACCCATTTTCCGACTCTATGGAAGTTCTCAATAATAATCCTTTTCCCTAAGCCCGGAAAACCAGCACATCAAATATCTTCCTATCGCCCTATAAGCCTTCTCCCCATTTTCTCCAAAATGTTTGAAAAAATCCTCCTGAAGCACCTCGTGCCTATTCTCAATAACCAGACCATACTTCCTTCCCATCAGTTTGGTTTTCGTCCTCTCCATTCCACTGTACAGCAAGGTCTTCTTGTTGTAGATCACATATCCTCCTCCTTAGAACAAAAAGAGTACTGCCCGAGTGTCTTCCTCGATATGGCGCAAGCTTTTGACCGGGTCTGGCACACTGGCTTACTTTATAAACTCAAGAAACTCCTTCCTAGTACACTTTTCCTGATCCTCCATTCCTATCTGAAAGACAGGTTTTTCAGAGTCCGGCAAGGGCAAGAATACTCAGACTACCACCCAGTGGAAGCGGGAGTTCCGCGGGGTAGTGTCTTAGGACCTGTCCTCTACATCATATACACAGCTGATATTCCTCTCCATCCTAATACTCTCCTAGCCACATACGCCGACGATACAGCAGTTCTTTCTTCCCATCCCAATCCGAACGTTGCTTCAAATAATCTCCAGAACCACTTAAATGAAATAGAAAAATGGTCCAAAATTTGGAGGATCAAGGTGAATGAAAGCAAAAGCCAGTTCATAACATTCACACTCCGTCGTCAATCCTGTCCCCCAGTATCCTTTAATAACCAACCCCTTGTTCCCGTCAACACAGTCCGTTACCTTGGCTTTCATTTAGACTCTAGACTCACTTGGAAAGACCACATCAGACTGAAAAGACAAGAACTCAACAGACGCTTTGGACAGCTTTACAGATTACTGAATAAAAACTCACCTCTCTCATTCGAAAACAAACTCATAACCTACAACACAATTATAAAACCCATTTGGACATACGGAATAGAGCTATGGGGAACTACAAAACCATCGAACATCAGACGCTTCCAAACCTTCCAATCTAAAGTCCTCTAAACTATAGCCAATGCTCCTTTTTACATAACCAATAAGAATCTTCATAAAGACCTCAACATTCCTCTAATACAAGACCTTATCCCCATCCGATTTGCAAATTTTCACCACAAATTATCCCTAAACCCTAATCCTGCTGTCCAGTCACTGTCCACTCCCAACCATCCCTATTCCCCACCACGCCGATTGAACAGGATGTGGCCCCGCGATCTGCTTTAAGCAACACAAGGGAGTGATACCGGAGGTTATCTTCTCCCCACAAGCCCCTAGAGTGTCTGCAGTTCTCTCGTCCCTTTTCCAGCTCCAGTACTTCGTACCGCTGCTGGTTGAGGAATGGAATACGGCTGTCCCTAGTCATCTCGCTTACCCGAGGAGACAAGGGGGCAGCTGGTGCGGACCCTCGTGATTTTTTTTTTCTTATGTTTATGTGAGCACATTACAAAATGTATTATTATTTTACAGAATGTAATTTCATTAAATTAATAAATAAATATATATTCCGAAAAAAAAAAAATATTTATGGCAATATGTCCACAATAAAAGAAAGATGGACATATATTTTCTTTCCTTTTACTAAAACCATGTGTTTCTAATATCCCTATCAAGGAAGGCTTAAAGAACACAAAAAAATTGAAATTAGTTTAGTGAAAGACAAAAAAAATAATTGTCATTCCTAGGGAAGTTCTGAAAAACTAAAAACTTAATTTATCAAAATTAAGTTTTTAAATTATTAATTTAATTTGTCAAAATGAAAATTTTGATGATTTTTAAAGGACATTTTGGAGTATTTGAATGCATCTCCATTTACCTAGATAAAAAAATTATTTTGTTTCTTTTTTCACTTTTCTTTCAAAAAATGTTAAAGGTTATTATATTGATCTGAGGCCTGTTTTAAAATATCTGTAAACGTTCATTCAAAAGTCCTGATTCCGAATGTCTTCATTATTTTAAAACTTGATTTTATTATTTTAATTATTAATTGTGTAAGATCTGTTTTTAATCAGATAAAATAAAAGGAAGCTTTCAAAACCCTTGGAAAGTATTTTGAAATATTACCACTTAGTGAGAGCCTTCTAAACTCCCGTAGCACTGTTTTTTTGCATTGAACTGATGACTACATTTTCATAAATGCAAAATAAACATATGGTTGGCTTTAAATTTTGAAAATGAGCCATTAAAGACTTTTTAAGTCCTTACCACCAAATTCAGGAAAAGATACAAAATTATTAATATTAATTTTTGTGATTTGTTGTTTAATGCTGTTTACAGATCAACCAACCATAAAACGCTTGCTCAATTCAGATCTACCAAAAGTCCTCATGGCTGTTTTTATGAAACTTAATGATATTGATCACTTTCAAAAACTTTGTGGCCCATCTGCTTTGCAAATCCCTACTGCCAATCCACTTAATATTGGTATAGAAGGTGTGAATGTTTCTCTTCGATATATACAGGTTTGTTTTATTTATTTATTTTTAGGATCATTCTTACTGCTATATTTGTTTAGATTGTTATTGTATTTATTTTTACATTTTTTTATAAAACATAAAAATGTATGTAATTTAAAAAATATGTATGCTCTGTTATAGAGAACCATCCCCAACCCTCAGCAGTCTCTTCTTGTTTTCTTAAGCAATGAATACCCAGGTCATATTCAATTTTTATTGCAAAATCTCCTTGCTCACGTATCAATAGCAACTACTACTGAAATTAGGTAATGAAATTATTTATTTCTTAATTTTTTTTCCTTTAATTCTTTGTTCTTGCGAAGCGATTTAACTTTTTAGTCAGTACTATATATATATATATATATATATATATATATATGTATAATCATGCATAAACATACAAAAGTACCTGCACACCCACTGATGCACTCAAGCCTGCCCATCATGCAGATGGACAAACACACATAAAATATGTACTAAAAATTATTAAATAGTGAATGTAAGTTTATATTAATTCAACACTCTGGGAGTGAGGTTAGAATTTTTTATTTATATATATATATATATATATATATATATATATATATATATATATATATATATATATATATATATATTGTGGTGTTTTGGTTCGGCAAGAAAAAGAAAATTGAATATATTTTAAAAGTTATTATAGAAAATGTTTTGACTTGAAATGTTTTTATTATTTTTTCATTATATCTCAGGGTTTATTTAATATTAACAAACTCACCACATATACGGATTTATGAATAAACCTATTTGAATAATTAAATTAATTTAATAAATTTCCTGAAAGAAAAGCATGAGAAATATATAATTAGAACCACTTCTTACCATCTGTCCTTTTATGTGTTGAGACCATATTAAATACCAGGAGAAAGGTTCATTATAAATAAACTAAGAGTTGGAAACAAATGACTTATATTGAATAAAAAATATAATTTATGATTTGGCATGGCTGTGTTATAAAATAAAACATAAAAAAGAAAAGGTGCTTGACTCACATAATTGTATAAATGTTGGTTATTAAAGAAAAGTTAGAACATAATTAAAATATTAACTTATATATTAAAATATAAATATTGGCCATTATGAAATTTTAGCTAGCTTTTGAATTTAATTTGATTTTGAAGATTGGCAGTTATTGGGGTATACTCAGCTTATGATACGGATGATGTTCTGGAAGTGAAGAGGTAGACTGGTTGTAGTTATGTCGGCATGTTGAGGAGAATGCTGGTCGGTTGCTAGATCATGGAGTGGTGTCTGGCCATCATGTGAAGATGAAGTGAGAGCTTGGTGTCGGCTGACCAGCTGGTTCTGCAGCGAGATCGTGTGCCCTTCGTCTCTGGCGCTCGAATGAGAGTGCTCTGGCCCTTCGTTGGCACTGGAGTGAGATAGAGTGGTGGGGGAAGGCCCTTTTTATAGAGGCGTTACTCCCACCACACCAAGGGTGTTTGTCTACAGCGATCGCCACCTGGATGTTCAAAGGTCATCTTTGGAAGCACCTCTATTATTATCTTCCTGGGAAACTTGTATCTCTCGATGCCTTATCGCTCCTAGCCGAGACTTTGGAATCTTCTTTTATTTCACACTGCATTTAAAAATAAATAAATACTGCGAAGCTAAGCACTGCCAATTGCTATCCATACTCTTATATTATTCTCTTTTATTTATTTAATTTGTTGACAAAAGATAATATTTGTGATGGTCTTATGGAATATAACTTAGCCTTTATTTTGAATAGGAATGCTACTCTTTGCTATGCCAGAAACTGACTCTTTCTAGAGCACCCCCTTTTAGATCATTACAATATATAGGTGAGTTTGGCTCAGTGATAGAGCACTCGACTCATGATCAGGAGGACCTAAGTTCGAAAGTCGGAGAGTGCACTAAATATTGGCTCACCCCGTCTTTAATGAGTATCTGCTAACGGGAAAATCAGGTGTCCGTAAAATGGTGCTGATCACTCTACGACTTAAGTGTGCCTTATGTTCACAAATCTGACCTACAATACCCCTAACTGCCCCTCTGGGCCCTTGTGGCCTGTTAAAGGACTGATTTGTTTTATTTCTGATATATGTAGTTTATCCTCATAATGAACCTTTTTCATTTATGTGTCTTCTGAAACTTTGAAGTACCAACAAAAAATTGTATTTATTGAGGTATGTGTTCAATAATGATTTTTTTTTACGTTTTAGGTCTCTTTGTTTTCACCAATATATTACATTGTGTGAATTAATTGCTACTGAATTGGAAAATGTAAAAAAAATGGCTGGTTATGTGATTTGGCATGCCATACATGCTCTTTTAAATCTAATGAAGACTGATTTGGCACTTCAAGCGGCCACTTATTTCTATAGGTAAGAGATTAACTAGATCCCTCTCTCCCCCCCTCTCTATCTCTGTCTTTCTTTCTTTGTCACTTCGCTAATTATCAAATATTAATAATGAAATGATGAAAGGCTTCATCAAATAAATACAATTCATATTTTTATTTATCCCTACTGACGAATTATTTCCTTCTGAAAAATTAATTTTATATAAATTATTGTTAATTTGAAATAATGCATTCATACTCCTTATTGTAACACCTTTATGTTATATAGTATATTTTATTACAAAACAATAGTTAGTTATAATGCAATTTGAAAAAAGGACGCCCAGAGGCCTTGAGTGCTAAGCCACATGCACTCCGTGCCTAAGGTCGTGGGTTCGACTCCCGCTAGGGTTGGTGGCTTTTCTTTCAAAAAAAGAAAAGGCATCAGACCTATCCTGGCTAGAAAAGGATCCTAAAATTTGTTGTCAATAATAAATTTGTTGTCAATAATAAATGGATATTGGGGTCTCCCGTGGTCTAATGGCTAGCGCCTTGAATTCATAAGCGGGAGATGGTGGGTTCGATTCCCAACCTCCGGCAGGAATTTTATCATCCCACGGCTCGCTGGTGAAATTCCTCGCTACACCCTGGATGTCGGCGCTAATGACCTAGATGTAGATGTGCCGTAAAAAAAAAAAAAAAAAAAAAAAAAAAAAAAAAAAAATAAATAAATAAATAAATGGATATTAAAATTTAAATAAATTAATTCACAACAATAGTTATGAACTACTTTATGGATTAATTTATTTTATCACAGATTTTTAGGAAAATGTTTTCCAGCCTGTGCAAAATTTGTTGATTATACATTGGACGACATCCTTCCACCGATTGTATCTTTGTCTATTGAAGACTCTGAATTAGGTTTGTGATTTTATTTTTCATATATATGATGTTTTGAACTATATTATAAATGTGAAATTATGGATATTAGAAAATAAAAAGTTATATATGAAACAAATATTAGTCTGGATATGCATAACCAGAAATAATAATAGCACTATTTTTTTTTTTCTTTTTTCAAATTTAGTATATTAAGCTATGAAAGTGTGTCTAGAAGAAATAATGCCATTTTCTATTGAAAGTTAAGAAAATCAATAAACCATACTTTTCCTCGCTTATATTTGGCAGAAACATATGTGAGGCAAAGAAAACATAAGCTGTATCCTTTCAATGTCAAGAGAAGAAAGTGCAGGAAAAAAAAAAAAAAAAAAAAAAAAAAAAAAAAAAAATGAAATATTTTGTAGAAAACTGAGGATAGGTTGAAATTAACAATGAATTAATATTCGGTGCACCACAGTACAGATTTCCTTGGCCAAAAGTTTTCTTAAATTTAAGCTAATGGCCAAATCGTTTCTTAAATTTAACCTAATATTTTCAAACTAATGATGTTCCTGTCTCACTATTTTGAACCATTTGGTTCATTCAGAACCCATAGATCCATGAAAAAAAAATCAGAGAATGGATTAAAAAACAGCCCTTCATAATGATTTTTGGTTATTTCCATCAATATTTTTTGTGATTTACTTAAGGCAGATTCAGACTCAGCTGGTCTGATATCATAAAGCTTATTAGTTTAAAAGCATATAGCATCCGTTTCTGTTTAATACTGGTGACAAAATCAATTATTTTGTTCAATAAAATGTTTTCTTGAGGATATCTTCAAATTATGTTTTTTATGTTATATTATTTCCTTTATATTAAAGTTAGGAATTTTATTTACTAAATTTGCTAGTCATCCTCAAGCATCTCCAAAAATGTCTAATGTTTCTGACAAAAATTCTTTATTGCATTCTTTTTATTAAATCTTTATTTAATTTTATTTTATAATTACAGCCTGTGCAGGTACAATCCTTAACCTAGTACATTGAGCATTAATAAATAATTTTGGAGGGAAAAATAAATTAAATTTTCTTGTAGCCACTTCCTTGTTACACTTTTTTTTTCAAAATGTAAACCCTGTTCAGTTATTACAATATAAGATTATACGTACAATATGAATTTGCTTTAATATTTATTTTTTAGGGCTTATGGCTTGTAAAATTAAAGACTTCCTAGTTTCAAAGAAAAATTTGCTATCGAGAGTAGTTGCATACCTTCCATTGGAAGAAACATCTGCAAATCTTGAAGGAGAATTGAGATATTTTTTACGCAGAGAGAATCCTGATTTTGCAGCATTAGATCGTCTTTCAAGCCAGGTGAACTATTCATTTAGGTGTATAATTATTTCCTATAACTCTTAAATTTACTCTAAACGGGCCCTCACACTGACAAAAAGTTAGTACTACAATTTGAAGATGTCTGTTTTTTTGCAGAAATATTGCGAGTGTGAGGAGAAATATTATGCAAAAAAAGGGGTATGCAATATTTGTGATGTGTTCAAAAGTTTTCTGAAAGTTTAGAAAATTTTTGTGGGCCTGTCAATATTTTGAATGAGCTCATCTTATTAACCCATTTCCGCCGACTGTAATATATATGTAATGGGCGAGAAGGTAGATTTAGGCTTGTGTCTGTCAAATCCTATCCGTACATTTCGAGCTGCATACCCCCTCTTCTCTTCAAAGTATCCCCCCCCCTTTGGTTCACCAAAGTTTCTCGACACTAAATGTCATATTTAGTTCGCGAGTGATTTTTAAAAAGTGCACACATTTTTAGTAGCCCGTGAAATGGATACTTCAATGTTGTAAATACATTTACATTTTTTGTTGAATTTGTTTCGTAAATATTGACCTGGGGTTTGTTTTGGCAATATGTTGACTGTATTTTAGTGCATTTTTGATCATTCAAATATATCTTTTAACAAAGTTGTGAGCTTTTGACAGTTAGTGTTACATATATGTTACACTTGTCATTCGAAGTACAAAAACATGATCTGATAAAAATATTACATTTTCCGTTATGGAGTCATTTTTCGGGATATCACTGTTCAGGAGGCCATAGATATCGTTGAAGAACCACATCGGGGATTTCATTGATGTTGAAGATGAACACGAGATATATTCTTAGTCTTCCAGACGCGGGAGAACTCAAGGGGGACGAAGATTCTGGGTAGAACATAGATAATTTGAACAGAAATCAACTTGTTGCTAATGCTGAAATCCGCAACAAATAGTAAAGTGTTAGGAAGCTGCAAGAATCATACTACCACGAGATGAAACAGAAATGGATTGAAGCAAACCTTCGTGTAGTACCTGACGATTATCGATTTGAATCAGTCACTACATCAAGATTTGAATTCTAAATGCCGTTGAAGTATTGGAAATGTTTTTCAACAGAGAATTAATCAACCTAATTATGAGAGAGACTCGTAATTATGCGACTCGTAAAAATCAACCTTCCTTTTCAATAGATGAGGAAGAATTTGATGTCGGGCTATGCGTCCGATCTATTGTTCTTTATCATAAGAAGTAATATTTATGGGACTACAAATTTATTTCTAATTATAATTAAGGTTATTCATATTAAATCACGTAATTATATATATATATATATATATATATATATTATATATATATATATTATAATAATAAATGAATTGTGATTATTATTTTATTAATTTAAATCTGCCCTCTTTACCTTATAACCCCAAACGACGACTGTAACATATATGTAACACCCCATAAAATCCCCCTCTACCCCCCCCCAATATTTTGAAAACTATTTTTCCTGAATTCATAGAAGCTAATATTAAAAGAATATCATATGATATTTTAATTTCTCAAAAAATTTTAATTCTCGGCAAAAATGGGTTAATTCTGCTGTTACGTACCTAGTATACATATATGAACAATGAATCTATGTAATTATACGTTCTTCAAAGTTTTCTTACCTTAATCCTTTAAGCATGGGCAAAGTTCCGCACAATTTCCCTGATACTGGTCGGACCAATGTACGATGAAAATTTCAGGTCCTTAAAGCTGTTCCCAGATACTAAGAAGCGCAGAGTGAGCCTCAACCTTTCATTTGGCAAAATCGCTGTTCTAATTCTTGTATCATGTTTCTCAATCAGAGGTCAGAACATCCTCAACAGTTGCTTAACCACCTCTTCATTCATACTTTAGAAAATTTTGATAAATTGTTGGTTCCGAGCTCAGTTCGCAATGACCATGGGTAGATCGCTTCTTCAAATAATTCCTGGCCCGCACTCTTTTCTTTTTATTATTAAAAGACTCTTTCAATGCCTGCCCACAATACTGCACGCTACTTTCAACCTCCGGGTTTCACCCTGGGCAAAGAAATGTATGCGACTGAGTACAAAGCAATGGGCCTTGCTTCCATCAAGAATGTTTAGGCGACACTGAAATTTTGTGCAGTGTGAGAGGGGTCCACAACCATTCAATATTTTGTACAAAAATAGGCTCAATATTTGTACTCAAAATTTTGAGCAAACTTTTGAGAGTTTTAAACTTTTCTACTTATGTAGATGATCTATTTAATAGATTTAAATCTATCAACATCAACATAGATCTAGGGAATAGTGAAGGAATTTTATGATTTTCTTTTTTAGTTGTCAATGAGAAAGGATGAACTTTGTTATCTTTATGAACAAGTTAAGGATTCCAAATGTTTTTCTGATGATTGTACGAAAAGTCTTGTTCATAATCTTATTTCTAAACTTGTTTCTCTTGCGACATCTGGAGATTCTAGTGTAAGTTCATTTCTTCTATTTTTGATTCTCCCTCGAGGTAAAATATCCTAAATAAGTGTCATTTTATTTTCTTAGATAAAAGTCTCAGCTGCACGATGCTTGGGCCTGATTGGTCCTAAAAATTTGTACACCCTTGCTCTTCAGCCAGAGAGCAATAGTGTTCCACCACCACTGGCTGAAAAAGTTCTTTTGCTTCTTCTTCCTCTTCTCGTGCGTATTCCTTTCCATTACTTAAACTCATTGAAAATAATAAGAAGTATGTATTGAAATATTTTTTAAAACTAGATTAAACTTTATTTTTCAACTACTTGTATTTTATCCCCCAGATATTACTATTATTGTTGAATGGTGTTAATATTTCATATTGAAGGTTTCGAGAAACTACAAATCTCCACTAGAAAAGAACATCTTTCATTGCAAAAACCTTGAAATTACTTGATACCTTCAATATGCATTATTGTATTACTTTTAATGATTTAATGATTAGTAAGAATTATTCTCCCTTACTTCTTGATAAACAGAGATATTATGAAAATGTGTTAATATTATCGTTTTTCATTATACTAAGCAGGACTTACTTTGCTTGGAACTGTTTTAGGTTCATAATGATTCAGAGTTAAGTGAGGCAGCATCAGCTGCTGTAAGTGAACTTCTACGTACCAGTGAAGGGGTTACTTCTTTGGGTAAATTCTTTTACTAAACAACTTTCATCTTTTAAAGTTTGCACAGTTTCTGATTGTTTTTAATATCATTCTAGATCAGTTGAAAGGTGTTGAAAAATCTCTGTTCGTTCCATTCTGTCCTCCTAGTTCAGAAAAAATTAAAAGCATTCCAATCGATTTTTCTCCCGAGAAGTTATCTTGGGCCACTTGCTTTCGTGTATTGGGAAGCAATTCTTTAGGGGGCTGGGCAGTTTGGTCTGGTGGGGACCACTCTACTTGGATTACAGCTGTTGTATCCCAGCTTTTATCTGCATTTAATGCAGGACCACTACCACTTCTTTCACAAGTTGCGTCAAAACAGGTTTGCACATATATTTATTTTCTCAATATTTTTTCTATCTTAACATTAATGTATTATCTTACTTATTATTTTAAAATAACCAAATGATCACCTTCCCTCTCACTCTCTCCTATAGGGGAGAATGAGTGAGTATACCCTACTTGCCTTGTAGGCACATCCCTGAAAGTTATTTTATTCCCCAATCCCATAAATAATAGTTTTATAGACAAATACTATTTCTTATCACAGTTCAATTCAATAACCCTCTCACCTCAATATAAAAACAAATTAACACAGAACGTAGGACATTACTTTAACAAGTTCATGATATAAATTCATATTCTTAAGTTATTAACTAATGTTATTCGTAAGTCCCTCATAATTAAGACATCATGTCTCACTCTAAAATATCTCGACAGCTTTAGAAAATGTTTAACCCAGGTCCTCCTGTTTTACACTCAGGTGCGTTATTAATTAGGCTTCTGGGCTTCTTATGCATATAATGGGTTATTATCTCAAACATGTCAATCTGAAGCATTGGCTCCATTAGATGTATTGACTTGCTATGATATATGCAGCCCAAAAGTCTAATTAACAAGGCACCAAAGTGTAAAATGAAAGGATATGGGTGAAACTCCTGATGAGTTAATTTTTCTAAAAAATAATGATTTTGAAATTAAGTAACTGATGGTATATATGATCCTGTGTAATATGCAGCAGTACAATTAAAAAAAAAAAAAGAAAAGAAAAAATAAATTGAGTATTCTGTATTTTATAGTCTGGAGTTAGTGAAGAATTGTTGCCATACATAGTTGACATTATTATGGATTTGTCAGACAAATTTCCTGAAGGGCTAAAAATTGTTCAAACAAACTTAACATATTTCTTTAAAAAACATTTTGAACTTCGAAGTTCTTCAGAAAAATGTGAAGATGGTAATTTACTTTTTTTACAAAAATTTGTAGAACTGTTTATTATTTGTATTGTTTAATGCATTATTTATTATATTTCAATGTTCTTTGTTTTCAGATTCTTCTATTTACCTTAATCGTAAATCTGTTCAAAGTATGATTAACGTAATCAATTTCCGTCGTTTGAAGACTGTAAAGTTATTGGAAGAAGAAAGGTTTTTATTTTGTTCCTATTTTAAAACATTTACTCTTGCAACTATGTTTCTTCTTTATACATGATTTTGTTAAAGGATGGACAAGCTTAGGATGCTGAATGTCAGTTTTTTACATGTTGCCTATGCAGCCCAGTTTTGCAGAGCTTACTTCACGTCTCTCTTATATACTGAGCTCTGGGTAGAATCATTAAAAAGGTATTTAAGAAAAATAATTGTTTTTTGTTTTTCTTTTTCTTTTTTTTTTTGAGTGTTTTTTGTTTTAAAGGATGCTCCCTCCATTCAGGAAAAAACTTGCCTAAAAAGATTCCTTGACAAAAACCTAAGTACTATATTGTTCAACTATTTTATTGTGCATTAATACAAGAAATTTCTTTCTGATATTTCTTTTCTAATATTCTAGTTTTTGTTGTTTAGCCCTTGTTAAATAAGCATCAGCATAGATGGATTATAAAATAAACAACATTAAAAAAAAAATTAAAGAATTCACAACTAATATTTATAGACTAAACGCAAACAATGGCATATTTTTAAAATACAACTAAATTAAGTTTATTATGTAAATAGAATTCTTTGTTTTAGCGAGTCCCCTAGTTCTTTTGTTAACATGATTCCACTGGATGTAGTGTGCAAAAAATTTCCAGATGATGGACAGGTTCTTCTGAATATACTCTGGGAGGTAAGAATATTCTGATAGAATCAATTTATCTAAAGGGGTATTTATACTAGCAAATAAAAAATTATGAAAATACAATTTGCATTTAATTTTCTCAATAAAAATAGGATTTTAAAGAACTTGGTGAGAGCGATGGTATAGAGGGTTGTGTGAGACTCCAGCTTGGTGATCCTAACCGAAGGCTTCATTATTTGAGAGAAATGGGTCTTTGGCAACAACTAACTGCAGAAGCTGATATAGGGGACCAAAAAGAAGGTAGGTGACATATTTTTTATGGTTAAACCTTCTGTTTGATGCCTTCAATATTTTTCTTTTTTATTAGCTTTTAAAAATTGTTCATTTTTATGCACTTTCGTTTCAGCACTTTCTCAGGGACTGCTCATGTCAGGGCTGTTTACCTGTGCCTCTGAGTTAAACAAATGCTGCTGGGATGCTGCTTGGAGATTAGCTCGTTGGGATATTGAACCCCCAATTTCTGGTAACTATTTATACTTTTATAAATTATAATTATCTTTCTTCACTAATTGTAATGATAGATTTGTTTTAATTTTAGTATGTACTAATGTTTACCACTATAATCTTATTTTTCATTATATTTTAATATGCTGTGTAATTTATATTTTATCATATGATTAAATGGTTATTTCAAATACATATCACTTTAAACTTGTGCATATGCCTTCTTTTTGCATACTCTCCCTCCCTCCTCGGAGGGAACTTACATTTGGAGCTAGAGAATAAAATGTTGACCAGTTTTGGAATTTTTGTATATTTTCTTAAATGCAGTAAACTTCCCATAATCCGGCATGGCAGGGGTGTCAAGGCCAAACAAGAAAAGTGCACCTCTTCAGTTCTTATGCATCAATTCTGCGAAATCCCTACCCCAACAACCGGGTGGTGCCCGACAGGATTGTAGAAAAATTCCGGGGAACCCTCGCTCTGATCAAATACGTACCTGTTGTTCTTCCAGTTTATAGCTTTCGCTCGACTGAGACCATCTTATTCAACAGAACAATTAAAATAATCAATTATGTATAGATACTTTTTTGTATTCTAATAGTGTCTAATTTTATTTTAGTCATTTTACATTAAATATGTACTAGTCTTATAGTCTACATTTCTTTTAATTTCCGTCTCTATCCATTTTTCTTGATATGCATCCGATAATCTGGTATGCTTCAAGTCCTGAACTGAACGTGCCGGATTAAAGGAAGTTTATTGTATCTTAAAAATTGTTGGGAAATTTTAATAAGTGGAAGGTAACCATTTGAAAGCGTTTTAAATTCTCTTAAAACTCTCTAGGTAATTTTCTACAGGAGAATGTTATTTAGAGGATTAAGAGCTTAAATCTTTAAAAGTGTTTTTTTTTTTCTTTGGACTTATTTTTGTCTCTGTTTTCATCTTTTGACACAAGGAGCATATTGTGCCTTCATAGAGTGCTGAAAATCCTAGTAAAGAATATATAGAAGAAAATATTCTTGGATTATAAATTTATTCTCATTATGAAATTCTCCTATTTTCAAGACAAAATAAAACTTGCTTAGTTCTTATTACAAGCAATAATCCATAAATAAAAATGTTTATATGTGCTATTAAAAATGAGTGAATTCATTCATTAAAAAATAAAATAATTGGAGCTCTAAGTCTGCTAGAAAATATGGTTCATATTTTAGCAAGGAAATTTGTCTATTATGACAGACATTTCTTTAATTTATGTTCTTGCTTTTCAGGTCATGAAGATTTCTCTTCATTACATTATTCTGCTATCCGGTCAGTCCTATATTTGAAAGATCAACAAAATGCTTTAACGTTTTTGGAATCTGCAAGGGAACTTGTTTTAAATGATCTAGCAGATGCCAGTCTTGAAGTTGCAGCATCTGTTTATCTGCCTCTAGCCAAGCTTCAACGTATTACTGTATGTCAAAAGTCTGAATTTCAAATTTAATATTGAAAATTATGATTAAATGAAATATTTCATTCATCAAACATCTCCTTAATGTCAACAAATAATGAATTCCTTATCATTTAACTTCAACAAACTCTGTTAGAATATCACTACTAAAACTGAGAAACGAAGTGCTTAGCCTCCTTAACATCAGATAGTTACATAAATATAATGAATTCTACATGAAATAGAGAAGAAATGTGTCTTCCAAATACCCCCGTCTCCACTATGGTTTCCACTATTTTTATCACTAAATATCTGTTTTGAACCTCTGAACTTTAAAAAATTGAAATGCGATTCTGTTCAGGTCAAGCACTAATTGAAAGCAATTCTGAAAGAAATTTGTAGTTGCAAAAATAAGGCAAGACAAATTTTGAGTAGCCCCAAAAATTATCTGATTTTGAATAAATTTCAGTATAATAATTCTTTGTATGATTTAAAAAATGAAGATCGTTAACCTGCAGAATTGGCCCAGTGGAACAATAAAATTAATTTGTCTGTAAAAAATGGTCTCGTAAAATGAAAAACAAGTTTGTATTTTTTTATGTTTGTAATTGCGCTTTTATTTAGATCGAGAGGAAGCCGAGGAGGAAAAGTGAATAACTTCCGCTTACAGTTGGCTACTGTCAGTTTTCTTTACATTATGTTCAATTAAGCACCTATTTTCTCGCTTAGTTTAGGTGAGTGTAAAATTAGTTCAGCAATGTAAGTTTTACCGGAAAAATTGCAAGAAGCTTGAAAACGAAATATATATTATATTTCTATTACAAGCTTTCCAAATGACACAAGAGATTGAAACAATGTGGAAATTCACTAAGACAACACAGTTCCTGTGAGTCAAACGATTTGTCTTGAGTTACTAGCTTTTTATTGCTACTGCCTTATATATTTTAAGAGTTATGCATTTATATTGAATAGGAGTTAGAGAGCTGGTGTATTGAAGGAAATGTGTGCACGGATATGCCAGATAGCGAGTGGATCCATGCAGAACCTATTCTATGGCAACGTGGGCACCTTCTTGCTGACCCACAGTATTGGCTTTCTTCTGCAAAAATCGCAAGGAGTAATTCATCACATCTCATTGCTCTGAAGTTAGTTTACTCATTTAATTTGAACAATTATGAAATAACTGTATAAGAAAAATGCTTAAGACGTATATTTATGAATTTTTTAGAGTAGTAAGGGACCACCAGCACAATCAAGTTGATAGGGAAATTTCTCTAGTACAAAATTATATTGGTAGTTGGTAACAGCTTATGCAGTCTTCATTTATTTTACAATTTATATTACATTTTTATATAAGTGAACAATATCATAGCTACAGTTTATGATATCACTTTATACAAAAATCAGTAAATTCCAGATAAAAGATTTTTTGATGATATTATTAGGGGTTTGTGGATACTTATTTATATAGGGTACTATAATCCTATTGTAATCTCTTTAACTGAATTTTTCAAACAAAATTTGTTCGCCTAATGATGTGAACTACAAGCTTTACTATTCACAGTCTTCTTAGTAATGTTTCAGATTTACAAGGTGTCTGTATTGGTAAAGAAAACCAATTTATAAATTATATCTTCAACCTTTTTTTTTTTTTTTTTCAGCGACAACGCATCGACAAATCTAGGCTATTAGCGCCAACACCCGGGGTGCAGTGAGGAATTTTCTCAACGAGCCCAGAGATGAGAAAATTCCTGCTGGC
Organism: Gonocerus acuteangulatus; assembly: GCA_946811695.1. Classification (NCBI taxonomy): domain Eukaryota; kingdom Metazoa; phylum Arthropoda; class Insecta; order Hemiptera; family Coreidae; genus Gonocerus; species Gonocerus acuteangulatus. Next base: position 65,824,656 of record OX328128.1, read on the forward strand.
AGTGGGGATCAAACCCACCGTCTTCCGCTTATGAATCTAAGGCGCTAGCCACTAGACTTTCTTTTTTTTTTTTTTTTTTTTTTTTTACATCACTGTAATCGTACAAAAATTAAAAGTAGTCGAGAAATTACAAAATGTAGAAAAAATTTGTTTTTCCTTCTTGTTTTTTTTTTATGTTCCACATTAATATTACATTATTTTTACAGTAAAGATAGAGCAAAAAATAAAATAAGAACAATCCATTTTGATTTCCCCCTTATGAATTACTGAATCATTTAACAATCAAACAATTATAGTAATATATATTTTTTTTCAAAACAATTGACCAATTTTGTTTTTAATATTTATATTTAGAGTCATCTGAAAATATTTTCTTAACTTTTCAGGCTTCTTCAACATGCAAAAGAAATGGAAATGAACCAGGAGATGCGAGATGAAGCAAAAGCTGAGGAAGCTAAAATTCACTGGGATTCAGGAAATTTGGAAACGGCAAAGTAAACAGAGATTAATATATTTAAATTTTTATCAAACAATTATATATTGCACTGGTTGGTATACACCAGGTACGGGCAACCTTTGACATGTTGTGGGCCAAACTTTAGTGTACAAATCAGTTCATGGGCCACTTTGATGGTTCAAAACAAAATATTGTCGGATTTTAAAGTAATGTTCATAATTTTGATCGATGGATATCAGACATGAAATAATACAACAATGTTATTATAATACAATTTATTAAAATAACAAAATGAAATGAAAAAAAAAAAAAAAAAAATGTCTTTACAATCAAATCGTGAAATTTGGAATTAATACTTTTATAATTTATGTCTCAACAACTAAATTAAACATTACTCAAAGAAGTTTTTATTCATACTGAATTACAAATGAAACAGCTGATCTAAAGAAAACATAGTAAAACAGATGACAGTCTTTTCCAGGGTTTTCCAGTGAACGGGACAAAACGCTGACAGCAAAGGAAATATCAAAGTGCCCCAACAGCTGATCGGTAGGGAAAATTGATAGGCGCTTTCCCTGGAACTCGACTCCCTACTTTGTCCATGGGTAATTTGGTTGGATTACACTCTGCCATATTAAAACCGCTTCAAAATCTTCTTAATGAACGCGGACTGGCCCACAGCTATGTCACCGTTGAATTGGGATATTTCAAGGCCGAGAAAATAGGCAAGTTCTTTGGCAACTATTTTAAACTCTGAACTGATCTCCTGGACGAAATTTCGCATTTCCTGTTGAGATGAGGAAATAATAAGGCCATCGTCCACGTACAATGCGACGGTGAGCTCTTGGCTTTGCTGGAATTTGAGGCTTATCATGAAGTCATCAAATCTTCGGTTCCAACAACGCGATGCTTGCTTTAAACCGTATAGGCTCCGTTTTAGGTGGCAAACGCGATTCGTACCATCTGAGTAGCCAATTGGTTGCTTCATGTATATTTCCTCATCTACTTTTTCATAGAGAAAAGCGGTAGAGACATCAAATTGCATTACCTCCATCCTATTTGTGGCTGCCACCGCCAACAAGGTCCTTATGGTGTCCAAACTTGACTGAAAGTGTCTTCAAAGTCTATACCAGGTCTTTGGGCACACCCCTGTATCACCAATCTCGCTCTATATCTATCAACGGTGCCATCAGGGTGGCGTCCAGGCGAAAAACCCATTTATTGTTGATGGCGAATTTTCCGGGAGGAAGTACAACCAGATCCCACGCATTGTTCAAATGCATAGAGTCCATTTCCGTGTTCATGGCCTTATTCCATTCATCTTTATCTTCACGCTTCATAGCTTCTGCGAATGTCTTAGGATCACCCTCCACAAGATATGCCTCTGCAACTGTGGCGTAATCATTTAGGTAGGAGGGCTTTTGACATATTCGCGAACTCCTTCGGGTGCCTGGTCCAATAGCATTTTCCTGTTCATCTTCAGATGAAGATGATTCCGATAGAACTGCGTCCGATTTCTCAGTCCTTTCTTCCGTTAATTTTTCGCAATCCTCCTTTTGGATGGTTGGGTCCTCTATTTTTATAGGTATGGATACCCGCTCTTCACAATCTCCGATTTTCTCTTGGAAGATGACGTCTCTCGATAACACAATATCTCGTTTCTCGGGTACATATATTCTGTATCGTTCATCGCCATCATACCCAACGAGATATCCAACTACTGCTTTTGAGTCCATCCTCTTCCTCTTTTGCGCGGGAATATGGACATAGCACTTGGAACTGATGATTCGCAAATGTTTGATCCGTGGTTTTTGACCAAACCAAACTTCATGAGGACGTTTGCCCTCGATTGATGATTTTCCTAATCGAATTAAAATATAGCCAGCAGTGATAACTAGTTCAGCCCAGATGGCTACAAGAAACTTAACGTTTGGGTTAGAATACTTGAACGTTCGCGCCATTTCGACGATGGTTCGATTTTCACGTTCTACTGCACCATTTTGTTGAGGAGTATATGGAGCAGTGAGTCTTTGAGTAACTCCAAATTCGTGAAGTACAGCGCGAACTTCTTTATTATCGAATTCTTCTCCATTGTCACTGAGGAATTCTTTCACTTGATGGCCGACTGTTCGAGCCTTGGCCAATACTTCTCGTATAGCATCTTTCACGGCTGATTTTTCCCGTGCGACGAAATAAAAACGGAAATGTGAAAAGTGGTCTTTGATAACAATCAAATATCTGCGCCTGTTGAATGATTTATCAAAAGGACCACATACATCTCCTGACATCAATTCACCTGGTCTGAATGATCGAACTCCGGTGCCAAATGGCTGCCGGTGCGCCTTTCCAAATTGACATGGCCCACAGAGCTCTTTGCTTGGTTCTACCATAATACCTAGTTCAGACTGCAGCTTTGCTCGTACATATTGCTTATCCATATGACCCCATCGCTCGTGGAATAGTTGCAGGGCATCCGTGCCTTCAACTATGTTGACTCGTGGCTCCTCAGGATGAACTGGTTGAAACGATGCTCGATACAGCGTTTCATGCTGCTCTCTGGCTCCTGTAAAAACGACTTTTCCATCGACCGTGAATTTGCACTCGTGTTGATTCGACTCGAATTTACTGGTAGGATTTCTATCGTGAGCTGCTAGAACTGAGAAGAGGTTTCGAGAAATATCTGGGACGTACCACACGTCGGTGAGAGTCGAACTTTTCAACTGACCATTAGAATAGTCTGTTATCTGGATTTCCCCGCTGCCGAGAGCTCTAAGTTTTTTGTTGTCCGCCGCGGTTACCACGCAATTTCCAGAAAATGGCTTTTATTTTGTGAACCAATTAAAATTGTGGGTAATATGTTTGGTCGCTAGATATAGGAGCGACATTTCTCTCATGAAGAATGAGCGCGGACGATATATCGTCGATTGTTTTCCTGTCATTTGCCTTTAGAAGTAGGTAGCTCGATTTGAACGTTTCAAGCCGTTTGGGGAGAATATGAAGGACTTTTGACACGAAAAGAAGCTCTAAAAGACTTTCGACAGTCTCGATTTTACGAGTCTTTAAGCCAGCAGAAAAATCCCGATGTTGGTTTTTAATGCGAGCTAAAATCGACGGAGCGTCTTCGTTAACAGTCCATTCAATGCAAAAGAAATCTAGACAGTGACGAAAAAGTTGGTCTTCAGCTTTATTGTCAAATTCATTCGTTAAAATTTCCCAAGCCTCCCTAGCAGATAGACGGCCCGCAATTCGTTGATGGAGCTCGTCACTGACACACTGAGATAAAACCATTTTAGCTTGGGCCGCGGTTTTCTTCCAAGTTTCTAGTTTTTCTCTTTCAGCCTTCGATGGTGTTTCTGAAAGTTCAGGTTTAAAAGACTTACCTTCAATAATGTCGACCGCGTTAAAGTACTCCATCACGCCCATCACTTTATCTTTCCACTGAGGCCAATCTTCAGCACCTTTCAATGGCTTGATACCCTTGACGAATTCCATGATCGAAGGAAAAAACTGATTAATGTACTCGCACAATGATCAGATGAAGGGAAAACCGCGAAACGGATTAGAAACCGCAAAATGCATAAACTTGATTGAGTTTCAATGTTCTGATAACACCATAACTCGCGATTGAACTTATTGAGACACAAGAATGACGCAGATTGAGCGATCTGGACCCATAACCTTTTATAATTTATGTCTCAACAACTAAATTAAACATTACTCAAAGAAGTTTTTATTCATACTGAATTACAAATGAAACAGCTGATCTAAAGAAAACATAGTAAAACAGATGACAGTCTTCTTAGTTACTGCTTCATACATAACTACAAGATTATTAAATTCAACAAATACAAGCTATGAAAGTTAAACAGCGACACTTGAGCTTGTGCTTTAATGTCTGCCGCCTCACTCTTTCATGATTGCCACCACTCAGCTCGCTCGCCTACTTGACTCTGCAGGAGCATACAACAAACCCCATCTCACTCGATCTTCCTCATTTGGAGTGAGTTTAAATAAGTAGTGTAATATTGTTTTGTTTTTTTTTTTAATCGAGTTTTTCACAATGTCTGGCAAACCGGATCAAATCTTACAGCAGGCTAGATCCGGCCCATGGGCCGGTTGTTGCCCATATATGGTATACACTAGCGTTGACTCAATTTTCAAGTTTTAGAAGAAATGTTAACATACCAGGCTGGGATTAGAACTCTCTCCTGTAGTTTAGAAGTCAGTTTAACCATTGTTATTCGTTGCATTATTTTATAAACATAAAGCAACAATATATAGAACAATAGGGATGCATGTCTCTATTAATTAAACTACTCATTATTGTATTTCCAGCAATTATTTCATTTAATTTTTATTTTAAGAGTACATTAACAATTAATAAAAACTTTTTAAACTTTAAATCTATTTATTTATCTTTTGATTAATATTAGTTTTGTTATTAAACTTTTTACTTTAGGTTCCTGCTACAGGCTCTTCTTGATTCTGTCGACACTCCTCTTCTCAAAGCCAGATGTTTGCTGACATATGGAAGTTGGATGTCTGAAAGTAAATCTGAAGGGCCAAAGACCATAATATCACAATATTTTCAAGAGGTATCTCAGCAACAAAAAATTATTTGTATTATACAAAAATTTCTTTAATTATTTGTAGAAAGTGATGCAAGAATATGTTTTTAAGTTCATAATAAGCATAGGTATATAATTATATAAGTAATTTATGTTGCCAAATTGATTATGTAAATAAATCTATAATTACAATTACTATAGATAGAGTGGTAATGAATTTCAGTTTTAAGTATTTAATACATTTTTTCAATAATAAATTAACTGCTTGTTATTTGTTTTATTAGGCAGCTGCTCTTTTGGAAAGCAAGTTGGACGAGAGATTAGCAGCTGCAGAATGCCTCGCAAAGTTTGCAGACAATGAATACCAAAGAATTAATAGATATTTGAAGTCTCCTGAGTACGATATGAAGGTATTTTTGAAACATTACTTTTGCATCAATTCATAAGCTATTTACATCATATTAATTTTCTGTATTTTTGGTCATAAGGAGTCTTCATTACAATATAACCCACAAATGAAGATGGAATAAAGTTCATTGACATGACTTCTCATATTTTATTTTATATACCCAAGTATTACACATATGTTTGGCATCTTTCCTCCCTCCCTCCAAAGGGAGGAAACCTTATGAAGTTCAATTGTGTGTGGGTGTGTGTGTATATATATATATATATTGTAATGATCTAAAAGGGGGTGCTCTAGAAAGAGTCAGTTTCTGGCATAGCAAAGAGTAGCATTCCTATTCAAAATAAAGGCTAAGTTATATTCCATAAGTCCATCTCAAATATTATCTTTTGTCAACCAATTAAATAAATAAAAGAGTAATAAAAGGGATAGCAATTAGCAGTGCTTAGCTTGGCAGTATTTATTTTTTTTAAAAGGCAGTGTGAAATAAAAGAAGAGTCCAAATGTCTTGGCTAGGAGCGATAAGGCATAGAGAGATACAAGTTTCCCAGGAAGATAAGAATAGAGGTGCTTCCAAAAATGCCCTTTGAACATTCAGGTGGCGATCGCTGAAGCCAAACTCCCATGGTATGGTGGGAGTAACGCCTATAAAAAGGGCCTCCCCCCACCACTCAATCTCATTCGAGCACCAGAGACGAAGGGCACACGATCTCTCTGCAGAACCAGCTGGTCAGCCGACACCAAGCTCTCACTTCATCTTCACATGATGGCCAGACACCACTCTATGATCTAGCAGCCGACCATCATTCTCCTCAACATGCCGACATAACTACTACCAGTCTGCCTCTTCACTTCCAGAACATCATCCGTATCATAAGCTGAGTATACCTCAATAACTGCCAATACTCAATTAAATTCAAAAGCTAGCAAAAAATTCAATAATGGCCAATATTTATATTTTAATATATAGGTTTAATATTTCAATTATGTGCTAATTTTCCTTTAATACCCCAACATTGATACAATTATGTGAGTCAAGCACTTTTTCTTTTTTATATTTAATTTTATATCACAGCCATGCCAAATCATAAATTATATTTTTATTTCAATATAAGTCATTTTTTTCAACTCTATTTTATTTACTATGAACCTTTCTCCTGGTATTTAATATGGTCTCAACACATAAAAGGACAGATGGTAAGAAGTGGTTCTAATTTAATATTTCTCAAATTCAAATAGTTTTATTCATAAATCCGTATGTGGTGAGTTTGGTAATATTAAATGAACCCTGAGATATAATGAAAATATAATAAAAACATTTCAAGTCAACTTTTTCTATAATAACTTTTAAATATAATTAATTTTCTTTTTCTTGCCCAAAACCAAAACACCACAATATATATATATATATATATATATATATATATATATATATATGTGTGTGTGTGTGTGTGTGTACATACTTACATAGAGTTAAACAATTTCAAGATTGATAAACAGGCGAATCTGTCCAACGGCACAAGGTTTTTGGAGGAAAAGTTGTATACAAAAAGAATCTTAATGCTTAAGTTTCAAGTTAATATGCTTTCAGTTACTCTTTTAATTGGTTTTATAACTTTGGAAGATGAATGAATCCATTTTGAGAACAATATCTGTAACTGGGGTCTTCCCGTAGTCTTGTGGCTGTCACCTTAGATTCTCATGTGGTGGGTTCCAGTCCAACCAGCGGCAGAATTTTCTCTAACGGCTTTTTGGGAAAATTCCTTGCTGCATAATGGATGTCGCCGCTTTTTGGTTTGGATATTCAGAAAAGATTGCTTCAGTTAAAAATTGCTCTAGATGTTTACAATTCATCCAAACTTGGAGTTTAGGAAGTTTTTTTTTTGTGTGTGTTTAACTGCATATCAACTATTGGGCTATTAACACCGGGCTATCTACTGGTTGCCACCTGTAGTGGCTGATTATCATACATGAGCAGTTTCGGGATTTTTGCATATTTTCTTAAATATCTCTAAAACGGTTAGAAAATCTTGGTAATACCGTAAGGTTGGTAAGGTTATGAAGCAATTTTCGATGGGCGATGCCAATTGGAAAAATAAGCGCTTAAAACCATGGCCTTAACTTTTAGTAGTAATTTCTGGTCATGGTCATTAGAAACCTTTTGAGTTAAAAGTATATGAGCTGTATAAACCACTCAGACAGTTTATGTGTTAATATAAATGAGTTTTAGTTTATGGTTAGCTTATTTATTTTTTTGTTTTGTTTAACAGAGTGGGGGCGAGGTTAGCTCAGTGGTTGCGCACTGGACTAATAAGCTGGAGGACCTGAGTTCAAATCCCAAGCAAGCACTAAAGATTTTTTCTTCTAGTGTCTTTGTTCATGGGTTGAATTCGGCCTCCCCGACTGTCCCTAGGCCAACCCAGCCTTTAATTAATTTAATAATGGGTACTTTGTTGCTAATGACTCTAGCAGTTGAAGCAGCAAGGGGAAAATCAGGCGGCCGGAGCATACTGACCACACTATTTCCCTAGTGTGCCGTATAGTCATGAATCAGATACCTCTATAGTATCTGCCGCTCAGGGCCCTCGTGGCCTGTTACGTAACTGATTTTTTTTTTTTCTTTTTTTTTTTTTTTTTTTTTTTTTTAACGGAGTATCATTTGGGCAATTAACGCCGAGCTATCTACAGGTACTAGCCATGCCCGACTAACTTGATGATACTTCGGCGATCAACGGGGACCAGTGCATTCAACGCGGCTATGGCCGTTATTGCTTGGCTTAATATTCTTCCTTTTTTAATTTCCTAGCTTTATTAAAATTAGCTTGTTTTAGTTTTGAGAGGTGCTTAATCATTCATATATACTTTCCTACCTGAAAATGAACCACAGAATTCATCAGATACTTATTATTTATTTGTGGTTTTACAGAAATCACATATGGATGCTTGTCGTAGAAATTTAAAGGTATTTGAAGCAACCCCTATAGAAACAATCGAAGAGAAAAAATCTATAAAGATTCACCAGTATAATATACAAATTGATGAAGCTGAGATGAATGCCATTCAATCCGAGCATTCTTCATTCCTCTGTCTAGCTGTTAGGTAAATTAATAGCTTATTGTTTTCTAACAAAAATTAAGATACGTTGAGCAATTCTGTTGCATTAATATGTTTATTTTCTTATGCATCTTTTTATTACAGGGAATACTTGTATAGTCTCCAATTTGATAAGACTACTGATGACAGGATGTTCAGATTTGTTTCGCTCTGGCTCTCAAACAGCAAACTCGCTGCGCTCCAGAAAGAAGTGGAACAGCATCTAAGCAAAGTTCCGTTGTATAGATTTATTCCTGTTTTTCCTCAGCTGGCTGTTCGCATTTCACTTGAACCAGATCACTTTGATCGCTCATTAAGAAAATTACTTTGTAAGTGATGTCAATTGTTTGATGTCTACTTTTTGGTTTTCTTAAATAACATTTTTTTATAATGATTTGTCTTTTTTGCTAGACCGGTGTTCTGAAAGCCACCCGCATCATTGTCTCTGGCATCTCCTTGCGCTAGCCAATGCAGAAATTGATCAGCCTAAATCAGACTCACCTCCTAAGGTAGTGCATTTTTGTTTATTTTCCTTATAAATATTGAATGACTCTTAGCAAAATTATTACATAACAAATCTATTTTTTTAACCCTTTTTAAACTAAGCCCGCTTTCCCTAGAAGAATAATAAATAAATAATTTTCTTATTCTCAATAATACTAAATAAATTTTAAAACATTATAAAGTTAAACCAAGAGAAGCTTAGACAAATGAATAAATTAATTTAATTCAGATAATAAAGGATTTAATATGGTTGCTTTTCAATAATTAATCTTTTATTAATAAATGAAAAGTTACCCTAATGTATTATTTATTAACTCATTTATATTGTCTTTTATTAATGTTTAGCAGCCCCTCAAACACTAATTTTAATATAAGTGAATTATAAACTTCCCCATGTGTCCGGAGCCAATTTTTATGAAACTTTTATCAAACACGTCAAATAATCTATACGTATGTTTTTATATCACACGTTTAAGGGGTGAAATCACCCTTCCAAATTACATATAAAATATTCTAATTTTTAAACTATTGTAGAAATAAATAAATGTTATGAGGAAAGATTTTATGGTATTTTACATACAAAACAAATATGTAAAGAAACAATAATTTATTTATAACAAAAACATTTTTTGTATTTGATATCGACATTTTTGTTATGAAACAAAAGTATAAGAATATGTTCCTGAATTCAATAATAAGTTTAATTTCCATCTCAGAATTTAGCGTATATAATAGATAGTATAATAGATGCGCAATCAGTGGCCTGGTGCGGTACCTGACAAGCAACGGAGTTATCTTACTTTTATAAAAAAAACAAATATTATTACAATTATTATTTAAACAATTTGTTTTGTATGAAGGTGATTTTTTTATAAAAATGTTTCCACATGTTTATTACTGCTTCAATTGTAATGTTTCAGGCACGAGTGTTAGGAGCAGTCAAACTCCTTCATGAGCTTTCCAAAAGCAAGTCTGCCGAGAGAATTGTGGAGGGAATGCAGGACCTAGCTAAAGCATATATAGATCTTGCCAATTTACAATTACCCAAAAATACCAGAATTGGAGGTACAATTTATTATATAGATTAAGTATGGCTCTCATTACAACAGCAATAATTGAATCGGTGAGTGCAGAAACAACGTTAGTCAAGAATTTTAAATTACAAATTAAAGAGAGAAACATCTCAACTCCTCCAAATTTTCAAATAATCGAACATTCCCTCCCCCCTCTGTCATAACATGCATGCTGTTGCTGTCATGCACAAATTACTTAGTTTCTGTTTAAATTGACCCGAGGAAAACTTAAATTGTAATGAAGAACAAATTTTCAAAGTGGTTTCTGCTCTCACCAATTCAATTGTAGCTCCTATCAAACATTTTGTCTCTTGTTTCAAACAATTTTTCTGTCAATACAGCAAATGCATATATCACAGGTGATAGGTTATCACTTTTTCAGTGATTTTACTTTACTTATTTTTTCAATGTTCTTTTATAGATTCAAAGGTTCCAAAGAATGAACGTCTGAGACAGATTAAGGATCTTCCTTACATAACATGTGCTACTGTCAACACACCAGTAAATAAGAATGCTGATTATTCAAACATAATAGGTTAACAATTTTATTAATCCTTCATTTCTTAAATTAAAATTGATTTAAGATATTTCAGAATAAAAAACTCATATTAACATCTCGATCACCAACTTTCTCTACCATAATGAAAAATATAGTTTAGGACTATTCTTGTGTGAATTTGTAATAACATATCAAAAGAAACATTTAGAGTTTATGAGTATGTATTTTTATTTATATTTATACATTATATAAATAAATATATATATGGATACATTATAGATATTTATGCTTGAATGGCTCCTTCACGCTAAAGGTCATTTATTGGTTTTGACTTAGAAATCAGAAAAAATAGGTTCAAATAGATGTTTTTCTAAAGATTATTAAATAATGCAACTTTTGAGGGGGAGGCAAACCTCTAATTCAGCCTTAGAGGCAAACCTCATCAAAATAGCTGATTAAGAAAATATTGAATAATTTAATAAAACACTAATATCAAACATTCTGATCTATATGGTTTTTAATATAGCTCTTAATTAACATGATAATATTTCAATAAGCGGTGTTTCTTGTTGAAAATTTAATGTCTATACAAAATTTGTCCTTATTTACGATACATTGATCTCAAGTCCCGAAAACACAATTTTTCTTTTAAAAAATCCAGTAGTTTTTATAGAAGAAAGTTTAAGTGGCTCTTCTACATTTTCAGATAGAATGCTCTTTTTTGTGTCATTGAACTACAAATGACGTGCATAATAACACCCTGCTCTATGACACCCTTTATATATGTACGTATGTGTGTGTGTGTGTATATATATATATATATATATATATATATATATATATATATATATATACTATATATTGAGAGAGAGAGAGAGACATATACGTGACAAGTTAATCATGAGATAACCGTATACAATTTAAAATATGTATTTACTTAAATTTTAGCTTCCACTTAGACATGATACAGATTTTTGGGGTGGGCTATCTACAGATACTGTCTTTTTATAGCCATGTTAGGGCTGATGCCTTTCCTTTTTTCAAAAGATTTCTCCATCCCCAGTGGGAGGTGAATCAACTATTCTAAATTTTTTATGTATTTCAAAAGATGTCAATGTAATTCCCTTTTGAATTAATATTTGTGTAAAAAAGGATTCTATAATTAAAAAAGCATTAACAATTTTTTTTTATTGTGAATATGTTTTTTAGAAAAAGATTTTTCATATTGTTCATTAAGTATAATCTTATTTATTTTTTTTTAAATATGTGTTAAATACAAACATTATAGTCTTCTGGTATCACTAACTTCTGGGAACGTGTCACAAACTTCTTTGCCAATGTGCCATGTTTGATAGTCATACTGCCAACTTCCTCCGAGCTTAGTTTGTAATGACTTGGACCTTGGAAGTCTATAGTGTTACGGACATGTTTTAAATAATTACTTAATCTTTTATTTTCAGGTATAATCGGCTTCGAAGAAACTTTTTCAGTTCTTGGTGGCATTAATGCTCCGAAAAGAGTGAAATGCCTTTGTACAGACGGAAAAAAAAGAAATGAGCTAGTTAAGGTAGGACAAATAATTTTTATATAATGGAACAGTAATTTTTTGTCCAGAATGATAACACCTCTACTTTGATTTATTGATTAACTCAAACCTGTCTTAATTAGCGAACTCTGGAATTATTGTGAATTCTGGAATAAACTGAGAACTCAGCTAGGTGTGCCACAATCCTTCAATTACTTAAAATATTAATTAATCATTCTAAAGTTCCTGTAGAGAAACCATTTGCTTTTGACTAAGAGATCTTAAAATAATGCCAATTTTATTAAACAAATTAAATATGACATTAATTTTGTGAATTAGTTGACATTTGGTTGGATTACACAATGCTGCATGAAATTCTACGTTTGATTTCTGATACATTTTTCTACAGTATTTTCCCATGCTCAGTTGAAATTGTTGTTATAGTTATATTCCTATCACGCTAAATTTTTGTGCTACACGATTTTATACTTCTGGCATAGGGGAGAGGAAAATTTAAGAGAGGGCCAATTTATGTTGGCAGCCTTGCTTTCTAATGCCATCCTATCTTATATGTATGTGATTCTGAGAGATTTATATGATTCACGGAGAAGTTAGTCAAGTCAGTATTTGTTAAGGCATAAATTTAGTTGCTATTTTCCCTCGTTACTCTCATAATTTAGTCAAATTTGAGATGAGTACGAGCTTGTGTCAACAATCCAGACGTGTTTGTTATATATGTGGGAGCTATGTGGCTGCAAAACAGAGTCAAAATATTACAAAGTTTGTGGAAAATGTGTACTTTGCTTATTTTGGAGTAAAACTTGGCGACCAAGATAAAGCTTGGGCTCCCCATAAAGTTTGTCGTCCATGTGTGAAGGTATTGTAGCTTTGGAAATCAGGTACAAAGAATATTCGCCTTTTGATATTCCTATGGTATGGAGGGAATAATTATGATGATTGTTATTATTATTATAAAAAAAACTTTTGGCTCCAGTTGTATTTGCATGGTATCAACATTGTGAACAGAAAATTGCATCTTTCTTTAAAAAAAAAAGATTCTATGGTCTATTGTTGTGATATAAAGTCTTTAATGGGGTTTTATGGGATTAATACTCGTCAGCTGAGTTGAGGCTGTTCACAGACACTTCGAAGGCTAGCTTCAAAGGAGTTCTTCTTCATAATGGAAATAGATATGCATCTATTCCTTTAGTTCATTCCCTGCATTTGAAAGAAACTTATAAAACTTAAAAATGTTCTTAGAAAACATCGAACACTACACTCACAAATGGATGTTCTGTGTAGATTTCAATTTCATCAACCTAAATATTGTTGATTCATTAAGAACTTATGTTATTAAAGAGTTGAGTTTGTATTTTACGTTAATTGTCCTTTAAATTTACCCTTGAAGCCAGGTCCTGTGTTTCATCTGTGTTAATGGATTTTGTGGGAAATCTGTACGAGATAGAGAAAAACTGACTCTAAAATTGAATTCAGCATTAAAAAACCTGTTGAAAACACAATTTAAGTTTTAAACGTCGATCAAAAATTTAATAAATGCAGCATTGTGTAATTTTACATTTTATTCTATTTACATTTTTTTTTCTTTTTTATCTTTAGTCTATGCATTTATTTATTATTCTTGTTCCTTTATATTCTCTCCCCACCTTTTTTATTATATTGAACTATTTATTAAATTCTATATTCTTGTCCCAGTATTCCATATAATCCTTCTGTATTCACTCTCTTCTTTTTATTAATATGTACATATGTATTATTCTATAATATTTTGTATATAATATTAGAGTTCGAGGTGCTAATGACCCTGGCAATCGGAGCACCTATAATTAATAAATAAATTTTAAAAAATATTAGAGTTCGTTTTTGTTTTGTTTTTTTTTTGTCTCTTCTCTAGGTATAGAGTTAGAGTTTTATTTTAAATTTGTATTTCTATGTTATTCTTAAGAGACAAAGTCCCAGAATAAAGTATTTTTTTCATTCATGCATTCATTCATTCATTTTGTGAATTGTCAATTAGTAATTAATGTTCTTTAGGGGCAAGATGATCCTCGCCAGGATGCTCTTATGCAGCAAGTTTTTTCTGTGCTTAATATACTATTGGACAGTGACAAAAATACAGCAAGGAGGAAGCTAAGTGTCAGGACATACAAAGTAATTAATTATACGTTATTTTTTAAATCCATTTTGATTATTTCTATCTTTCTATTTTCACATGAAATTATTTTAGGTTGTTCCATTGACCCAAAAAAGTGGTGTGATAGAATGGTGTAATAATACTGAACCTTTAGGCCAGTACCTGCAGAAAGCTCATGCTAAGCATCGGCCTCAGGACCTTGGACAAAGTGCATGTAGAGCTTTACTTGAAGAAGTAGCTTGCAGGCCTCCTCAAGAAAAGCTTACAGTAAGTTAAAATTAGTTTTTATTTAAAGTAATGGATAATAAAAGCATTATTAAATACTAATGCAATCTTTTAGAAAGTTTTTAAATGAAATATAGGTGTAAATTTATAATATTTCCCTTAAACTAGCCAGATAAGTTCAATTCCACATGCGTGAAATTTTGTGAGAAATATACCTGACGGTTCCACCATTTGCAAACTCCCATTTCAAGAAACAACACAATACGTGAAACATTATAAAAACCGATTATTTCTCATTTAAGACTAGGAAAGGCTTTGAGAGTTCACACAAAGGAAATAGAGTCTAATATTTATCAATACATTGCCAAAGCTAAGACTAAAGATGTTTTCAACCTCCTAGTGATAAAGTTATAGCAGAGAGAATTTTGACCGCCAATTTCTTGCACTGGGAATATAGGCCACGCTATTTTCCCTCCAAGTAAACCATCTATTTCAATAGGCTACAGCTTAATTGCTTTTGGCCTTAGCTTCAGCTAAGTATTGATAAATATTAAACACTATCTCCCTCGCCTGAACTCTCAAAGCCTTCCCTGGTCCTTATGGAGGCAAAATCAGTTATTAACCCTTAATTAGTGGCGTTCTTTTTCTTCCATAAATAATGGTGTCGGGGCCCCAGTGAAACAAACTTTAAATTGATTTTTTTGGGGTAAAGTAATTTAAATAAATAATATTAAACAATAATATTTATTGAAATACAAAGATTTCAAAGGGCAAAGGTCGAATAAACAAATACATTCGGGACAATATGACCCGACGCCACTAATTAAGGGTTAATGAGTTCAAAGTATCGTGTTGTTCATTTTAATGGAAATGCAAATGGTGGAACAGTCATGAATATTTCCCTCAGAATTTCGTGCATACAAGGATAGGACTATTCCATCAAACTGAAAAAAAAAAAAAAAATCAGTGCTCCTGGTATATATCATGTGTTTTGATTTTTAAACCTTCTCTCTCTCTTTTATTGTTATCACAGGCTTATTTTTGTTGGCTTATTTTTTAAATGTTACTTTTTCTTAATTTTGTAATTTATTCAAAGATTTATATTTTACAGAGGTTCCTTAAAATATGTTCCAAATTCAAACCGGTTATGAGACATTTTTTTGTTGAAAAATTTCCAACCCCTGGAGTTTGGTACGAGAGGAGACTTGCATACACTAGAAGGTATTTTCAGCATACTTAATGAAAGATATTTGAATTTAGAGCTATTTATTTTCTTAATATATTCGGCTTATTTTTCAGTGTTGCCACTAACTCTATGATAGGATATGTGATGGGGATTGGAGATAGACATGTTTTCAATATCCTAATGGATCAAGAAACTGCTGAGGTTATACATATAGATTTTGGTAATGTTCTTATAAAGAAATTTAATATTCTTGTCAAGGAAGTTCTTTTAGAATATATTTATAATTTTATTTTTATTTATTTCAGGGATTTCTTTTGAATTGGCCAAAATATTACCCACCCCTGAAACTGTTCCTTTCAGGTTAACAAGGGATATTGAAGATGGAATGGGGATAACTGGTGTCGAAGGGGTTTTCAGAAGGTATTCTCTCAACCTTTGTTTATTTCTGATACATTACTTATACAAAGATTTTAACTTTATCAGTTTTTTTTCCTTACATGTGATTAACAAATTAAGACCTTTAGCAGGTTCAAACAATTATTATCATTTAAATTTTAACATCGACTTATACATGACAATAATTCTTGGGTCGGATTATCTGCTAGATGAATATCTTGAAGCTCCATCGTTCAGTTGGAAGTGACAGTATATTTTATTCTGCCGAAAAATAAATACTTTTTTTTTTTTTGACAAGAGATTTGTTGACTGTTCATGATGCGAAGGTAGGCATTGTTGAACCCTGACAATGAATGACCGAACCCCGATAATTCCTACCTTCACTTTTTTTTTTTTTTTTGTATTGTTAGTCAAGTCAAATTTCATATCAACAAAAAAAATCAACAGCTGAAGTACATAATTTGTGGAGACTTAAAGCAAGCATATCCACTCAGATACAACATTCAGAGAGTATATTAGTTGCTTTAAAATTAATTGTTTTGATTTTGTAGATAAAAACGCAGGAAATTGCCGTACGGGAAAGTTTGAAGGATTATTCCATGAAAACTAAGTGGCTTATGAAAACTATAAATTAAATGACGTTCCACTATTTTTTAAAAAAAAAAATATGGTATTCATTTTCACACACACAAAAAAAGCAAGAAAATATATCTTTTATTGCTTGTTGATTTTGTAATTGCTTTTAGCAGTCAAATTAATTTGTATGTAAAATGAGAAACAATTTTTGTTGTTTTAATAGCAGAAGTCGAAGAGGCCGTGAGAATCATTTTCCATACTGCAAGTTTTATGTACATTGTGACACCCAAATTTAATTTTTCTTGAGGGTTTCTTTCGAAAAAGTATTTACATTTTTCAAAAAATATTAACTATATCGATTCCAAGCTTTCTAAATGATGCTATGAGTAAGAACGTTACGGAAACACCCTAAGATAATTCAGTTCCTGCGAGTTGGATTTCTTTAATTTTGGTATTTCTATAGGATTTAATTGATGAACCAATAGTTGTATTTGTGAGCAGACAAATTCTTTCACTATTATCTGAGTTTCGCGGTTTACATCATATTAATTTTCTAACTCTTATTTAGATGTTGTGAAGAAACCATGAGGGTGTTGAGGAAAAGTTCAGAACCGATAATGACAACTCTTGAAATGCTGCTTTATGATCCTCTGTACAGTTGGTCTATCAAGCCGAAGTCGGCGAGGTCTCAGCAGCCTGTTCCTGACATATGTAAGTAATCAATGATAAATAACCCAAATCCAAATGTTGAAAATTTGTATCCTGATTTCTTAGATGCTGCAAGTAATTCATATTAAGATACACTTTTAACATTTTTCTTTATTAAATAAAAACACTAACAACTCCAGGTGTCCGCCACAAATCATTTGATCATTTGTGGTGGAGACCTGGAGTTGTTGGTGTTTCTATTTGATACAGTACCACCACTGTCCAGCCTAAACAATGTCAAGTTTTCTTTATTTGTTTTTGCTCCTAAGAGATCTTTAGGAACATATACAAGTACAATGCACCTATACAATAAATACTTCAGTCTTGGATGTAATATTGTGCAAACTTAGCCTTAACACTCATGGGCCTTCAAAAATTAAATTATTAAATGGTGATACCATAACAGGCAAGTATCTTTAAAACTTCTAGTTCAATCAGTCAAAGTTATCTGTCGGTTGAATGCAGGGTTGCGAAATCAGGACTTGTCAGAGGGCATCTGTTGACAAGAAGTCAACTTCTTTTTCTTTTATATTTGCATACTAATATACAGACTTTTATTGAATAATTAATTAAAATAAATGAAATTGGTTATCTTTTAATACCTTTAATAAAAATAATTGTTTACATAGTAAAAAAAAATAAAATAAAATTAGTTACAGTAGTTTCAAGATTTATATAGTTTATATCGTCAAAAGGAATTTCAAAATGTTTAAAAAAGTTCGAGGGGTGAAGTTCAAGGGGGAATTTTTTCTTCAAGTGTCTTGTTCGTGGGTTGATTTCGGCCTCCCTGACCGTCCCTAAGCCAACCCAGCCTTTAATAAATTTATTATCAATGGGTACCTTGTGTGCCAATGTGTCTAGCAGTCGAAGCAGCCAAGGAGAAAATCAGGCGGCCGGAGCATAGTACTGACCACACTTCTCCCCAGTGTGCCTTATGGTCATGAATCAGATACCTCTACAGTATCTGCCCCTCAGTGCCCTTGTAGCCTGTTACAGGACTGTTTTTTTTTTTTTAAAGAAGTTCAAAAATTCAGCTGTTTTAATGTAATCATGTTGCTTTAGTGATCTTGTATTGATTTTGGGCTTTCAATTCTATAGCTGCTGAAGAAACCAACAAACTGGCAGAACGGTTTCTCCAGAGGTTAAAGCTGAAATTAGAAGGACAAGAAGATTGCAGCGAGGCCTCAAGTGTTGAAGGACAGGTGCGAAATCTCATTCAAGAGGCGAGGGACCCTTCGAACCTTTGCCGCCTGTTTAGGGGTTGGCAAGCCTACCTCTAGTGAAAGTTTTGCTCTCTTTTTTTATTTTTTTACTAAAGATTGTTAAATATTTGAGAAAACAAAGACTGTATCTTGTTGTCTTGTTTACTCTTTTAAAAAGAGGATAACAATTTGAAGGAAACATTTTTAGTCTTTTGTTAATATTTTATGTTGAGTTTCGGCTTTACTACGGATGCTACTTAGGAGGGTTAAAATTTCTGAAGAAGGGATGAACCGGAACTATAATTTATTTATTATTTATTTTGAAAGAAATGGTTATCATTTAAAAAAATAATGTTTCATTTATTTGTAAGATATACCATTATTTTAACACATTGGCTGCTACAGTATTTTGATGATTGAGCTGAATATTTTCAGTATTTTCATGGTTAGATGAGTCATTGGTTTGAGTCGAGTACAAGAATTAACTACCTAATTATTAATTCAGCAACCACGTGTTTTCTTGTGGGGAATTTTTCCGAATTCTGTGGAATAGCCCAAACTAAGAAATAGTTGGGAGTCAATACGTCAAAATGAAGATAACCAAAATTGCCATGTTTCCTACGTTATCTCTAACATGTTTTAATGAGGAATATTTTCTCGTCCTACAGCAATGTTTCCTAATGGATTTCTGAATATAACAATCTTTAGTAAATAATAGAAGAGATTCCAGAGAAGAAGGCTGTGCGATTATGAAGCCTAGTTCAATTTTTTTTTCTCTTTAACTAATTTCTTTAAAAATAAGATTAATTAACTTTTATTTAAATGGATTGTTAAGTATAGTACTATGATTAACTGTGAATTAATGCTGTGACTCCTTAAATGTTATTATTAATGATATTGTAAATATTCCAATAGCTGTTTCTTTCATAGTTCATTCTTATTTTTATATATATTTTTTTCTGGCTGTGACTTTCATGAAACCATTGTGCGCCCATCTTCCCTTATATTTCACAATTTTCACATCACTTACAGCATCACCAATTTATTTATTTATTTTGTGGGCCCTGTTATTATATGGTTAATTATTTTTAGTTAACTATTGTTAGGATTTTAACTATTTTAATTGTTATAATTGTATCTTTTTTATAATTTTTGAAGAGTAAGTAATTCTTATAATGTTCGGTTTATATATTTTTGACATATATTTAATAGTGTCTATGTATTCTCTTAGTAATTCATAAGAAAAACTAACTTTTCAAACTATTATTTAATAAAACAATTAGCTATTTTTGGATACCCTTGTTTTTGTTCACGTTTCCTGTTTGATCATTGAATTTTGACATTTATTTTAGAATTTTTATTTTTGGATCTTTTTTTGATATATACGTATTTCTGGATTCTGATTACGCCTTTTTATAATATGTTTTTAAAACTTTACCACGTTAAAGCACCCTGGCATATTGGGTCCTCCTCACTTTACTAACTGCCTCAGAGCATAAATAGAAAACAAACTTGGTTATTTATTTTTTTTTTCTTTTGTACAGCGCATTAACAACTAGGCCATTAGCGCCAACATATGGGAGGATTTGAACCCCTTTGTCTCATGTAAGATGCAGGAAATGATTATGGCAATAGTGCTCTAGGATCTTTCAGCTATTAATTTATTTAAAATATTATTTAAGAATTTGTTGAAAACGTTTTAGTTTTGTCTGTTAGCACATGTTAAGAATTATCGAATAGAATGATGCCAACATCCATGGTGCGGGTAGGACTCTTCTCAACGGGCCCTGAGATGAGAAAAATTCCTGCCGCCAGAGGGACTCAAACCCCTGTCTCCCGCACGAGAATCTAAGGCGTTAGCCACTAGACCATAGGGAGACCCGCTTGGTTATTTTACATATTTAATCTTCATCACTTTACTGAGGAGAACACAATATATATATTGATGTACAAGAAATAATTAACTTGGAAGTTCGACAAGTTGATTTTATTGATACTTGCATATTTTTTTGTCTTCAATGTATGTATCTTCATTTTTCTTTTGGTTGCTTACTATGCATGTATTTAATGAGGTCTATAACCCTCATGGAATATCCATATTCATTGTCATACCTGTAATTAACAATTTTTTGATTCCTACTTTTATATGATTTAATAGAAGAAATTGACTGAAAATGCTATAAAATAATTCTGAAGATATTTCAGGCCATCGTAATTAACAAGATATGATGGATTCTTTGAAAACAAATTAAAGCAGATTTTGAAAAATAACACCACTGTTTACAACCGTCACAATTATTGCTGATTCATTCTGAGCACATGATGTTTACTCAATAAGGCAGATTAGACAGAGAAACAAAACCCAAATGTGAAGAATTAGAGAATATTCTCCAGAATTATGTATAAGATAATATGTACTTCACAATAATAAGAAAAATTTATATTATTGCAAAAAAAGCTAATCGCATTTTCTAATGGTCATTGTAGAACGTAAGAGAAGAAATATTGGAGAATGCTTTTATTACTTCTACATGATTTTTTTAGATTTTACAGTCTTCGTGAGAGAAGATACTTGCATATTTTTCCTGGAGGGCAACAAACATAAAATTAATAATTATCTCAACTTTCATATTTATGATCCTCATTATCTTGATGTGAATAGTTTTCCAATTCTCCTGCTCAGATGTGTGTTTTGGTTGAGACTTTTCAGTCATAATTAAAGAAAAAGATGTAATTATGAGCATAATTTCAATCATATGTGTGATTACCAGTGTATTCGTAATCACTCTTGTATTTATGATTGTGCCAACACTGGTATAGAGTTACCTTTTTCATATTCCTAAGTTTTCTAACGAGTTTAGGAATTACAATCTAGTAAGGCTTTAACTTTGATTCATAAATTTGAATCTAGTTTTTTTTTTTGAGAAAATAAACATACCAAGATATGAGCTTATAGAATGTCTTGGACATCTCAATGCCTGCTTGAGCATCGAAATTAGAAGAGTGTGGATCTGTCATGAAGTCAGATGAAACTACTTGTTCATCAATATAAGCAATGATGTTTTTCATTTCTTTTTTTGACGCTTCCTTCAACTTCTCCTTGATAGCCTCGTAGCATGTTTCCTGGCAAAGCCTGTTAACAGCAAAATTTCAATATTATTTCTATGACTGGAAAATAGTTTTTGTATTTCATTAATTACATTCTATTATTAAAGAAAATGATAGTGCCATTCGGTGATTTGAACTGAGATCTTCCTCTTTTACATGCAGAACTGCTGTCAATTATGCTACCAGACTTCAAAAAACCGTCTGCCAAGTTTATCATTCCAATATACATGACACTACTGAGAGACCATTCAGACTATCTGTAGTCCGCCCACAAAGAAAAGAACCTGGTAGTACACAAGCACTGCTCCCAGCCCATTGTTGTGATGTCCCTACACTCTCGTTCACTTTCCACTTGGCTTACTACTGACAGGAAATATAATAATTGTTACAAAGTTGTACAATTTAGCTTGATGTAGTACAAGTGGTATTCAAGCTAAAAACGTTTGGGATGGAAAATGCTGACATTGAAAATTTCAAATTGGTAATGTTATAGAAGCATGTCCAAATACGTTTTCTTGCAGAAGCATATATTAAATAAACATTGTAATAGAATATTGGTTAATCTGGAGACATTAAAACTAAGAAATATCTATTCTTATTTTAGTTCATTATTTCTTAAATATTTACCTTACTGTCAGATCGACAACAGAAACATTAGCTACAGGCACCCTGAATGCCATGCCTGTCAGCTTGCCATTCAATTCAGGTATGACTTTCCCCACTGCCTTGGCAGCCCCTGTCGAGGCAGGAATGATATTCTGGATAGAACCTCTACCGGATCGCCATTTCTGAAACATTCCCATGTTTCTGTAATTACATCCAATAAATTTGACATTTATTATGAATGTTGACAGGAATGGTACTAATTTAATAAAAACATTGGGACTTCGATGGCTAATACTTTATAAGTATCTGGTTTAGCTTTGCGTAGTATACCAGGGAGATCATATCATCAGTACTATGCTCCAACCATTGATTTTTCCTTTCTGAAAGTACTCCGTTAAAGGCCATAACTTGAAGATAAAATCGTATCGTGTCCAAGACTTGTTCTCTCTCTTGAAAAAAATTGAAGACAATGAGATTTCACTTGTATATTTGCATGAGGTTATAAATACTTGTTTTTGTTTTTAAAAGCTATCTTGACGTTGCTTAACTTAGGCGAACTATGGGAACTGGTGTATTCACTCTGAGAGAGAAACCGATTGTAGAAAACTCAAAAGCAGTTAGCCCTGTAAATAAACCTTACGATGGATGTTACTTAACTTAACTTGTTAATATCATAAAATAATTGTATTACCTTAGCTGGCCCATCTACAGTTTTCTGGGTCGCAGTAACTGCATGGATTGTAGTCATTAAGCCCTCCTCAATACCAAAGTTGTCATGAACCACTTTGGCGAGGGGCGCTAGACAGTTGGTGGTACAAGAAGCATTTGAGACGATGTCCATACTTGGCTCATAGCGATCGAGGTTCACTCCACAGACCAGCATAGGAGCATCTTCAGAGGGAGCTGTGATGACTACCTTCTTAGCACCACCTTCGTCAATATGAGGCTAAATGAAGGTTCTGGGTTAGTAAATAAATCAGCACAAATAATAAATAAAAGGGTGATAATCCATTTTTTCATATACAAATATTTTATTTCTTATATTTGTTGTT
Source organism: Gonocerus acuteangulatus (assembly GCA_946811695.1). NCBI lineage: Eukaryota > Metazoa > Arthropoda > Insecta > Hemiptera > Coreidae > Gonocerus > Gonocerus acuteangulatus. The sequence goes on from OX328128.1 coordinate 65,847,992, forward strand.
CCTATAACAAATTGAGAAACAGTATTGATGGGAAAATTTCTGGCGCCGGTGGGGATTGAACCACCCACCATCTCCCGCTTATGAATCCAGCGCGCTAGCCACAAGACCACAGGAGACCCCTACGTTTGTTGTTGATTTTTTTTTTTTTTTTTTTTTTTTAATAATAATTCAGAATAGCATTTAAAACTAATCCTATGCCTAAACAATTGGGTTTAATTACATTCACAATTTAAATTGAACAAAAATACAATAGATATATTCACTTGCACAATAATATTTCCACTCATTGAAACCCTTATTCTAAACATAAAATAATTAAAAATTATTTGAACGCATATGTAATGACTGTCACCCTCTCGAGGCCTGGACAGTTGATTAAGATGTGTTGAACTCCAAGGAAGTCATCATGTTTGTCATATCGAGACACTGACAGCCAACCAAGTTGTAACTGTGTTAGATTTTTAACTGGCGTTTACTCCAAGTCAGCAGGTTCAGGATGATGTTTTTGATTCTATTACTCATTTTTGAAGAGCCTATTTTAGACCTGTTAACCCTTTCCATGCCCTGAGAGGCACATAGTGAAGGGTTCTCCTGTACGGCTTACTCGCGACCAGCCTCGGGCCTTTTGAATTTCAATCATTTTTAAGTAGAATAATTCTGTTTAAAAGAAAGGAATAAAAATAGTATAGGTATTAAAAAAAAAAGTTTTTCTGTTTACCATTTTTCCTATATATTATGAATAATAAACAAGTGAACTGATACTAAGTAATTACGGGAAACGTATTCCCATCCTTTTTCTTGCTTGAATTTGGACACGACACTGGCGGAAATAACACCTATGTAGCATAAACGGCGAGAAAAAAAAAGTGCTGTCGACTGCTGGACAAGTCAACCCTGTCCTGTCTTTCTTCCGACTTGTACACAAGTCAACAATACACGGCCCAGCCACTCTCGGCTGCTGGGGCAGTCAACAGTAGAGGAAGGGTTAAACCTTTAAGCAAATATTCTTGCATACCTTTGTTTTTTCTATTGTCTTGAACACACCAGTACTTTCAACAATGTATTCCGCTTCTGCTTCACACCACTTAATTTTCTTTGGATCCTTCTCTTTGAAAAGGGTAATCTTATTGCCTTGTAATAGAGAATTTATTAATTAGAACATGTTTTATATTTACTTATTTAATTCTTAAAATTAATCATAAATCTCAGACTCTCTAAAACAAATCTATTCGATTCCTTAAATCTTTTTCACCTTTTTTATTTAATTTTGTTATATGAAAAGTTTTAAAATTCAATTTGATATACTTTTTAATTCTACATATACCAATTTTAAATATTGGATGTAGCTTGTTTTGAAAAAAAAAAAACTTTAGATCCTTCGTTTATTGATGTTTTATCAATTAATTACTGCTATTTGTTTTGAACAAAACGTAAATTTTCTTATCCTTCCATAGAAAGTACAGTAAAGTAATCACTTCATTTGCATTGATCATGCATTACAGAAAGAGTATTTTTATTTTTTATTATTATTTTTTTTTTTTTTTTTACGGCTCTTCAACATCTAGGCCATTGGCGCCGACATCCAGGGTGCAGCGAGGAATTTTCCCAACGAGCCGTGAGATGAGAAAATTCCTGCTGCCAGTGGGGATCGAACCCACCATCTCCCGCTTATGAAGAAAGAGTAATTATAAAGACATCAAAATGAAGTCTTCTTGGATTGTGATAATATTGTGATAGTAGGAATAATATTTCAATTTTTTTCTCTCTTTTTCTATAAAAGATAATAAAATGGTTAGAAGAATAATTAATTGAATGTCAATGTTGATTCCTAATGCAAGATGGCCAAGGCATTTTACTAACTTGAAAACGTCAGGTTTTTGTACCCCACTGATGCTTTTCACTCAAAAGTACATCCTGATGTAAACAATTATAAAATTAAAGGAAAGAAACATACCATTCACTACAAGGTTTTTGCCATCGGCTTTAACTTCACCATCAAACCTGCCGTGGGTTGAGTCATATTTTAACATATAGGCCATGTATTTGGCATCTATGAAGGGGTCATTGATGGCCTTAACCTACAATCATCAAATAATCTATCAATTATAATTGTTTTATTTTTTTCAGAATTTTTCATGTATTGTTTCCTGCCACGAGGTGATACAATGAAGCAACATGATTAATGTTTTAAACGAAAAATTCTTCTAAATGAACAATTAAAATGTTTTAGAGTGCCTCGACTGTTTATGCTTAGTTTTAGTAAATGTATGAAGTTCAAAGTCATGTTTGAACTTCATACATTTACTAAAACAAAGTCAAATTCATTCAAATTCAAAGTCATGTTCCTCTGTTTATATGGATTCCTGGGCATTGTGGAATAATTGAAAACTTAAAAGTTGACAAAGCAACAAAAGAAGGACAAGTTTGCTGTCAAGTTCCTGTAAACGATGTATTAGCAGCCGTGAAACTGCCACTAAAACATAAATGGTTCCAAGAATGGAATAGGATGGAGTTAGGGGAAAAGCTCCGTGAAATAAAAGAAGACGTAGATGCATGGAGTAGCAGCATACGCGACAGAAGACGAGAGGAAGTGATACTGATCAGGCTACGAATAGGACACTCAAGACTGACGCATGGCTATCTTATGGCAAAGGAACTACCAACGATATGTCAGTACTGCGGAGTACATCTAATTGTAAAACATATCCTCACCGAATGCAGGGGCTACATAAAAGAAAGAGAACAGTTAGATTTGCCCACTGACTTAAGGGAACTTCTGGGAAATAACTCAAATCACTTAACTAAATTATTTGCTTTCCTAGAAAGAACTAAGTTAATCAGACATATTTAATTTATAAATATTTGTGTGTGTATATATATATATATATATATATATATATATATATATAATGTTTCAATCTCCTCCTATCTATCTTCAATCTATATCGATCTTCTCAATCTATCTTCAAGTAGCACTTTTGGTCAATATCACTTTCTTTTCTCAAGAGTCATATCATATCAATATATATATATATATATATATATATATATATATATATATATATATATATATATATCAATAGTCATATTGAAATTATATGCCAATTGAAATATATAAGATCAAACGAGTCTTAAGATAAGACCAAAAGTGCTAGGTCAATATCACTTTCTTTTCTCAAGAGTCATATCATATCAATATATATATATATATATATATCAATAGTCATATTGAAATTATATGCCAATTGAAATATATAAGATCAAACGAGTCTTCTAACTGAGACATCCATGACCCATGTGGTTTAAATATGTCAAAAAAAAAAAAAAAAAAAAAAGTCATGTTTTGTTTTGTGCATTTCAATCAAATATGGAAGTATAAACCTCAATGATAGATATCTATCCCGCACGCACTCACACACACACACATAAGGCATACTAGGGAGATAGTGTAGTCAGTACTATGCTCCGGTCCGCCTGATTTTCCCCTTGCTGCTTCCACTGCTAGGGTCATTAGCACCAAGGTACCCATTAATAAATTAATTAAAGGCTGGGTTGGCCTAGGGTCAGTCAGGGAGGTCGAATTCAACCCATGAACGAAGACTCTAGAAGATAAAAATCTTTAGTGCTTGCTCGGGATTTGAAGTCTTCCAGCATATGTGTCCAGTGCTCTACCAATGAGCCAAACTCGCCTCCATGTATATGTATATATGTGTATATATATATATATATATATATATATATATGTATGTATGTATATATGCATATATATATATATATATATATATATATATATATATATATATATATATAAATATAAATATAAATGTAAAGTAGGGCATGAGGAGTCTGAGTTATCATCCGTAACCTATGCATTATAAAAACATGAGAGGTCTCAGGTACCCAAGGGGTTATTAGATAAGTTCAGGAAGAAATGATTGAGAACTGCTTACCGAAACTCCGGATTCGGATGCACACCTGAAGACAAACCTGCCGATTCTACCAAAGCCATTTATTCCTATTTTAATTTCTTCTGCTCCGGATTTGTATTTGCCACAGCTGAAAAAATATGTTAAGCAAAAATTATTTTCCCGCAAAATTAAGTATTTACCTTGCAGAGACTGTTTTACTCTACGATAGTGTTTGTGTACATTTTATGTGCAAGAATTAATAATGAACAACATTTTAGTTTGTTCTTTAATTAGAGTATTTAATTTCTAGTTATAGATTTCCACTCTATTGGCGATTGCATCTTGCTTATCTTCTATCCTTGTTAATTTGAGAATTAATGTTCAGATTCCCCACATGGGCGTATATAGGAAATAATTCCGGGGGGGGGGCATTTCCTGGGTATGGAATACTAACAATCTAGAACTTGGAATAGTTTTAGCCTACTAAAACGCTATTACACCCAAAATAAAATATTTTTATAAACTAAGTGATCTTATTTAATTTATTTGTAAAGGATTTATGAGACATTTTTACCGATCGAAATTTCGTCGAGGGCTGCAGCCCCCCCCTTATATGAGCCCATGATTCCCCATTTAGCATGAGACGGGATATGTAAGTTCCGATTATTCTATCTAGGCTCCAGCTTTACATAACATATGACATTCAAGAACTGATAACAGAAGACAGCTTACATATAAATACAAAACTACATACATGCTATACAGGGTGTCCCAAAGTTAAATGGCAAAACTGCAAGAGCGAACGAAGGACTGAAATACTAAGACCAAAGGTCATTTGAAGATTCGCTCGTTTGTCCTTGCATTTGTAGAAAACCGCAAAACAGGTATTCATTTTTGTACTTATTTATACAGATTTTTCATGGAAATAAATTGTCATTGCAAATTGTTTCAAGAAACCAATTACTTAAATTCAATCTGTAGACATAATCATGAAGTAATAAATTCTGCACTTGGGGATCATCACCTTTCAAAGTTCGTCATATTGCCTGCCGCGATATGTTAATTTTAATAATAATAATATTCTAATTAACATTACTTCATAATAGTGATATAAACATTTTTATATCGGGATTAGGTATGTAGTATCTGCTACAGATTGTGGAAATTAAGTGATAACACTTTTATTGTGCAAAATCCTATCCACATTAGATCGAAAGTCTATGGAATTAAATTCGATTTAAATTACTTACTTGGATTTTGATTTTTTTCCTTTCTCCCGGACGAAGTTTGTGAGGACACGCCTTGGCTGCAGTAGCCCACCCCTAAGTCCATTTTTAACCGGCAGCATTTATATTTACATAAGACAATACATAAATTACTGAGTTTCGGCAAATGCCCGCCTCCACTTGTTCAAAATATACAACAGAAACAAAAAAATAAGCTCTATTTAATGTTAAACCTTATTTTTAATTCGTAATAATTTACAAATAAAACATTTGGATTTATTCTATCTTCACATGTGATGGTATTATTTATGTCAGAATTTCCCAACTTTCTTACGTCGCATATCTCTTGGTAGTACAACAGGCTAAATTCTACCAATGCTAAATTCCATTTAAACAAGCATAAAAGTCACACCGTATTTTAAACTCCTTGTAATATATAAATATATATATATATATATACACACACACACACACACACACACATATATACATACACATGTATACATATGCGTTTAAGCGTATCTATGTGTTTCTTTAAAGTTTGAGGAATTTAATAAGCGGTTGTCTTGCTGAGAAATTTTCTTAGTTTAACCTACTTTTTCGGGCTCCCTTCGTGCGAGTTTTCCTTGGAATGGTTAGAATATGTTTTAACACGTAATGTGCCCAAGCGGTCCGAAGGACCGCCGAGAACCAACCGAGTGATACCTACGGTGCCTGAGTGGTACCCCGTTCTGCTCAGCATTGGGGAAGAAAATATTCTCTCCACGCCACGGGACCGTTTAGGCGCCGTCCTAAAGTCTCTCAATAATATTATTTTAAGCGGTTGTAAATACATAAAAAACTCAATTATCGAATAAATGTTATGTTCTTGTATATTATTCAGATAAAAAGAGGTTGGCGTAAAAGAAAAGTCATAAATCTTTGATAGAATGTTGGGAACGATACGTGTTAATGTATTCGGCTAAAACACGCAATTCGGAAAAGGCGATTAGAAATGTGGTGCGACAGAAGTCAAAAGCCACGATATGCATAATGATGGTACAAAATTTATTAAAAATAAACGTTTTTTTGTTATCCCAATACTAATATAATTATTTGAATATCCCGCTTTGTGACGTCATACAATCGGTAATACAATTTAATGTCTTTGTATATTTTAATATAGATAAGTCATTAAGTTTAAATAAATATTATAGTAATCATTAAAAATATATTTAATTTAGTTTACAATAGAACGTTAAAATATTCATTCTATCTCAACTGAAACTTTAAGAATTTAAAAGTAAATACCATAACGAAGAATAAATTAACTAAATATAGTGTAGATGGAGATAGTTAGCCGCTGCAGAGATACGAAGACAGGTATAGTTGGGATTCGGCTAGGAGAAAAACGTCAGACTTTCAAAAAGAAATCTGTATTTGGACGTTTCGACTGCACAATGGCAGCCTTCTTCAGCTAAAAAATATATACAACTTATAAGTAAAAAAAATATATATGTACAACTAGTAAGTAAAAGACGGGCAGAAATGAGCGGAGTATATATATCAATACAATAAATTTTAACCAATCTTATTTTTAGAACAATGAAAATACGGTAGTTGGAAAGTAAACAGCATGTAGAAAGTGTTAGTAAAACAATACAAAAAAAAATTAAACAGTAAAAAACAATGAACATTTTTTATGTAGTGAAAAACAAAATCTATTTTATAAGTGAATACGATTTATAACAATTAATATATAGATACATACCACTAGAGAATGCCTAGGGGGGAGGGAGGAAGACCTCGAGGACAAATTAGGTAACCATGGTTGGAATTATGAGGGACAGCAACTACACAGGGGGTCTTTATAGTTATGAAAGGGGGTGGGGATGAGGCGGTAAGTCGGTGAAGATGAAAGAGCTGGGTTGTAAAAGCGGGTTGTAAAAGGTGTTAAGAGTTTTGGGACACACCAGTAGAAAAATTGTCTGGAGCCTGGGAACAAAGATAAAAAAAAGGAGGTCAGGACAATTTATGGAAGACGGAGGAGTAAGCAGGGGAGATGTTTTGTTTGTCGGTTTTGTAATTAATGTTATTGGGGTTTAAGTTAATGTGGACACATTCGGAAATCTGTCGTTTTTTGGTGTTTCGTTCAGTGGAAAGTATTTTAGTGTCGTCAAAGTTGAAAGTGTGTTTTTTAGTTATGGCGTGTTTTGCGAGGGCGGATTTTTGGATTTCTTTGTTTTTTATTGTACGTTTGTGTTGTGTTATGCGGGAGTGAATATAATTTTTGGTTTCACCTATTTATACTATATTTGGTAAACACAGTGGGTGGCGCAGTCATAGGGAAGGGGATCTTTGAGTTTGGTGTACAATGTAGTAAGTTTGTTAGTGGTTTTTAACCCAAAGTTTAGTGACGGGAGGGCTTTTAGCGCGGTTCCTCCCTCCCCCATAGGGAGGAACCCCGCTTATAAGGTTGATACAGTGAAACAATCCGGAAGTGCCGACAAGAAAATTTCGCGTTTCAGAACCCCTAGAGACCGAAAATAACGGTGGTTCAAATTTGTATATATATATATATATATATATATATATATATATATATATATATATATGTATATATTTATTTATATATATATATATATATATATTTGTCTGTTCGCTCATTTCTGGCTTCCCTGATGGTCCGATTTTGATGAAATTTGGTACAAAAATCTGTCGTCCAATTTGAAAGGTCAAGTTCGTTAACCAGCAAAATCCGCCCACTGGAAGATGGCGTTTGGGGCGAAATTCGCGCAAAAAAAATCGTAACGCTTACGTTTTTGAGTTCATAAGCTTGTAAGTACTCGTTTTGTAGGCTTCTTGGGCTAGGAAAACGAATGAAGCCATTTCAAGGCGATAGCTTTAACCGTTTTCGAGAAAACTGAAAAAAATAATTTTTGAATGCCGTTTTTGGTTTGGGTACTTAGAATCATGGGATTCAGTTGAAACATTTACTGCATCTTCTACTTTCATTAAAACTAATATGTTGAAATTTTGGTTGCGTTTGGAGTTAAGGAAGGGTTAGAATAAAATATTTTATTAACACACATAAAAAAGTTTTGGTAACTTTGTATACTTTCCTTAATATCTCGAAAAAGGTTAAGAATCTTGGGAAACGGAAGAATACCATTGGAAAGCTTACTAAATGCTCTACAGAAAAGATTCTAATGAAAGTTTTGATTAGGCGATGTCAATCGGAGAAATAAGTGCTTAAAACTTTAAAGTAATTGATTTCGCTTATTCGAACTGTTCTTTTTGTCTTTGATTTTGATACTTAAAATTATGGGATTCAGGTGAAACACTTTCTGCATGTTTGAATTTCATCAACACTAATATGTTAAAATTTCGGTTACGTTTGGAGCAAAGGAAGGATTAGAATAAAATATTTTATTAACAGACATGAAATGTTTTGGGAACTTCGTATACATTCCCTGATATCTCGAAGACGGTTAGGAATATTGGTAAACGGAGGGCGAAAGCTTACTAAATGTTCTACAAAAAAGATTCTGAAACAATTTTTGATTAGGCTATGTCAATCGGAGAAATAAGTGCTTAAACCTTGAAGTAATTGATTTCGTTCATTCGAACGGTTCTTCTTGTTTGTTTTTATTACTTGTTGTTTTTTCATTGGTTATAGTAGGATAATGTATTTGACAATAAAACAGATTAATTAAAATAAGAAAAGCAATTCATTGTTAAAAATATATCAGGCTGTACCGTATGAAATGTCAGTTTTGGATTTGTCGATTTCCTTCAAATGTCTTGAAACTGTCGAGGCTCCTATTCCGAGTTCTTTGGCATATTCCCTAGTGTTTTTAATTGCTTATAGTAGTCAAATGTATTTGTCAATAAAAAAGGATACGTATAATTAGAATCAATATTTTGTTTGTTAGAATTCGAAGATGCCGTATAAATATCTAGATTACAGTACTGGTGTTGATTTCGTTCTTTAGAATTATTCTTGGTATTCCCTATTTTCATCTGTTACCCATAGTTTTTTATTGTTAGTAGGTTTTTCTTATTGATTATAGAATATAAATCTATTTGGCTATAAAACAGGATAAGTAAAATTAGTGACAATATTTCGGAGATTTCTGAGCGAAATACTTTTAAGATTTTCTACCACCACGAACGGCTTTTTTCCTCTATTTTTATCCACTAGATAGGCTTTATTTTGCATATTATTCTATATAAGTTTTATTCAGCAGGGGATTCTGATGAAATGTCGTGTTTTTGCTGTGGATTTTAAATACGATGTATCTAAGATTGGATAACATTAGCGAGTCTACATAGTTAAGAACCGACGACGGAGGATTACTTCTTGCTATGATTTAGTCTACATATGTATATTAAGTCCTAAATCCAAAAAATAAACTTCACAACGGTTAGATACTATGAGCGAATATGGGGGTTCAATGCCCGTAGAAGCAGAAGGTCCGCAGAAAATTTACCTGCTAAGAGTTAATCCTCAAGAGCTGTAAATATACCCCAGGTATCTGCCGACACAAATACAAAGCCTAGGCGGAGAGCACCCCAAAAACACAGATCCAAACATAGGTTATATACTAAATATTCATAAAGACTACTTAGTTGTAAACCGATTCATCAATTAGCAATCAATAGTTTTCAACAAAGGTTATATACTAAATATTGATAAAAAGTATTTAATTAGAAAAAAAACAATATTCCACAAGACTTGTTTTTGGTCCATTTGTATCTACTCCATAGACTTAATTAGGTATATTATTCTATTGTAGTTGGGCAACTAAACTTTGTTTTATTTTGTTAAATAAAGTTTTTTTTCTTGACTTGTTATTCGTCAAGACTTTTATTTGTCCTTGTGTATTAACTAGATAGGTTTTATTCGGCATATTATTCTATATAGGCTATATTAGGCAGGGTATTCTACTCAATCTTGTGTACTTCTTCTTGATCCTTCTGTACATGGGCGTATATAAAAACAATTTCGGGGGGGGGGGCTGAGACCATTTCCAGGGTATGGAATACTAAATATTTAGAGCTTGGAATAGTTTTAGGCAACTAAAACGCTATTACGCGTAAAATAAAATATGTTTTATGAACTAAGTGATCTTATTTAATTTATTTTTAAGGGTTTTACGAGAAGTTTTTATCATCAATTCAAAATTTCGGGAGGGGCTGCAGCCCCCTCAGCCCCCCCCACTCATATACGCCCATGCTTCTGTATCCACTAGAAAGGCTTTATTAGGCATATTTTGTATTGATTTATAGAGCTTTGCTTTAGAATGAGAGCCAGATTCTGTAATTTCCGCTTCTGTGTAAAAGTTAGCTACTGTCGGTGTCCCTGACGCCTTAATATCACTTTTATTCGAGATGTTCGAGAGGATTTTGACAATTTTCACGAGATATATAAAAAAAAAATAAGTTTATTTCTTTTCTAAGCTTATCAAATGGCACTAGGGACACGAACGGAACCGCGTTAAGATGCTGCAGTTCCTGCGAGTCGGACTTTTTTTTAAAGTCTTTGTGAGTTTTTCAGTCAGTCCTGGTGTGTATGTCAGGGAACGAAATATCTGGAGGGTGGAGTCAAGGGAGGTATTGGGGGAGGTGGCATTGAAGGATTGGGATTTTATTTGTTTTATAAGCCGGTTTATGAGGTGGGGGGGGGGGGGGGGGAATTGGTTCAGTGTTAACATTTCGGTAGCTCTATTCAAGTTTTCATTAGAGCTATTAAAATGGAAGAAAAGGTTAGCGGGAAATGTTAGAATTGATTTGTATTACTACAGAGTTATAACAATCAGATTTTCCATTACCTTTATATTGAAGAATCTGATTAAACTCCATGCACAACCAAAGAATGGACAGCCTGTATGATGGAACCACGCCTCACCAAATGTTTATAATGAAGATTTGAATGAACTCTGGTGATTATTTATTTGTTTGAAAAAAAGAAGGTAAATGTCAAGGAGAGTGGTCTCCACGCCGATTCTTTTGAAACTTTGCACTATAACGTATTTTGATGCACTAAACACGAATCCGTTAAAAAAAAAGGTCGCTTTTCACTAGGAAAGAAGTTATGAAACACTAAAGTTCACTGTTATGGAGGTTATAAAAGACGGGTTAACGGCGAATTTGTAAACACGCGCATGCGCAATAGTCCTTAATGACGAAGTGTAATTGAAATTTAGACTCACCTTGTGGTAGCTGACTTGGTCGTAAATTGTCGCTTTTGGGCATATTCGCTGTGCGTTTCCGCTCGCTCCGCTCGCTCAAGAAAACATCAAAACCCCTAGTCAATCCAACTCGCAGAAATGAAAAGAATTCTATGGCCCAAAAGTCGTCCAAGGCAGTCTTCCCTAACCTTCATAACAGTGAACTTTTTTTTTAAATAACTTCTTTCCTAGTGAAAAGCGACCTTTTTTTTTAACGGATTCGTGTTTAGTGCATCAAAATACGTTATAGTTCAAAGTTTCAAAAGAATCGGCGTGGAGACCACTCTCCTTGACATTTACCAAAAAGAAAAGGAATCAGTTCTATCCTGTATACAAAAGGATGTTAACCTGTACATAACCCGTCCTAAATATCACGTAAGAATGTAATTTAAAATTTAAATAAATATTTATATATTTTTTTTCGGGTATTAGCTCTATTTAGCCTTCCTCATTGCGGAATATTCTATCAAGCCATTTTCCCTGAATTAAACCTGTGTGTAAAAAATTCAGAAAGAAGACAGCCGGAAACAAAGTTTCGCTTTTGAAATTATGATGATTGTTACTCTATATAACAAATTGTGCAACTAAAAGTAATATTTGCTTCTTCAGAAATTCTCATGGCTGCAAGACAACTCTCAGGAAGATGAGGCAGTAGACAAAGTAAAAGTACAATGTATGAAATCTTATCTGAGGGCAGAATAACCCTGTAGTAGAATCTCCCAGGAGTACAAACAAGCCATATTAGAGTGTGGTTATCAGTGCCTCTTTTTTTTTTTTGGTAATTATTTTATTTCATTGCTCATTTCGCACCTCTTAAAAGTTAAGTGATGATAAATTTTACATAGTTCAATTTTATAACTGGTATGGCTTGTCCATTTATGGACCCTTAAAGGTTGGTCTAATGTCTGAAACTGTTCTTTTTTTTAGCACATAATTAAAAAATGATGAAAACTTCCATTTGATTAATTTAATTTATTCATAAGGTTTTAGTGGTATAGGCATAATCTAGTGTCTCAATATTTACTGGAGGTCCACCCTTTGATTTCCATTGGGCTATCCAGTGTTCATTGTACCTTTGAAGAAATCAATCCGTAGCTGGCCATGAAGGAGCAGATTCTTGACAACATGTTCTGTTATATTGTGGTTTTGTCTTATTAATTCAATAAATCAGCACTTCTTAAAATCTCAAACAATCTTCATATTTAAACAAATCATGAACACAACATAGTTCTTATGTTTTCATTATATTGTATATGTTTAATTAATCAACCTAGGTATATTATTTATTTTATTATTATTTTTTCAAGTGATAGATTCTAAAATAAAATAAAAAAAAATTATGGTAGCTTTTAATTAATTAATTTAATTTATATTATTTCCCTCTGTTATCTTTATTTTATTATGAAATGTCTATATATTAATATAAAGTATATACGTATATATTAATATAAAATATTATATATTAATATAAAATACTATTGATATATATTAATATAAAATACTATATATTATATATTAATATAAAATACTATTGATATATATTAATATAAAATACTATATATTAATATAAAATACTATTGATATATATTAATATATAATACTATATATTATATATTAATATAAAATACTATTGACTTTCTTGTACTTACCTCAATTATTTATAGCCACAGTTTCGTCGCCTGAGTTGCGATAAACTTAATTAATAAATAAATAATATAAAATAATATTTTTAACTTTTTTTTTTTCCGTATAAATGGATTATTACTTTGTAACGTAAGGAATCCAATGCCAGCCAGAATACTGACTTAATGTTTTAAATTACATTCAAGGTATAGTATAGTTTTGTAATAATTTGATATTCCTAATTATTTATTTATTCATCGTTTAACTTCCCCCATTGCAGGCAGGATTGGGCTGATGCCTTTTTTTATTGAAAGAAAAGCATCCACCCCTTGTGGGAATCGAACTCACAACCTTAGGCACTGAGTGCTCAATCCTAATTATTAAATTTAATAAACTCAGAGTAGTTTAAAAAATGTTAATTGGTGTTTATAATGCACACTGGATATAATTAGAGTACAGGGTGTCCCAAAAATAATGGTCATCTGTTGGCCAGATGATTCTCCAATGTGAGATCGGAAAAAATAATCCCTGCAAAATTGACCTTGAAATGTTATTCAAGGTCAAATTTTTTTATTGCATATTTCGAATCTACGACTCATGAGGATGAAAAAAGTCAACGGCACCATAGGTCAGAAATGACTCCTTATGGTCAAAATGGCAAATTAACAGCGTATACGTTGGTCATTCCATTCTAATTGACAAATGGTGGCCGATTTAGATAATTTTTTTTTTACATGTTCTACTAGCATTGCCTTACACAAAAAAAACTCGTTTGAATTTATTTAAAAGCATCTTCTAGTATAAAAAAATTACAAATATATTGAAAAACGAGCGTCTCATCGGCATTAATAAAAGGACTATAAGTCATATTTTACAATTGACAGAAATGCCTTCATGAGGTTATCTTCGAAGCTTATCAAGAGCTCTTTGCCATAAGCTTTCAATCAATCGCTGAAATTTCTCATTAAGGATTTCACAGGTAATCCCTCCCAGACTAGAGGATAGAATACTTGCCCTCGCCGTAGATAAAAAAGTTTCTTCCTAAAAAAAACAAAAAAAAAAACAGATTATCATTTTAGCACTCGTAGCAATTGGGCCTGTTATCCAGGTTCAATATTTCGGACTTCTTGAGGCAAGCTGCCAACCTTGCTTTCAAATTCCTCCTAACTCGACTAAGGACCTGGCGAGAATTTCTCCTAATTCTTTCAAATCCCCATGTTATTCACGTCCATTTAGCCTGATGTGGATGATGACGCTGGGAAACGAACCTTCGTCAGTCCACAATACTCGCTGCAGGAAGTGTGGAGGACGTCCCAACATGTCCAGCACCCACCTGCGAAACAATGCTCTCTGCTCCTGATCCCCGGGCCTCAACTCCTGAACTTGCTGTAATATGAAGGGAGACGTTCTTCCCAAAGGATCTGGTGGACCGTCATCCTCGAGACTCCCGTAGCTTGTGCCAATCTTGTCAGCCCCAGAGTAGGCCTGGACCGGGCGAGGACAATTATTCTATCCTCTTTTCTGGGAGGGACTCGATGGTTCATGAAATTCATACATGACATGTGAAATCCGTAATGAGTAATTGCAGCGATTGGTTGCAAGGTTCAAAAGGCAAAGAGCTCTTGATAAGCTTCGAGAATAACCTCAAGAAGGCATTCCTGGCTATTGTAAAATGTGAGTTATGGTTCTTCAATGAATGGCGCTGAGGGGGCCGTTTTACAATACACTCATAATTTTTTATACTGGAAGATGCTTTTTAAAAAATTCAAAGGAGGTATTTTTGCATTAGGCGATGTTACTAGAAACTTTAATAAAAGAAATGAGAAAAAAACGGCCACCATTTGTCGATTGGAATGGAATGGCCCACGTATACGCTGTTAATGGTCATTTTGACCCTAAGGACTCATTTCTGACCTATGGTGCCATTGACTTTTTTCTTCCTCTTGACTCCTAGATTCAAAATATGCAATACAAAAAATTGACCTTGAATAACATTTCTAGGTCAATTTTGCGGGGGTCAATATGGGGGTTATTTTTCCGATCTCACATTGGAGAATACTCTGGCCAACGGATGACCATTATTTTTGGGACACCCTGTACGTGTGTGGCTTCTAACAACAGTCAGAAGAATTCGTTGAGCTGATTCTTCTGAAATTTACAGTTATCAATGTATTTCTACAGCCAGCCAACATTAACTGTGTTTTTGTCCCCTATTATTATTTGTTAAGGCACATTTCCATTATGACAAATCCCCGCCACATGTAGCACGACATGTGCTTGTTGCACAGTCTTGTTTCCAATTCTCTGTGACATGTTGCAGAGGTATTTGATGCCAGAATGAGGTATAACATTTGTTAATCATATATAAAGATTAGACACTTTTTAGGTTAGGTTCTGTGGACACAAGACAGGTTTGTATGTATAAATGGTATTTTGTGCATGCTTTTGTTCCTGACACAAGTTGCGGGCTGTTTCCATTACCCTAGACACAAGTTGTGGACACATGTTTTGTTTCGCGGTCATCTGACACATTTTTGTCCCAGGCACATGTGCCTCGACTTGTTGCTAATGGTTTCCGTGCTGCAATTTGTGCCCAGCACATGTCGTGCACATCGCAGGGCATATTTGTAGTAATGGAAACAGGGCTTTAGTTAAGGAGCTGAATTTTTTATGCTCAATTAATCTAGAGAGAGACAGATAGAGAAAAACATTATTATTAGCATAAACATTATTATTATTATTAGGTGGTTTATGTATTTTTAATTATATATGCTCATGTTACATAGAAATTCTGTTTAATAGTAGGGATTTCTTTATGGGTAATATGTAACTATATCTTCTTAGGCCTACCTTAACCCAGAAGGACATATATATCCCACTTAAGATCATCTGCCTGTGAAGGGGCTCAGAAATTAGAAAGATCTCTCAGAGGGACATATATAGGGGCCCACCCTATTACTTGGAACTACATTTGTTTGAATGCAATAAGTACAGATTGGCAGCTGTTTTTCAATGCCCTAAAATAAAATAAAAAAAAAAAAGCTTTGCGGGTTAAAGGCAATAAAAGTAAAAAAAATATTTTATTTTAAAGTCAAATCATGGTATCACTTATTTTTTACCTTATTCTCAGACAAATAACAGAAATCATTAATAAGGTTCATTACACTAAGTTCAAAGCCTGACTAGAACCAATTCATTTTTCTTTTAGGCTACAAATTCATCAACTTTTTGTCTTGTACATATATGAAGCCAATGGTGCTTCATAATTTTATTGTTATAAAAATAAATTTGCTCTCCTTAGGTTAAAAGAGTAGTGGTTTGGAGCGATAACTAGTTCTTGAGAAGGATTCTTCTTGGTATGGCAATTGTTACAGTTGTAGCGTGTGTTATTCATCTACGAACATCAAACCTCTTTCCTCGGCATGGATGTCACCTGAAACAATGAGGCTGCTTTGAATAAACTTCAACAAAAATGCAAATTTTCTTGAGATTGCATTAGCATCTATTACACATTAACCGAAATGAGGGTTTCATTAAACCTCCTTATTCAAGGATAATTGTGATGCTTGGGAGACATGTATGCAAATTTGTTTGAGGTTAATTACTAGAAAAATTGGCGATTTTCGCCTTTGCAGGTACCCAATAAAAGACTGGGTAGGCCTAGGGACACTCGAACGACGACTAAAAAAAATATCATTCAGTGCTTATTTCAAGTTTCGAACTGAGGTCCTCTAGAACATGGAGTGTTTTCCCTCTGACCTAAACATCTTCTCTTTAGAGGAATATGCTTATGAACATGAAGTTTACATCCTTAACTTGAATAGAAAACCTTTCCTCTAGTAGTCTTCACATGACCCTACTATAAAATAACTTACATTTGGAAAATACTTTTGTAAGAAATGTTTGGTTTTTTCGCTTTTAAGAATTCATTTCTCATCTCAAAAGGGTATAGGAGCTACTCTTCTTGTTCAGATCCTGTGTAAACACTTGGAGAAATAAATGTTCAATAACAAATAAACTCTTTACCTATCTTCAAGTGTGATTTTAAAAGATTTAAAACTACGCATAATCTGGTGCTCGACAGAAATGTCTTCAAACTTCATTTTGGTTGAAATTTTGAAATTCCTTATAATGAAAGAAAGATTAACCTTGACAGCTCTTAGACCATAGTGGATTCCTGTAAATAAATAAATATTAATTTTTGATGGCGATACAAATAATGCAACTATGAAAAAAACTTCATTACTTATTTTTGTTCATGTTGTGAGTTACCTCTTATTTTATAATATAGTTATGTGAGAACCTTATCAATCAACCTCGGAAGTACTAATAAGTTATAGCTTCCACAAGAATTTTGTTTCAATTAATTACCACATTTGTTATTTTTATTATTTCAACCAATGGTACATTTTATACTATTCTTAGTTAATAAAAAATGGACACTAAAATTTAAATAAACATTTTATACTGCTATACAAAGCCAGATAATTAATTTAAATAATTTTTAAGGATTCCAGTATGCATATTTGTATGATTCTGTAAAGTTCTGGTACCTTATTCAAAATATCAAATTGATAAATAATAAACTGGTGCTTCTAAAATGTTTCCAAATTGTATTTGACACTAAAATTCATAAAAAAATGTTATTAAACAGGGTTACATTTGAGTCTATATACCTGGACAAATTCTTGGACCGCAGCCAAATGCAGGAAATATATGATATGGTCTTTCTGCCTCCTTTTCAGGAAGAAAATGATCTGGATAGAAAACATTAGGTTTCTCCCAGTATCTTTCATCTTGGCACATCAGGTCAATGAGCATTATAATGATTGTATCTTTTGGGATCGTATATTTATCTGAAATGTATAGGGCCTATTTAATTAAATTTGTAACTTAAAATTAAATTGCTGATGAATGGATTACCTGTGATATAACAACAGACAGTTTATTTTATCCATTAATTAAATACTGAGGTTCAATTATTTTATATAACTTGCTTTTGCAGGGTGTACATCTTATACGACATCTAAAGCATTACTTTTCACTTGGCCTAAGTTTTGGGTTGAAGTAACAACTTGGACAATGGTATATTGGAAATGAATCAATAATTACGTGCACATCAGATACATGTTTTCAACTCATTTCGTGACTGACTGAGATTATATAAAATTACATTGTAACTAGTAATACTGAGTATCATGAACCATGAAATAAACTATTATATCATAACTCTTAAAAATGTATTTCAGAGGTATGTATACAACGTAGTAAAACTCTAAGAGCTTTAGATTGTAGTGGTAATGTTTTAAGACTATTTAAAGAAATTGTAATATTTTTTACCCTATTTGAGACCGATTCCACACCATGTTTGCAATTGATTTCCGAGCCTATAAGACGGTCTGCACACCATGTGTTCAATAGCAGCAATATGCAGTTATTTTGAGTAAAGTAGTCGTCAAAATACAATTTTTCTTGACCTAATGAAATTTGTAAAGTACAGGGGAAAAAAAATTTAATGGTGCTCAATCCACTTCTCCCAATAGAAATTTTGTGAAGAGCGAGCTGCACACCCGGTGTGCAATGATCTTATTTATATGAATACGCTTATGAATTGGGTGATTCTCTTAGTAATCATGTTTTTTTTTTTTTTTTATTAATGAACAATATAAAGAGAACCAAATTCACTCCTGGGAACCACGTTAAAAAAATCGTTGCCTCTTTGTATAAGAGTAGGGTTAAGCTAGAGCCTACAATATTCTTTGTCGCTTGTGATATGTATTCCTTTTGGGAGCTCTCTATTGACCAAAGATTGAATTTATACGGATATTGATTAAAGAAACAGTTATCACAGTTGTGCACGGAGGTGCTTCTAGGATCAAAAACACACTCTGATTTGCATTTGTTGAAAATACAATAATACCAGGGAGATTAGGAAAGCGAAACGCATGGATTTTTATAGGGTTTTTTTTTTTTTTTTTTTTTGTGTGTGTGATCAGATTTGATCAGTATTATAGAAAATCTATTGTTCTAGAGTTGGGTATTTTGTTATTTATTTAATAAAAACAAAACAAAACAAAAATACTCCGACTGATTCCTCATGATCTTCATACATCATCGGAGGAATATACATTTTACATAAATTGTTCATTATTGTGGTGGTCATTGACCTCAGTTACACTTCTTTTTTGCCACTAATTATTTCCATTTTCGTATTTCTACAACAGAGTTGAATTCATGAGATAAAACATTGCCAGTCTAAAAATAAATTACACAGATAATCAGAAGAAAATGCAAATTCCATCACTTTTAATAGATCATTGATATACGACTAGCCTTGTTTCATTTCTTGATATTCATTAAAAGTAATAGAATTATTTTATCAGGTGCCATTCATGTAATAATTTTGACACTGATGATAAAAGACAATAATGATGCATGGGTAAGCCCATCAAACATGACAAAGAACATCATTACTTATTACCTAATTTGATATCCCCAGAAGCTTGCTTCAGTATTACACCAGGGCAGCAAAATCTCAGAGTCTCCTTGATTACTCGAGTCAAAAGTTCCATTGAATTCAGATCATCTGGACTTGGTTCTTGCATCGAGCTCCCTCCAAATATAGACATCTGTTCCTTATATACTTCATCTTGGATTTCAGGGAACATGGCGAGGAAGAGAAGAACGCTACTTGATAAAACGGATGATGTGTCTGTTCCCTGTTCAACAATGAATTCAAAAAAATCTTTAATGAAAAGGAAAAGTGTGATTAACACTTAAGGTTGGAAATAATTAGCTACATTTCAAACTGGTAAGTTACATTTTTTCTGTAGTCCTAAATAGTGGTGGTATTTAATATTTAAGGTAAGAGAAAAAAATGGTTATTCAATGTTCTTCTGAGTTGTAACTGAAACATCAGTATGTCTAACAGTTACTAGAGGCTGTTCACTCTCAGCCTAGTCAGATGACCTGAGTGTGAGCGGCTCATAAGATCTCAATGTAATATGCTGAACAAATTTTTACAGACCCTAAATTTTTCCCTAAACCTCAAATGCAACAGTAATTAAGAAAGTAATTGAGTACATAAAAGTTAAAAGTGAGGGTCGGGAAGGATCAATGGATTCTGGACAAAAGTGGCAGGAGTTGCTCCTCAAAAACAGCCCTAACAAAACATGCCATTATTAATAATCAAATTTATTTTGAATCGACCTTTAATCGACTTACAAGGAAGTGGGACAGAGAGGCGGTCGATCTTATATCTTGTGAACATATTCTCCCCTCGGGAAAAAAGGATAGTAAGATACGGATGTAGGGGTTCCGGGACAAGAAGCGCGGCGGTCCATAGTCTAGTTCTTGGACTCTAGGAGTTCTGCAAAGTGGTGGGTCACTCCCTTCTACGTTGTAGTTACATCCTGTCGTTTTATCCTAGAATTTCTGCGATCGTTTTATCTATAAAATAGCTGCGATTAAAGAAGTTGAAGAAGGAATAAAGGGAAAATCTGAAATTGCCAAGGACTTTGGAATCCCACCTAACTCTCTACCAACTTACCTGAAAAATAAAGAAAAAATTCTTGCCCATGAAAATGACTTTTTTTCAAAACAATAGACTTTTATTTTTATTTTTTTGTAGATAAATTATTTATTACTAATGTACGTAATCATCAATTCATGAAATTTTTGTTATTATTTAAATAAAATGTTTTTTTTTTTAAATAAAAATATGTGAAAATATGAAGTTTGATTTATTAGCCATTTATTTTCAAAAACTTTTGTAATTCGAATTTTGGATAATTCGAACTTTTTTATCAGCCCCTAGGGGTTCGAATTATCCAAGTTCTACTGTATTTATGGACCTAAAATGAAGTTTACAATTACAAAAGACTTTAACACAACTTAATATGAGGTACTTAATATATTTTATCATTATATACCTTATTCAATGTATCTGTATTGTTATTAGTGACATAGGAGATGTTTCCTTTATACTTTTCATTTTACTTTTATTTTATTTATGTAGATGCCTGATGTTGAACATGAATAGGTTCGAAACGTCGCTAATATAAACTAATAATTTTAACAATTTTTGAGGAGCAATTCCTGCCACTTTCTTCAAGACGTTATTGAGTAGGTCTGGTTTATTTAAGTCTATTTTTCCTTCCTTCCAATTTGAAAAAAAAAAACAAGAAATCATAAGCACTCTGCCTCCTATTGACGTTGTTAAGTTTCATTAAATGTTTTGAAGCTCAACAAAAAAAAATTATAAAAACAATTCTAATATCATCATATAACAATTTTAAATGTTATTTTTTTATTTTTTTTTTTCAAATACTGGTTATCTTTTAAGTTTTATATTCAGAAGAGATTGTTGACCATTTGGGATTGCCAAGGCAAAGATAGTCAGAGTTTGGTCTGACTACATTTTTATTTCTAAAAAAAATATAACAGTTTCTTCATTCAATGAGTGGAGTATATGTAAAAAAGAGTTCATATTTCATCATAAAAAAGTTTCAGTAATTTCATAAAGAAAAATAAAAGTATTTTCAATTATTTTAACTTACTGCAAAAGCAACATCTAATAGTTCTCTTGCGATGGTATCCATTGACAAGTTCTTCTCTTTTTTTCTCTCCAAAAGGAAGTCTGTGTAATATATTAGCTTTCCTAAAAATAGTTTATGGTTATCTTAAATTCATTGACCATTCCAGGGATCTTTTCATATTGTTTTAGTATAATTTGTGAGCTTCATCTCTTAATCCTTGTTAAAATAATTAATTAATGTAAGTAATTAATTAATGAAGTCTTTGGATTATTTGTGTTGTCTAACACTGGAAGAAAAGATCAATGAAAAGATGGAAGGCTGCAGGAATATATATATCTTGACTGAATCTAAGTAGAACCATCAAAAAAGTTTGTAAAGAAATGAATAAATTAAAAAAAAAAAAAAAAAAAAAAAAAGAAAATTTAATGTGGAATAAGTTAGGAAACTAAACCATTTCTGTTATTCATCGGAGGCCTGATGGATGAGAGGTGTTAAACTCCTTGCCTATTGTGTTGCATGTTTGATTCCCTCTAGAGGCAGTGGCTTTTCTCTTGAATACTAATAAAGGCATCATCTCTACCCTCGCTGGAAAAGGATTGTAACCTACAAATAACTCATCCCAAGAAATCTATGTTGTTTATAAAGTGACATAAAAAATACTACTAAATAAATATTATTAACACTTTTGCTGCGGGTGTCAGCAATCCTACCAGCTTACGAGTGTCCCTTCCAAAGGACACTCCTCCATTACTTTTCCCTTTAGATTCAAAAGGCTCATAAATGGAGGGGATTCACTTTTACACCTGCAGGTTAAGATAGGTGCCTTCAGTATTGTTTGGGCTTTGCAACAGTGATTTCCGTTTTCAAATCGGCTGACTGGAAGATTTTCTATGATTTTTTTATGAAAAAAAAATGTCAACATGAAAAATGCACCCGATACTGAGGTATTCCCAAACAATGACAATCACAGCAAAAGTGTTAACAGTCTTCACGTAGAGAAGATATAAATCATTAAGTGGAAAGATTCTTAAACCATGCTGATTTATTGCTAACAGTTTTATATTAATAAACATTAAGAGAGCTTGGTATAAATGTTTCATTTTAAACTATTTTTTAAAAGGGATTGTAATTCACCTTTCTCTGGACTAGGTAATTTCTTCATCCTTTCTTCAAGAGCCTGAAAGAGTAATATGAAATTGAAAAAAATCATTTCAATAGAATTCAAATCAACAGTGATTTTTTTAAGAAACCGAAAAAGAAATAAGATAAGCAGAATACTTATAATTATGTAGGCAGGCCAGAAAATCATTTCACTTATGTTCATTAAAACCAGCTCTCATTATTTTGTGTATTTAAGGCCCAATTTTGTGAGTATTTTGCCTATTCAGAACTTAAAACTCTAATATTTTCATTGCTAACAGCCAGCCATTAATAGCACAGGTCTACAACCAAAAATTTGATTTGATGATTTTGGCTAATCTCTGTGTTTCTCGGTGTGCTGAGGCCGAGAATGAAGTCCGTTTTTCTCTATCACGTACAGATTTTTTTCAAATCCATAGAACATAATATACCTGCTATACACATAAATTTGGTAAGAAGTAGGTTTTTGTTTTTTTTTTCCAAACGATTTCTCTTTTTATAAACAGACATCTTTCACTAGGTGGTGTAGGCAATGACTCCCTCCATAGATGTTGTAGGCCTGAGGGTGTCTAGGCACGACCTGTTCAGACAGGAACGTCCTTGTTTGGTCTCAGATGTCACCGTCTGAAGCTAAACGAGATTGAACCTGTTGTATCAGGAACTTGGAGCTAAATTTCTGTTCATTCTCTCAGTTCAGTAGTATCAACTGAAGTGAACACATTCACTGAGGTCTCTTAGTTGTGTCAAAGTGATTAAGAACGTATTTTAAGGTTTGAAAGTGCATTTAGACAAAATGTCTCATCGTCGTTGTGTTACCAGTCCAGACTACTTCTATTTTATCTGTGGTGAGTACACAGTTAAGAAATACCAACGAAATATAACAGGTTTTGTCAAAAATGTATATTATGCATATTTTGGCTTGAGAATAGGAGATCAAGATAAAGTGTGGGCTCCTCACAAAGTATGCCATAGCTGCGTAGAAAAACTTCGCTTATGGTACAAAGGAGAGTTAAAATCTTTCGGATTTGCTATCCCAATGATGTGGAGGGAGCAAAAAAAAACACGTTAATGACTGTTACTTTTGTAATTGTCATGTTCAAGGCTATAATTCCAAAAATCATAAGCTCATTAACTACCCTAATGTGGAATCTGCTAGTCGTCCGGTACCACACGGTCCTGGATTGACAGTTCCTCAGCCCCCTCGTGACTTGGGCAGTATAGATAGGGAAGCTAATAGAGAAGACTGTATGTCGGAGAGCGATGAAGTACACAGTGAGTTCAAAGCAAGCAGTTCAGAAGATGAACCTCAGCTTATTTCTCAACAGGAGTTGAACGACTTAGTGAGAGATCTTGGACTTCCAAAAGATGCAGCTCAGTTACTTGGCTCCCGTCTTAAAAACAAAAATTTCTTACAGCCAGGCACTTCTTTTTCATGGTATCGACACCGTTAAGCAGTTTTTGTTCCTTACTTTGCTCTGGATGAGAATCTTATTTATTGCAAAGACATTCTTGGTCTGATGGGTCAATTTGGTATACAATATGACCCGATTCATTGGCGTCTATTCATAGACTCATCAAAGCGAAGTCTAAAGGCTGTTTTGTTGCACAATGGCAATACTTATGCTTCAGTTCCAGTTGGCCATTCGGTACATTTAAAAGAAACATACGAAAATTTGTCATTAGTTCTCGAACGAATTCATTATAATGAGCATAACTGGTTGATATGTGGAGACTTGAAAGTACTTACTATGCTCTTAGGTCAGCAATCAGGGTACACCAAGTTCCCTTGTTTTTTATGTTTATGGGATAGCCGAGACAGAAATTCCCATTGGAACAACAAAGACTGGCCATCACGAGGAGCTCTGTCGCCAGGCCAGAAAAATGTAATTAGGAGAAGTTTGGTTCCTTCTGACAAAATCCTGCTACCTCCTCTACACATAAAGCTAGGGCTGATAAAACAATTCGTAAAGTCTCTCAATAAAGAAGGTGAATGTTTTAAGTACTTATGCTCCAAGTTCCCACGATTATGTGATGCAAAGCTAAAAGAGGGGATCTTTGTAGGCCCAGATATTCGGAAACTTTTCACAGATCCACATTTCACTCAGACCATGAATGAGAAGGAGAAGGAAGCTTGGAATTCTGTTAAAGATGTTGTTGAGAAGTTCCTTGGTAACGTGAAGGATCCCAACTACAGAAGTATCGTGGAACGCATGTTGAAGGCATTTCAATTACAAGGTTGCAACATGAGTTTGAAGGTTCACTTCTTACATTCGCATGTGGACTATTTTCCGGAAAACTTAGGGGAAGTAAGTGAAGAACAAGGGGAAAGGTTCCATCAGGACATCCAGGAAATGGAACGTAGGTATCAGGGCAAATGGAACGTAAACATGATGACTGACTATTGTTGGATGCTGCAGCGTGAATCATCTGAAGAGTCCTACAGCCGGAAACGAACACGGAGACATTTTCAAGAGAAAAAAATACGTTTTCATAAAAATAATAACTAAATATGCCACTGTTAATTCTGAAGCTGTTATTTCTACACATTTATGTATTTTGTACAGTAAACAACATTGAAATAACTAAAAGATCATGGAAATAAATGAAAACTCTTATTCGCCAATTCTGTTTTCTTTTAATGGTAGTACCTCTGCCCTTACTTGAGATTGAACAATTTCCTTACGTGATAGAGAGGGACTGACCTCATGTTCGGCTTCAGCACGCCAAGGAGCATAGAGATTGACCAAAATCATCAAATCAAATGTCAGAAATATTATTTTTGTAGACCTGTGTAGTTAGCCCAGTCGCATCGTTTCGATAGTTTGTAATTCTTAAATTTAGGTTCAGACAAATCGCCTTCATTTCATTGCGAGTGCTTGGAAATAAATAAAAAATTTAGGTTCAAATTTTATCCGGACAATAAAGTGAGAATAAAATGTGAAGGCGCTATTGACATTGCACACATGAAAATATGTATATAATTTTGAAAAAAATTCACTTCTGTAAATTTTCTTGGAGTAGGTGTTTAAATTGTTCACAAAATGGTAACTATCTAATCCAAGCTTTCCAAATGATAATATGGAAAAGAACGTTATAGAAACGCATTTCCAAGATGACACATTCTCTGTGAGTTGTACTTTTTTTTTCTATTAGTTTATAATCCTGTACACTTTCTTACAGTATCGCAATTCACTTGCTTAGAAATTAAAACGTTTGTTTCCATATTGTCCTTACATAGATTTAATCCAATGGATCCACATTGAACACAATCATAACAGATGGAAATTCAATGTATCATCTTTAGTCATGTTTAACAAAAGTTTTAAGTTCAATTTTAGTTTTTACTTAAGTTATAGAAAATAAAAGTGTTACCCAATTAAGAAAGTTTTTTAAATACATTGTTTTTTCTTCTAGAACCTCATCTGTTAAAAATCTATCAAGGAAGCCAACCATTTTTGACTTTTTCAGAATCGTCTTGGCACTAATAGCACGATCAATAAACCTGTAATAAATGAAGAAAGCATTTTTTATATTTTATTATGTTTTAATAACCCTTTAGTGATACAATGGAGTTAAAACGGGCTCGCTGGACTGAGTCCTAGTGATGCCAACTGTACCCGCTAAACCGACTACTTTTTGACTCTTCAATTGTGCTCTTTTCTTTAATTAGGCATAGTTTCTCATAGCTTTTTTTTCGGACTGGCACAGATGGAACTTTTTTTTTTTAATAACTCATAAATTAACTTTTTGCGAATTTTGTAAATATATATTTTTTAAAAAATTAAAAATTCGTTCGCATATGGTAATTGACAAAACACAGATTTCTTAATGAAGTGTTTAGTTTGCGACCTTTTTTTTTTCTTCCTACACACATTTTGACATTTTAATAAAGCACTGCACTGTTTAAAACCAGAAAGTAGACTGAGGGCCCCTACAAGGCAGGGTTGAATAGATACAGCAGGTAGAAAAGGGTTTAGAAAAAAAAAGGTGGTAAAAGGATAGTGTAGCAATACTTCAGGGTTAGTATAGCAGTACTTCAGTTTGTCATAAGAACCACTACAAGATGGCTCTAGGATCAGAGCTACTGCTTAAGCTCACGGTCTAGAAACACTGGAGAAGCCGATCTATTATAGTAGCTTACGGTCCGGGGAGCCCGCTTCTCACTCATGAAATTAATAAAAAATTATTTTGTTTCCTTTCTTTAATTTCACTTAAGGAATAATAGTTTACAAAACAAAACTCAAGATATCAGAACCTCAATGAGTCTTCAATGTTGCTAGAATTATAGTCATCTATATAAATAAAAAAAAGGTTAGGGATGGTTATTGCGCAGAATAAACCCCTTTCATGATATTTTTCTTTTCATACATCAAAGACACCAAATCTACCCTAAATAAAATTTCTGTATGTCTAACAAAATGTTGTCCACTAAAGGCTCAGCTGTGGCTAATGGTAGACCTATGAAATTTTGTAAGTATTTCAAAACATAGGTTTTAAACAAACACAGAATATTGAGTAGAACCAAAGTTATGAATGCTTGAGTAATTAGAAACAACAAAGTTGCTGTACCGTGATTGCTAAGGTGCGGCTTTAGAGAGTGGTGATTAGGAAGGGGATAGAAAATGCAATCTAGCCTTATGTGTTTAGTTGGCTCAGTCTACTGCAGATCTTGATTACAATTTATCTGACCCTTTTAGTATTACCACTGAATAATTTATGGATGCTTATGAAAGACAAATAAAACAGAAAAATGGATTATTTCTTTTTCTTGAAGTATAAATTGGTCAAACTGTGCGAATGTTTAATTTTTATGCTCAGACCGACAACAAATATTGTTTTTAACTAACAAGTTGGTTAAAGTGTACACATTTGTAGTTTACTAATTTTTTTTATTCGCCTGTCAATGACAATTGTGCATATTTAAATTTAAAATTAATGGACCAGTCTCCCAATTTGTGTCAAAAAAGAAATATGAAACTTTTTTCTGAGCCAGCCTAAATGTGTAGTTTATTTAGTTTTATGACCTTAAGCATACACACATCTTGGTGCCTTTGGGGTTCGCAACTTGTTGGCAATGGTTTATGAAAGTCTGATCCCACAATGGGAGCTGAATCTTATTTATATATCTTTTACAAAGAAGGATTGCTTGGCAATAAATATAACTAAGACTTCCATTCAACTTATTGTCACTTGTATCAAGAAGGGCAGAATTAGGTGGCTGTGGCATGTACAGAGGATGGAAGAGCAGCATATCCCGAAGAAGCTTCTGGAAGGAAAACCTGGACGAGGAAGAGGGTGTCCCAGATTGCGGAGGTTGGGAGTGGACCATAAGACGCTTGGAGTCCGAAGTTGGAGAAGAGCGGGTATGGAAGAAATGAATGGCAGAGAATAGAGGACTAGGCCAAAATTCTACAAGGATCGTAGAGCCATCAAAATTAAATAAGTAAGTAATAATTCAATCTAAAACACCCTGACTAGTGCTCTTATTTATTTAATAAAATTAATCAACAATATTGGCCACATAGTTGCACTTACTCAACTCCATGCTTCAGAAAATTGAACTTATTCTCGTACACTTCATTAGTATTTATTCCCAAAAATGTTTCTGCAAAAAAAGATGCATTCATGAGTTATTCATAAAATTTGTAGGTGGAAGAGTATCAATTGGATCATGTTAATCAGAAAGGAACCATGTGCCTTATTTTGAAAAAAATAAAGTGTAATTTCCTTTCAGCTATTTAGTTGTCGGAAATGTTATTCTAAATAGAAACACCATGAAAATTGTTGGTGAAATATTGTATAGTTCGACGACAAAATACTTTAAAAAGAATAATTAATTGAATTTTAACTTAAAGGGAAATTTTCTATATTCTTTCCTCAAGATAACACTGCCCACATCTCATTTGCCTCCAATCCTCGCTGTAGGGTGTGGTTGGATGGTGTAAGGTAAACTTCAGGTCATCCTAGAATCCTTCCTAACAAGGAAGGTATTCGGCTGACAATTGGGGACACCTGAGGCGTGAGCAAGGAACCAGTATCAAATTACATAATACAATTGAATTGTAGATTGTAATATTTCTGAAAAAAATATATATATTAAAAAAATAACCTGAAAATATGTCCAAAACAAGTTTATTTAACTCCAAGTGGATATCGACTTCCTTTCCAGATATGTTTTTCTTCAAATAGTCAATAAATATTTTGTTGTGCTTTAAGAATGCATCATGGTATTCATTTTCCATATTTCTCCGTGTTAATGTTTTAGTCAATGGTTTTCGAAGCTCTCGCCACTTAGCAGTATCTGGAATGTTATAACCTTTATTAATGCTTAAATAGAATCTGGGCCCCCTAACGGGAAAGGAACTCGATCTAAATTTATTAATGCTTAAATAAGAAGTGAAAGAGAAATCTGCATATCCAAACAATGGACGTGTATACAGGAAAGATAGATATTGCATTTCTACTGTGCTAAAAGCATATTTGAAGGAGGGTAGCTATTATATTATGGCGAGGGAGATAATAAACCAGCTGAAAGTGGTGGTGGAGACTTACTAACAACTGGGAATAATGAGTTGTGTGGAAATGGATAAATGAAAGGAGACAAACATAAAAGGGAAAGTAAGTGTAAGGGGAGATGAGGAATCAAAAACGACGGAGGATTCATACAAAACGTACATACTAAAACCTTAAACTAATTAAGCTTACGATACAGGGTCATTGACTCCCTGGGGGTTTCTTATGTCTGTTGTTCTTGAGGAAGAACATCCAAATCAGCTTTGGAGGGTATAAGGTTTATGCTGCACAAGGGAGGGATTCAAATTTTGGTATGTGGTGGGAACCGGAGCAAGAGAAAGAAATAATTAAAGAATAGGTTGAAAATTGGAAATCAAAGTTCCAAGTAGAGTTTGTGGTTGGTGATGAAGATAATTGAAAAGAATAGTAGAAGAACAGCACTATTGGCGCACAGACGTTGGTGCACCAAAAAAAAAAAAAAATAGTGAAGAGTTTAATCTGTCCAGATGTGGACATCTCCCTTATATAGCCAAGGACATTAAAAGAACCATATTTTCGATGCCAGCGTATGCTACAAGCATCCTTTATCTTTAAAAGTGCCTTCCTGCTGTCTCCATCAGGCTGGACTTCAGAGACTTAATGAGATCTAGGCCCTTCCGCTTCTGTCCATGACGTATTTTCTTATTTCCCTAACAATTAACAATTATGTTTAAAAGTACATTAAAATATGTTTTAAAACAGTTTCCAGTTAAATAAATAAGACAATCATATATTTTATTTTTGTGTGTAGATTATTTGCCCATATAAGTGCAACAATTGTGTTAATAGATTTAATTCATACTAGATTTTATATTAGAGAAAATCTGTTCAAATTCTTAAACACCCAATTTTTACCGAACAGAATTTTAATGAACCACGACATTGCCAATCTGTCCCTCTGGATTGTGTGGTCATAAATGATGATCTTGCTTATATGTAGGAAGGAAATGTGCTGAAAATGTAATTTGCACCTTTAAGAGAAATATGCTTTTTTATTCTGTACTCCCAACAACAGTAATAGTTATTTTGAGGACCCTCAGAGGAACAAAAAATGTTCTATGACAATTTTCCGAATTCTCGCCCATAAGGGAGAAAACGTTTTATTGTTTTTTCGAGACAAACGTGGTATTTAGAAGAATAATCGTTGTAGCTCTGTCCCAAGTAGTTCTACTAGAAAGGAAGTGAAACCAATCGAAAGACTAGTTGATAGTAAACGTAAAAATGAATGAATTTAAGTATGTCTATCTTACCAAAAGAAAGCTATTCTAAATTTCCTGACATTTTATTGATATTTCTTTCCAGCGTTACTTCTTAATAGGCAGGATCTGAGATTTCCGGGTTTTAGAAAAACTTCCTCATTTAACCAGCTTTCCATTCATGTATCACAACCCTGTGTTATTGAAGAATTTGAACGGCTTAAGAATAAAAGTTTTTAAAAAAACATGGATCTGTGAAAAGAAAATTATATTTTTTCCTTCAGTTTATTCAAAAAGCTGAAGAGAAATATTTATTTTTATAAATGTTTACATAAATATTAAGTAAATATTTACTTAAAACAATAAAAAGAAAATTACTTCCACGAATATAAAAAAAAAATCCTAAAACAGTAAACAAATAAAATACACATTTATTTTGAATTTATTGATTCAGGTAACTAATACTGGGTCCAGGAGGCGGCCATTAAGGAACCCCAACCATGCATTAACCTCAAAAATTATTATTTTTACCTATATCACGCATTTGAACACATTTTTATAGGACTATGTACATCTTATTTATGAGGGATAAAATTTTTAATTACCACAACAAAAACGCATGGGCTCACGACAATCCCAGTGAGTTTCACAAGCGTAGCCTTCAGTATCAATTCAAGGTAAAGCATTTGTTTTCTAAATATAAATACCTGTAAAAATGTGTTCAATTGCGTGATCTAGGTAAAAATAGTTTTTTTTTTTTAGGTTAATGCATGGTTGGGGTTCATTAATGGCCACCTCCTGGACCCAGTATTAGTTACCTGAATTAATAAATTCAAAATAAATGTGTATTTTATTTATTTACTGTATTAGGATTTTTTTTATATTCATGGAAGTAATTTTTTTTTATTGTTTTAAGTAAATATTTACTTAATATTTATGTAAAAATTTATAAAAATAAATATTTCTCTTCAGCTTTTTGAATAAACTGAAGAAAAAAATATAATTTTCTTTTCACAGATCCATGTTTTTTTTTAAACTTTTGTTCCTAAATCGTTCATTTGCTTCAATAACACAGGGTTGTGATACATGAATGGAAAGCTGGTTAAATGAAGAGGTTTTTCTGCAACCCGGAAATCTCAGATCGTGCCCATTGAAGAGTAACGCTGGTAAGAAATATCATGAAAATGTCAGGAAATTTAGAATAGCTTTCTTTTGGTAAGATAGACATACTTAAATTCATTCATTTTTACGTTTACTATCAACTAGTCTTATAGTAAATTTCCTCAACTTTCGATTGGTTTCACTTCCTTTCTAGTAGAACTACTTGGGACGGAGCTACAACGATTATTCTTCTAAAAACCACGTTTGTCTCAAAAAAACAATAAAACGTTTTCTCCCTTGTGGGCGAGAATTCGGAAAATCGTCATAGAACATTTTTTGTTCCCCTAAGGGTCCTCTATCACCCCTCACAATATGACTAGACATTTACGGGACACCCTGTATATATATATATATATATATATATATATATATATATATATATATATATATATATATATATATATATATATTGTGGTGTTTTGGTTTGGGCAAGAAAAAGAAAGTTAATTACATTTAAAAGTTATTATAGAAAAAGTTGATTTGAAATATTTTCATTATATCTCAGGGTTCATTTAAAATTACCAAACTCACCACATACGGATTTATGAATAAAACTATTTGAATAATTAATTTAATTTAATAAATTTCCTGAAAGAAAAGCATGAGAAATATATGATTAGAACCACTTCTTACCATCTGTCCTTTTATGTGTTGAGACCATATTAATTACCAGGAGAAAGGTTCATAGTAAATAAAATAGAGTTGGAAACAAATGACTTATATTGAATAAAAGATATAATTTATGATTTGGCATGGCTGTGATATAAAATAAAATATAAGAAAGAAAAAGGTGCTTGACTCACATAATTGTATCAATGTTGGGTTATTTAAGAAAAGTTAGAACATAATTAAAATATTAACTTATATATTAAAATATAAATATTGGCCATTATGAACATGTTACAGATATTGTTCTCAAAATGGATTCATTCATTTTCCAAAGTTAGAAAACCAATTAAAAGAGTAACTGAAAGCATATTAACTTGAAACTTAAGCATTAAGATTCTTTTTGTATACAAGTTTTCCTCCAAAAACCTTGTGCCGTTAGACAGATTCGCCTGTTTATCAATCTTGAACTTGTTTAACTCTATGTAAGTATGTACACACATATATGTATATATATATATATATATATATATATATATATATATATATATATATATATTGTGGTGTTTTGGTTTTGGGCAAGAAAAAGAAAATTAATTATATTTAAAAGTTATTATAGAAAAAGTTGACTTGAAATGTTTTTATTATATTTTCATTATATCTCAGGGTTCATTTAATATTACCAAACTCACCACATACGGATTTATGAATAAAACTATTTGAATAATTAAATTAATTTAATAAATTTCCTGAAAGAAAAGCATGAGAAATATAAAATTAGAACCACTTCTTACCATCTGTCCTTTTATGTGTTGAGACCATATTAAATACCAGGAGAAAGGTTCATAGTAAATAAAATAGAGTTGAAAAAAATGACTTATATTGAAATAAAAATATAATTTATGATTTGGCATGGCTGTGATATAAAATTAAATATAAAAAAAAGTCCGACTCGCAGGAACTGCGTCATCTTAGCGCGGTTCCAGTTTTTTTTTTTTTTTTTTTTTTTTTTTTTTTTTTTTTTTTTTTTTTTTTACGGCACATCTACATCTAGGTCATGGGATGATAAAATTCCTGCCGGAGGTTGGGAATCGAACCCACCATCTCCCGCTTATGAATCCAAGGCGCTAGCCATTAGACCACGGGAGACCCCGGTTCCTGTTCATATCCCTATTCTCATTTGAAAAGCATAGAATAGAAACAGATAATATTTTCCTCGGCCTTTGTTCAAAGGGTTTATACCTGGGGTCAGGTCCGCAAGACCCTAGAATCCTCTTCTACCGATACTTCATTTCATACGTTTCAATGAATTGGAAAATATCAAATATTTTCACACATTCCTGTGTTCTTTTACTATAGTAATAATTCTACAGATAAAATCAATTAAAAAATAAAATAAAAAAACCAACAGCATAAAGGCAATTGAAAATATTCAAAAGACGTCAACGAATCTTTTTCTCTTGGCAAGCTATATTTCTAACAATGAATTGTTTTTCTTATTTTTCTTAACCTGTTTTATTTTCAAATACATTATCCAACAATCAGCAATTAAAAAATAACAAGGAATAAAAAACAGACAAAAAGAACAGTTCGAATAAGCGAAATCAATTACTTTAAAGTTTTAAGCTCTTATTTCTCCGATTGACATCGCCTAATCAAAACTTTCATTAGAACCTTTTTTTTAGAACATTTAATAAGCTTTCTAATGGTATTCTTCCGTTTACCAAGATTTTCAACCTTTTTCAAGATATTAAGGAATGTAAACAAAGTTACTAAAACTTTTTATGTCTGTTAATAAAATATTTTATTCTAACCCTTCCTTAACTCCAAACGTAACCAAAATTTCAACATATTAGTTTTGATGAAAGTAGAACATGCAGAAAATGTTTCAACTGAATCCCATGATTCTAAGTACCCAAACCAAAAACGGTATTCAAAAAATATTTTTCCAATTTTCTCAAAAACGGTTAAAGCTATCGCCTTGAAAATGGTTTCATTCGTTTTCCTAGCCCAGGAATCATATAAAACGAGTACTTAGAAGCTTATGAACTCAAAAACGTAAGCGTTACGATTTTTTTTGCGCGAATTTCGCCCCAAACGCCATCTTCCAGTAGGCGGATTTTGCTGGTTAACGAACTTGACCTTTCAAATTGGACGAAGGATTTTTGTACCAAATTTCATCAAAATCGGACCATTCGTCTTCTAGCTAGAGAGCGAACAGACAAATATATATATATATATATATATATATATATATATATATATATATATAAATAAATATATACATATATATATATATATATATACAAATTTGAACCACCGTTATATTCGGTCTCTAGGGGTTCTGAAACGCGAAATTTTCTAGTCGGCACTTCCGGATTGTTTCATTGTATCAACCCTATAAGCGGGGTTCCTCCCTATGGGGGAGGGAGGAACCGCGCTAAAAGAAAAAGTGCTTGACTCACATAATTGTATCAATGTTGGGGTATTAAAGGAAAATTAGCACATAATTGAAATATTAAACCTATATATTAAAATATAAATATTGGCTATTATTGAATTTTTTGCAAGCTTTTAAATTTAATTGAAGATTGGCAGTTATTGAGGTATACTCAGCTTATGATACGGATGATGTTCTGGAAGTGAAGAGGTAGACTGATTGTAGTTATGTCGGCATGTTGAGGAGAATGATGGTCGGCTGCTAGATCATGGAGTGGTGTCTGGCCATCAAGTGAAGATGAAGTGAGAGCTTGGTGTCGGCTGACCAGCTGGTTCTGCAAGGAGATTGTGTGCCCTTCGCCTCTGGTGCTCAAATGAGAGTGCTCTGGCCCTTCGCTGGCGCTGGAATGAGATCGTGTGCCCTCCGCCTCTGGTGCTCGAATGAGATCGAGTGGTGGGGGAAGGCCCTTTTTATAGAGGCGTTACTCCCACCATACCAAGGGTGTCTCTCTTCAGTGATCGCCACCTGGATGTTCAAAGGGCAACTTTTAGAAGCACCTCTATTCTTATCTTCCTGGGAAACTTGTATCTCTCGATGCCTTATCGCTCCTAGCCGAGACTTTGGAATCTTCTTTTATTTCACGCTGCCTTTAAAAAAAAATAAATACTGCCAAGCTAAGCACTGCCTATTGCTATCCCTTTTATTACTCTTTTATTTATTTAATTGGTTGACAAAAGATAATATTTGTGATGGACTTATGGAATATAACTTAGCCTTTATTTTGAATAGGAATGCTACTCTTTGCTATGCCAGAAACTGACTCTTTCTAGAGCACCCCCTTATAGATCATTACAATATATATATAGGGAGTGAGGTTAACTCAGTGATAGAGCACTCGACTAATGAACTGGAGGACCCGAGTTCAAAACCCAAGCACGCACTAAAGATTTTTATCTTCTCGTGTCGTCATTCGAGGGTTGGATTTGGGTTCCCATATCGTCCCTAGGCTCACCCAGCCATTAATTATTTAAAGGGTACCTGCAAAGGGAAAAATCAGGCTGCCGGAGCATAGTACTCACCACAGTGTGACCTAGTGTGCCGTCTGCTCAAGAATCAGTTATTTCTACAGTATCTGCCCCTCTGGGCCCTTGTGGCCTGTTATGGGAGCGACTTGATTTTATGATAATATCGGATATTACAACTACAAACTACTCACCTTCTCTGGCATATCTGTATGAAGAATTTTTAAAGAAATGGGATCAGACTGATACTATATTAACTTCAAAAATGAGTAAAATTGAATTGAATAAATAAATACCATTAGTTATGAATACTCCTTTTGGTACACCAGCAAAGACAGTAGCATAAACTATTCCTTTATTGGCACCATTCGGGGAATTCGAAATAATCTGAAATTAAATACATAAATTTAAAATGTTTAGCTGAATTAATTATTAAAAAAATTCTAACTGTTTAAATTAACTAATGCTAAATAATTACTCTATATATGCGACATTTAAATACAAGACAATTTAGAAGAGAATAATGTAAATAACCAACCTCAATGTATTTAGGATCACTTACTCCCACAACAAGAAATTGGCCTGCCCATAATCTGAAAATTCCATGTTCCTTGTATCTTTTTCCGGTCTCAATAATTAAATTAATTAAGTCTGAAAACATGAAATAACAATATTATAAAAGTTAATCTCATTGGATTTGTGTTTTATTTGTATGTATCAATA
Organism: Gonocerus acuteangulatus; assembly: GCA_946811695.1. Classification (NCBI taxonomy): domain Eukaryota; kingdom Metazoa; phylum Arthropoda; class Insecta; order Hemiptera; family Coreidae; genus Gonocerus; species Gonocerus acuteangulatus. The sequence continues at coordinate 65,884,338 of OX328128.1, forward strand.
AGATATTTATCCTGGTGTGATTTGAATTTTATTTTATTTATTTTTTCTGAATCTGTTGAATATAAGTTTTTTTCTTTTATACTGTTAATTTATGCTAATTCTGCATACATTATCAGCCAATTTCAAAAGAAACTAAAATTTGTTCTCCTTAATAAACAATTAAAGTATAGGTATTTTAAACTTGGTCATTGATAATGTGATGGATTTTTAAGATTAATGTGTTCTGACAAAATAAAGGTCCGACTCGCATGACACAGTCAATACCTGAAGACCATAATATTTGTAATAACAAATAAATAAATAATTTAATCTTTCATCTATCTTTAAAGTATATTATATTATGGTGATCCTGTTTATCAATACTTTACTCTAAAAGCGGTTGAAGGTTATGTATTTAAAAATAATTCGATTTCTCGCTAATCTCCTTTATTAAGTGTCCTATATTTTTCATTTCGTATGACCTAGGATGTACAAATTCTATAGACAACTAAAATAAATCTAACTGTTTTGGATTGATAGTTCTAACAAAATTTTAAAACACTTTATTATGACCATCACTTCAAACCAGGTAACAAGCAATACAAACCATAAATATTCAAACCATAAATATTTCATTTATTTATTTCAACTCCATTTCACATAACGTTTCGCCCTTCTGGCCATTTTCAAATACTAGAAGAAAAATAAATTAATTGTTAACAATAACCCCTTTTATTCCATCATTTATATTAATATAACAATCTTGTGTCAATAATTGTATATAATTTTAAACTTATTTTACCTAAAAAAAAAAATCAATATACAATGAGTTGTTATATTAATATAAATGATGAAATAAGAGGGTTTACTGTGAAGTTAAAAATTACTTTATTTTTCTTCTAGTATTTGAAAAATTACACAATGCATTGAATTGTAGATTGTAATATTTCTGAAAATAAATAAAAAATTATTTATAGTAAAAAAAAGTATTTGAAAATGGCCAGAAGGGTGAAAATAGAGTTAAAATAAATGAATGAAATATTTATGGTTTGAAGTGATGATCATGATTAAGTGTTTTAATTAACCTTGACCTAAGAATTTTCTTTTAGATAAAAGAAGGTCATAAAAACAGAAATTTTTAATTTCTCTAAATGACCTGACATTTTGAAGATAAAGTATTTTTGAAATATTACACTCTAATTTGTTCTGTGGTCACCTGTAATTTCTCCCTAAGGAATGCACATAGTTTGTTGTCTAATATTGTACTTATTTTAAAATAACTAGATATAGGTCTTAATGAAATATCTTACCAGTTGATGTTTTTGCTTTTCGATACCTCCATGCATTCCCTATTATCGGGAGGGCTTTGTCCCCAGGAATTTGATCCCCACATATATCTATGTGCCTACGACGTATCTTGAAAGATATATAAAAATAAAGTAATATTGCTGCTATTATTAACAATACTATCATTTTTCTGAAAGCTAGACTCTCAGATATTCCCTTTCCATGAGATACAGCCTCGTTATTTCCTAAAAAGAAAAGTTCGATTTTAATCATTTGTAATCATTATTTATTTAAATTTTAACGTCCATTATTATTATTAAGGAAGAATCTTTGGACGGGTTATCTATAGGTTACCACCCTTTTTTAGCCAGGATAGGGCTGATGCCTTTTCTTTTTTGTAAAGAAAAGCCACCACCCTATAGTGGGAATCGAACCCACGACCCTTGGCACAGAGTATTAAGTTCGTAATCATTAATTAAATCTGTAAAGGAAAACAATATTCAATATTACTGTTATGCTTCACCATTGATTGCCCATGAAAAAATTGAATGTGTTTTCATTACGATTTTTTAAAATTTTAATTATTATATTTTATTACAAGATTATTGAGATTATCGAGGTTCACACCTACAGATCAGGGGGCACCGCGTGTAGGTGATCGACTCCACCCCCCGTTCGGTCATGAGTTAATAAAAATACATATCTCATTTAAAAATTAGTGGTTTTTCAAATGGCTTGAGTTACTAACCTTTGTCAGGGCTGGGAGAAGAGCCATCTTTACCATATTGAGTGATGTTGCTATTTCTGAACTGATCAGTTATTCCTTCCTGATGAAGGCTTGATATTCAAGCCTTCATCAGGAAGGAAGTCATTGGAAAATATAATTTTTATCATAATATTACCCCATAGATCACGAAAATGTATATATATATATATATATATATATTGAACCAAAGACATTTTCGTGATCTATGGGGTCTGAAACATAATGTTTTCTGGTCGTGAGGTCAACCTCATAACGCCAGGCGCATAACAACTAACGACCGACAGCTCAATATTTTTGTTTAAGCACTCGGTCCGGCAAAAAGCCAGTTTTGTGTACACCTTAAATATATCAAGAAACTTAAATGAATTTAAAAGATCAGTTGTAATACAAATTAAGTGCATGTCAGTGTAATATTATGATAAAAATTATATTTTCCAATGACTATTCTCTCTCTCTCTCTCTCTCTCTATATATATATATATATATATATATATATATATATATATATATATATATATATATAGAGAGAGAGAGAGAGAGAGAGAGAGAGAGAGAGAGATAGAGATAGATAGATAGAGATAGATAGATAGATATATAGATAGTCCCGTAATAGGCCACTAAAGGCCCATAGGGGCAGACATTATAGAGGTATCTAGTTCTTGACCATACGGCACGCTAGGGAGATAGTATGGTCATTATTATGCTCCGGCTGCCTGATTTTTCCCTTTGCAGGTACCCATTAATTAATTAAAGGCTGGGTGAGCCTGGAGACGATCTGGGGCCCCAAATCCAACCCTCGAACGACGACACTAGAAGATATAAATCTTTAGTGCTCGGGTTTTGAACCTGGGTCCTTCAGTTCATTAGTGGAGGGCTCCACCACTAAGCTAACGTCGCCCCCATATATCATCATACATATTACTGTTCGCTCTGTAGTTGCTTAAAAAAAAGGCCTATTTTGATTAAATTTGATACAAAGATATTTCGTCTAATTTGAAAGCAGTCAAGTTTGTAAATCACCAGGATTCATCCACAGGAATATGGTTTTTGGGGAGAATTTCGCGCGAAGAATATCATAGCTTACGTTTTCGCGTTAATAAGCTTGCAAGTAAACTTTTGATAGGTTTTCTAATGTAGGAAAACGAATGAAACCACTTTTAAAGCGATATCTGTAGCCTTTTACGTGAAACATTGATACAACTAATTTTCCTTTAGGTTATTCAGAAACGATTGATTCAGTTGACAACTGTTCCAGACGTTTGGCATTCATTTAAACACAGATATTTAAATTTTGGTTACGTTTGGAGTTAAGGAAGTAGTAGAGAAAAAATATTTTATTAACAAATATGGAACTTTTTGGGATATTCGTATATTTTTTTGGGTTGGGAAAACGTGGTATGTGGTAGGTCACCATTCGAAAGTTTACCAAATGTTTCACAAAGAAACGCGCTAAAAGGTTCTGAAGAAATTTTCGATTGGACGATATCAATGGGAGGATTTAATGCTTAAAACTTCGAAAGTTTTAATTTTGTCGTATTAAACGGTTCTTTGTTGTTTCCTCAGTTCTTTATTTGTTGTTTTTTTTTTTTAATTGCTTTTAACAGTAATAACAATTTCCCTGTAAAACAAGTTACGTAAAACGAGATTGTTTGTTTGTAATAGCGTAAGTCGAATAGGCCGTGTGAGCAATTTCCTCTGCTGTAAGTTAATGGCGCCTGAAATCTAACTTTTCTTCGAGATTTCATTAGAATAAGTTTTATAATTTTTCTATGCTAATCGGATTTTATTATATTGGTAAGTTGACGTGGGTAATCAGAAGATACCATTCTCATATCTATAACCGTTTTCGAGAAAAGTGAGAAACCCAATTTTTTCTTCTGAATATATGTACACATCCACAATTAAGTTTTTCCCCTTGAGAATAAAAATAAAATAATGAATATAGTGTAAAATTACCGTGTTGCGGAGCGGACCTCAAATTTTTTTTATCGACATCAGGGCCATTAGCGCCGACATCCATGGTGCAGCGAGGACTTTTCTCAACGAGTCGAGTGATGTGAGAAAGTTCCTGCCGCCAGTGGGATTCTAGCCCACCATCTCCCGTATGAGAATATAAGGCGTTAGCCACTAGGCCAAGGGGAGACCCCACGGGCCTTATTTTTAGCGCGTTTCCTCCATCCATCAATAGGGAGTAAACCCCCTCATGACGTTGACCTATTGCGCAACCCAGTGGTGTTCATGAGAAATGTCTACTGGTTCGATGGGGCGATCTCATTCGGAGAAGTAAGTGTTTAAAACATTAAAAGTATTGGTTTCATTGCTTTTAAAGGTTCTTTATGTACGTTTTTCTCAGTTTTATATTCCTGTTGTTTTTGTAATTGGTTTTTAGCAGAAAATGAATTTGCCAGGAAAAAACAAGATACTTAAAATGAGAAAGGAGTTTTGGTTGTTTGTAACAGAGCTTTCCGAGCGGAAGTAGAGAAGTCAAGCGGTAATTCCCGCTACTGTAAGTTATCAGTGCATAATGGCGCCTATAATTTCATTTTTCTTCATTACTTCATTGTAGTAGGTGTTTAAATTTTTTCCAAAATATTAATTACATCTTTTACAAGCGAAGATGACGCAGTTCCTGCGATTCGGACTTTTGTATTTTAATATTGTGAGTATTAGCGGATCTGTGAGTGGGTGTACCATTAATAAAGTGGTACGTGTAGCTGGTTTATGTTTATAAATATTTATTTTAAGATTGACATCCTAATTACAGGACTTTTCCTCAAAGGAAATAACTAATTGTGCTGTCGAAGGTGCTTTTAATGAATATCTGACAGACATTTTCCTCTGAACTAGCATGCAATTACTTACTGGGAACGTTTTCGCCTGCTCCACGAGCTATGAACTACTGTTTGAATAAACACTTGACTGGGTCACAAAGGATTTGGAAGGCAAATTAAACTGCTGCTTATTGCCATTGTCTCTTGGAATCGAAATATTAATTAGTTGATTTTATAATTAGGAAAGTGCTTATACAGCAATATTTTTTTCTGAAAAACTAGTTTCATTCCTTATTGTTATTGAATTTAGCATTTTTGGGTAAGAAAAGCCCGACTCGAACGAACTGCATCTGTAACTGTTGGGTCACGGTTTCGAACCCGTGACCTCCGAACTGTGAGTGCTAAACGATTTTGACTTTGCCTATGACACTCCCCGGATCAAGACCTACCTGTGTGCAATGTTTGGTCAAAATCGGTCAAATAGTGTGGATTTGTGGAGCAACTGCTAGGATTACTGTTAGAGTGGTGCACATTGACATTTATAAAGGCAAACGTTCTAAATCAGACCTCACGTGTCAGTTGAAATTCTATATTTTCATCAGAGAATGGTTTAGGATTATGTGTTTATTGTCACGTGTGAGTGAGAAGTGAAAGAACACGTGTCACTCTTGCCTGACCTGTGACCAACCTATGGCTTCCTCTTCGCTAGCAGTCTGAGAGGTGCATTCGCTCGTATTCAGTTCATTTTATCTGTCGGACGTCTTCCGATAAAACATCATCATGTTTGAGATTAAACTATTCGATTGCTATCCCAAGTCTTTGGTAAGTTTCTTTGAGTTATGTAGATGCCATGTTATTAGATACCATTCTCATATTGATGCCACCGGGCCTCCTAAAGGTTTAAATAAAATCCAATGGTTGATTCTTCCTACTTCAACTGTATCATTTTAAGGTGCAACTCTTGGCCAGTAAATTCCTTGACTGGAGATGTTTTTGTTTTTTTTAGTCAAGAGAAGTTACATATTAGGAGAAATCAATTTTACCTGATGAATTTATACCCTAAAAATTCCGACTCGCAGGAACTGCAGCATCTTAGCGCGGTTCCGTTCTTATCCCTAGTCTAATTTGGAAAGATTAAAATAGAAGCAATTATTATTTTGGTTCCACCTGTCTTGAAAGGTCTTTATTTACGATCTTACCTGGAAGGGTTGGCTAACACTAGAAATGGTCCCGCTAGTTACAAGGTCTTGGAATCTTGGAACTCTATATTCCTAACAATAAATTGTTTTTGTTATTTTACTTAACCAGTTTTTTTGTCAAATACATTATCTAACTATAAGCAATTAAAAAATAACAAGGAATAAAAGAGACAAAAAGAACCGTTCGAATAAACGAAATCAATTACTTTAAAGTTTTAAGCACTTATTTCTCCGATTGACATCGCCTAATTAAAACTTTCTTCAGAACCTTTTTTGTAGGGCATTTAGTAATCTTTCGAATTGTAATTTTCCGCTTCCCAAGATTGTCAACGGTTTTCGAGATACTAACGAAAGTATACAAAGTTACCAAAACTTTTCTTGTCTGTTAATAAAATATTTTATTCTAAGCCTTCCTTTACTCCAAACGTAACCAAAATTTCAACATATTAGTTTTAATGAAAGTAGAACATGCAGAAAATGTTTCAACTGAATCCCATGATTGTAAGTACCCAAACCAAAAACGTTATTCAGCAACTATTTTTCCAATTTTCTCGAAAACGGTTAAAGCTATCGCCTTAAAAATGGTGTCATTCGTTTTCCTAGGCCAAGAAGCCTATAAAACAAGTACTTACAAGCATATGAACTCAAAAACGTAAGCGTTACGATTTTTTTGCGCGAATTTCGCCCCAAACGCCATCTTCCAGTAGGCGGATTTTGCTGGTTAACGAACTTGACCTTTCAAATTGGACGAAGGATTTTTGTACCAAATTTCATCAAAATCGGACCATTGCTCTGAGCTACGCCGCGAACAGACAAATATATATATATATATATATATATATATATATATATATATATATATATATATATATATTTATATATACACACACACACACATATATATATATATATATATATATATATATATATATACAAATTTGAACCACCGACATTTTCGGTCTCTAGGGGTTCTGAAACGCAAAATTTTCTAGTCGGCACTTCCGGATTGTTTCATGAGATCAACCTTATAAGCGGGGTTCCTCCCTATGAAGGGAGGGAGGAACCGCGCTAAAAATATGATTACTTTTTAAAAGCTAAGATACTGCAGCTCCTACGAGTCGGTGGTTTTATTATTTATTCGCGCGCATTTCAGTGAACAAATATTGCGTCAGTCGGTTTTGTTGTTTAACGGCCGAAATATTTTAATTTAGATTAAATATTTGTTTGTATTATTTAATCAATATCGATACTTTCATCAACGTTTAACAGCAAACATAAATCGCACTAGTATTTCTAAAGTGGCACAACTAAAAAAAAAACTCAATTGGAACTGTGTCTTGCCTATGTAGGGGGAATAGCATTAAGACAGGGAGAGTGACCTCTGGCGTGCAAGCTCGGAAGCTAGGTACATACTGTTTTGACGGTTGATAAAGAGATATTTACCATGTATTTTATAGACATAACTGAAAAACCGGTGGCCTTAAGTGTTAAGGCGTGAGCACTTAACACTCCGTGCCAAAGGTCGTGGGTTCGAACCCCACTATGGTGTGGTGGCTTTTCTTTAGAAAAAAAGAAAAGGCATCAGCCTTAACCTGGCTAGAAAAGGGTGGTAACCTATAGAAAACCCGTTCCTAAATTCTTAGTTACAATAATGGATGTTAAAATTTAAATAATAATAATAATAACTGAAAAACACCTATTTTTGACTTGCGTCACTTTAGAAATTCCAGTGCGATATGTATTACACAGGTTTTAACGGCTGAAGTATCAACATTTGATATTGTCAGAACCTGCCAATGGAAACATTGGTCAACCCCGATGAGTGAGTTTCCTCTCATTATGAAACTCGCCTAAATGAAAAGACATAAAATATAAATGCAACAATTGCTAAATTATTAACTTCCTCTAGAAGAGAACGTGTTAATTTTACATCATGAGGTATTGTGATTTGAGTCGATTTTATTTTTATATTCCTACATCCAAATTATAACCCTCTGTACCATCAATAACCTCTATAAATTGCTGTTCAGTTAAATGAGTCAAATATTAACGAATCGTGTTTTTAAAAGCTCATTTGCAAAACATCTGCTCTTAACTTTGCACAATTTCTTACTACCCATTTTGACGTGTATGCATATCTGAAACCAAGCGCCTTGAAAAAGTTCTCGCCATTCTTGTTTCGAGGAAGGACATTGATGTGGACGTCCATTTGCATCTCCCCCATTCTCTTGGCAAGAGCCGTTGCTGCGGTTCGGGCATAGCCTTTTTGCTTCTCTCCTTCCAATGTTTGTACAGATCCAATGCCTCCGAAATACCACATCAAGGCCCAAGATATCAAGGTTTCACCTCTGAAAACTCCTATACCTAAATTCATCTCGATCATTGTCCTAATAAGCTGCTCAGAGCCCAAATGGCGTTGCGGCCAATGCTCATTGATCAATGCTGCGTACTCCGTCGACAGTTCCCGGACTTCGACGTCATCAGGAACGTCAACCTTTAAACCACGAGCAAGATACCAAGGAAGCCATAAGACTGTTTGTTTTCTGGTTTCCCAAACGGAAGAGTCGGCTATTTCCTTAACAATGCTGTAGGCTGTTTCATTCAAGCAGGTGAATATGGCGATTTCTGTTTCTAGAAATGGCACCTTCTTTGTTTCAGCTAAGGCTTCTCGAATACTATACGCCACTTCCTCGTCATAAGAATAGACAGAGCCAGTAAAAACATTACCATAAAGAATAAAAAAAATAATCCCCTTCTCTGGATCACCGTGGGGTGCAAGAATGTGCATATCTATATTTGCTTCTTTTCTCTTCCAGTTCAAAAGCGTGTCAATGAAAGCAAAAGCGTGTATAGATTCTGGAAGATTAACTGACATATTTTTTTTAAATGCTCGAAGATCATCAAAGTGAACTTCTAATAAAATATCTTCGCCGTCCATCTTGTGCTACCGATTTACTTAAGTTAAAAAAACTGGTATTATTTGTACTGTATATTCAAACATTTGTGAGAATAGAGAACATCACATGATTATGACACTTGTTAAAGGAATATTTCAGTTTTTTTCAGTTTCTTCCTAAAATCTCTTCGCTGGGGAGTATTTGTGGCAATATACTTTTAATGGCATATTTCGCAGGAATCCTGCTTCCTCTTACATGTCCACGATTGTTTTAATAAACTGATATTAGTAATGTATTCGGAGACCTCGGGCCGTGAGTGTTAAGGCGTGAGTACTTCGTGCCCTGAGTAGTCAGTTCAATTCCCACTAGGGATTAGTGGCTTGTATTTCGAACTGTGAAAAAACAATCAGCCCTGTCTTGGCTGAAAAAGTGTAGTAACCTGTAGAGAACCGTCCCAATATTCTTTTCCAATAGGAAAGTTTGGTAACTTTGTATACTTTCGTTAGTATCTCGAAAACCGTTGACAATCTTGTGAAGCGGAAGATTACCATTCGGAAGCTTACTAAATGCTCTACAAAAAAGGTTTTGAAGAAAGTTTTAATTAGGCGATGTCAATCGGAGAAAAAAGTGCTTAAAGCTTTAAATTAATTGATTTCGCTTATTCGAACTGTTCTTTTTGTCTGTTTTTTATTCCTGGCTATTTTTTAATTGCTTATTGTTGGATAATGTATTTGAAAATAAAACAGGTTAAGAAAAATAAGAAAAACAATTTAATGTTAGAGATATGGATTTCCAAGATATATAGCTTTTCAACTGCCTAGCGTCCTTCCTAGGGAGGGTTCTTTGTCTTTGATTTTGGTACTTAGAATTATGGGATACAGTTGAAACATTTTCTGCATGTTCGAGTTTCATCAACACTAATATGTTGAAATTTTTGTTACGTTTAGAGTAAAGGAAGGGTTAGAATAAAACCCGATAGCTTTAACCGTTTTCGAGAAAATTGGAAAAATAGTTGCTGAATAACGTTTTTGGTTTGGGTACTTACAATCATGGGATTCAGTTGAAACATTTTCTGCATGTTCTACTTTCATTAAAACTAATATGTTGAAATTTTGGTTACGTTTGGAGTAAAGGAAGGCTTAGAATAAAATATTTTATTAACAGACAAGAAAAGTTTTGGTAACTTTGTATACTTTCGTTAGTATCTCGAAACCCGTTGACAATCTTGTGAAGCGGAAGATTACCATTCGGAAGCTTACTAAATGCTCTACAAAAAAGGTTCTGAAGAAAGTTTTAATTAGGCGATGTCAATCGGAGAAAAAAGTGCTTAAAGCTTTAAATTAATTGATTTCGTTTATTCCAATGGTTCTTTTTGTCTGTTTTATTTCTTGTTATTTTTTAATTGCTTATAGTTGGATAATGTATTTGACAATAAAACTTGTTAAGTAAAATAACAAAAACAATTTATTGTTAGAAATATAGATTTCCAAGATTCCAAGACCTTGTCACTAGCGGGTCTGTTTCTAGTGTAGCGGACCCTTCCAGGTAAGATTGTAAATCATGACCTTTCAAGACTTTACTACTCACAGGAATGGCGTTAGTGACCTTAAGGGTTGACACGCCATTATAATAATTAATTTAAAAAAAAATGACTGGTGGAACCAAAATAATAACTGCTTCTATTTTAATCTTTCCAAATTAGACTAGGTATATGAACGGAACCGCGCTAAGATGATGCAGTCCTGCGAGACGGACTGTTTGTTCTTCGTCTTGTTGCAAGATGCGTGGTTGTCTTCTCTCGCACAGATAGTTACGTTTCCAAAAAAATAATTCTGAAATTAGAAAATATGCTTCTCTTTTCAAAACACGCTTAGATGATGAAGCTTTTACGGCTCAGACATTTTTTTTTTTTTTTTTTAATTTCCCCGTGAAGCCAGGAAAAAGTAAGAGCGGCCAAGGATGCGATGCCCCCCTCCCAGAGTACACTGTGCATCAGATGCAGTGGGAGTGCAACTTTGCCTTTTGTTGAGATGCAGTCTGACCCAGTCTCATTCACTCCCAGTCCGCCGTAAAGAGAGGTATGTCTTCAATAGATAGTCTTCAGCGACATTGTCACTCACGCTTAATCCATGATTACCTAATGACACAAATGATATTACGAGATAACTCTTAGTTTGTTCTATTGTCTAGGATGCCAAATTTTATTAATTGCGCTCGACTCCGGTCTATGATAAACTTGTAGTTAGTTGTGCCTCTTCAGGAGCTAAAAAACTCACTAAACTAAAAAATACAGCCTAATTGTATTAAGGCGAACCTTCGCGTACAAGGGCCACGTCCAAATGAGGTTACTACTACGTAAAGCGTCAATCAGCTGTATAAACAAAAATCGATCATCCAGAAAAGGATTAGTCCATTATAATAAAATAAATATTTTAAGTTTTGTCACTGGATAAAAATTAATTCAATTTTGTTTAGCAAATTAAAAAATATACTATTTATATATTTTATGTCCCTCCATAGGGAGGAACCCCGCTTATGAGTTTGACCTCATGACACAATCCGGAAGTCCCGACTAGAAAATTTTACGTTTCAGAACCTACAGATCTCAAAAATAACGGTAGTTATTATATAAATATTATTACATATTTGTCTGTTCGCTCTCACGGCCTCAAAAATGGTCCGATTTTAATGTAATTTGGTACAAAAACTTTCGTCTAATTTAAAAGATCAAGTTCGTGAACCAGCAGAAACCATATAATGGTCGGTAAAGTAGAAAAATGTCACATTTGACACATAAACTTGTAGGCCCGGTGGCCGTGAGTGTTAAAGCGTGAGCACTTAACACTCCGTGCCAAAGGTCGTGGGTTCGATTCCCACTATGGGGGGGTGGCTTTTCTTTAGAAAAAATATGAGGCATCAGCTCTATCCTGGATATAAAAGGATGGTAACCTATAGATAACCCGTTCCAAAATTTTTAGTTAATAATAATGGACCATACAATTTAAATAAATTAAATAAACTTTGTCAAATAACCACTGAAATGATACCAGAGCTAAGAAGTTATGAAAATTCATTAAGATGACGCAGTTCCCGCTACGTTTTATACTTAAATGGCAGATTTCACCCCGATTGTTTTTACTATCTTTACAAATGAGTCAACATGTACTTCGCTAGTATTAGACAAGTAGAACCCTGTACTTGCCACCCCTACATCTCTAATCCCAAAGATCTGCAAACACCTTAGTCCTCAGGCAGTCTGAGACCTGTTCTTGGCCTATCAGGATGAAGCTCGTCGGTGGCTATATATCCAGCTTCTTGGAGCTATATTACACTTCGGCAAGTTTTTAAAATAATTTATACACTAACATTACTTTTTACTAGCTCTAGCATTCTACAATAAAGTCCGTCAAGCATGAACTATCTCATAACTAGGGACCGGATTCTTAAGTTTTCACCTTTTTCCCCCTTTCTCCTAAACATGCTAATGATCGGTTATTTAGATGATACGCGTCTTGTAGTATTACTCATGCAAATTTGGAATAACATAAAAAAAAACTATTCAAGATGGTATCCCCTCAATAACTATGGAATGACCTAGACATACCTAATCTTTAAAATATGGTAGTTTACTGTAGTAACCTATTTTAGTTTCATATTTTCCATTTTAAAAGTTTCCATGACTTAATTATTATATTTTTACCATAGTTAAGCACCTTTCTGTATGTTCCTTAGAAGCTGGAACTCTTTAGCAGAGAAACTTAAAAATGTCCTTTACATATTTAGTTTAATTGTTTTGTTTTATGTTCTTTTTTATTTTTTTATTAATGTATATTTTATTTGTTTATTTAAATTGTAACGTCCATTATAATTAACTAAGAATTTTCGGGCGGGTTATCTGTAGGTCACCACCCTTTTCTAGCCAGGATAGGGCTGATGAATTAAGAAATGATTTTATTTATTTTTCTTTCTTTCTTTTTTTTTTTTTTTTTTTTTTTTTTTTTTAACATTGCATTATGTAGATTTTTTTTATTTATGTAGATATCATTCACCTTGTTTTTTAAATAAATACGAATAATAGGAGTACTTATTCTTTTTTTTTAAATATCTCATATTTAATATATCTTAATATATTATTATATAATATAATGTTATTTGTTGTTTATTTTTATGTCACTATGATAAAGATATACATCAATGATAAATTAATCAAAAGTATTAATGGTTAATTATAATAGGTTGAAACAATTTTTTGAACCTATTAAAACATCATCACCTAAAAAACATATAATATATTTTTAAATAAAAAACTAAACAAACCTATTTGGCCTCTCGTAAAAACCTATATAAAACGATCTCATTCGGAGAGATCTATGTTTAAAATTCGGTTTCGTTCTTTTGAACGTTTTTTTTTTGCATCAGTTTTTGATTGGTTGTTGTGTTTTTAATTAAAGCTAACTGTCAAATGAATATTTTATTAAAGCAAGGTAACTAAAAAAGAAAGTAAGTGCAGAGGGCAATGATTATTATCCGCCTAGGAATATGTCAGTTTCCCCTAACACCTTGTTTTTCTTTGAAATCAAGAAAAGCAAGATGGAGTAGGCACCATTAGAACTTGGCATAGGAATAGGCATTTAAAACTTTCTCGAAAGATCTAACCCAAATATTTGAATTTTCTATTCCAAGATTTCCAAATGTTTCTTGGGATAAGAACGGAAACTCGCTAAGATGACGCAGTTCCTGTGATTCGGACTTTTTTTTTTAATCTATTCACACACCAAAGAGGAAAAATGTAACATTTCAAAGATTTTTAGCAAAATCATTTGTACTGATATAAGGTAATTATATTTGTACATTGTTACTGTGAAAATTCATACGTCTTTCGAAAAATAATTGTTTATTTAGAAAGACAAACCCTCGTTTGCAAAACGAATTGTCACGTTACATTCTTAGCTCGTTCATTAGAATGCATTCTGCTTATGACATCACCAAATGGCACGTTTCCAGGACCTGTACATCTAGAAAATACCGATCGTTCTAAATAGGAGACCCCCCCCCGTCGCATCCTATTTTCCACGAAAGTGATTTTCCAAAACATTTCCATTTACATGTTTATTTTTTCTGTGAATATCAAGCGAAAATAAATTGTGAAGCTAATTAAATTTGGTTTTTACGTTTCGAGGTACACTTTTCAAAAGTCTATTCGCGGGAGAAATCAAATGAAACAAATTTCAAAACGACATCTCTGACTTCGTTCGAGATAATTGTAAGGACCGGATTTTTCCACCACTCACAACCAACAAATTTAATTAATGTTTCCACCACTAGCGTATATAGAAAATAATTTCGGGGGGAGGGGCTGGGGGGTTTATTTTAGTGTAAAATGGAGAGTTTTAAGGTCCTCTGGACACCTAGTTGACAAGGGTAAATGTAGAAGACATTTTTCGTTGGCTTTTTTCCATGAAATGTTCTCACCAAAACAAATTTGGGGGGCTTTTTTTATTAATCGAGTTTGGAAAATGATATCGACATGATTCTTTCCCCAATTCATTTGTTTTAGAGAGTAGATTAAAGAGAAAATACAATAACTGGCATTATACATTTTTTTACACAAACAATAGTAGCAGATTTAAAATCAACGCTCCAAGAAACTGTAATGGAGTACATATCATCGAAAACAAACAATGAAAATGTTTTCCTGTCCGGAAGAGACTACAAATTTGTAAGCGAATATTTACGATTTATAACGAGATGATCCGATTTTTACGTCCTTGGGCTCTGAAAAGAAGAGAGCTTCCTTTTTCTAACCATATGAATGCCTATTTAGCAATTTTCGTTTAGGCGATGTCAATCGGAGAAATAGGTGCTTTAAACTTCAAATGTGTTTGTTTTGTTCTTTTGAACGGGGTTTTGTCTTTGTTTAAATCGTTTTTAATTACATTTATCTGTAAAATTAGTATTATTGTTAAAAGAAAATAAGAAACAGTAAGTAGTGTGTTTCTAGAGCGAACCTTGACGAGGCCAGGGAGTCATTTTTCTATGTCAGGTAGTGATATGTACCCTTGCAACTGAGAGCTATTTGAGGTCATAAATTATTTCATGAAAGGTCTAACCAAAATTATAACTGTTTCTACTTCAATCTTTCAAAATTACATTAGTGATAAAAACGGAACCGCGCTAAGATGATATCAGTGCCTAGTTTAGGAGTGCCTGATTTTTTTTTATTTTTTTTTTATATTCCATTATCTTGTAGGTTATTACCCTCAGGCTATTTACAGATTGGTACCTGTATGTAATTCCACCGGAACGTGGTTTATGAAGGCGGTTACTTATCCAAGGAACCGTTGTATTCAATGTGCTATTGCTTTTGGTTATATTATTATTTTCCTTATAACATTAAAGTCGATCTACTCAGAGGACATGAGCAGTTTTAAACCCAATTTTAATGTTTTTTTGTTGTTTTTTTTTGGTTAATTTGTATAATATACAATTATTGCAAGACCCACCCCCCTAAAATTTTTAAAAGTCAAGACTAACAAAAACAAGTTTACACATCAGCATCCTTTTTTTTTATTTAGGGCGTTAAGTCCGAATGCACAAGGCCAGCCAGTATGCATTCTACAAGGCCGCAGTGAAGCCAGACTTCATAATTGCATAATAGCTGCAGGTCATACATGTGTCTTTGTTGACCTTCCTCCTGACAGCCTTCCTAACCGTACAAGCAGTTTTCACTAACAAAATTAAATAGTCGCATTTACTGCCCCTATAAAATCATAAATTGCAATTAAGAAACATTTATTGTAGTATCTTACCATTTATTATCTTTATATATAAAAATCACGTCTCTGTCTGTTTATCTGTTTGTCTGTTCCTTCCTTATACAAATCCACACCGTTTGAACGATTTTAACCAAACTTGGCACACAGGTAGTTCTTGATACGGGGAGTGTCATAGGCTAGTTCCAAAACGTCTACGACCACTTTGCCTGTATGTTTGTTCCTTATACAAATCCACACCGTTCGACCGATTTTGACCAAACTTGGCACACGCGTATGTCATCCGGGGGGTTATAGGCTAGGTTAAAATCGTCTGGACTCACGGTCACGGGTTCGAAACTGTGAACCCGAACAGTTAGAGGTTTGCGTTATTAGATTTTAATATTACTTGTTTGGTTTATAATTTAGTTTTGCTTTTCTAGAAGGAGAATATAGGCGTAGCATGGCACGCCGGGCAACAACTAGTATTTAATATAGTACTCTGTTCGGTTTTATTAAACTCAGTCAAAAACTCTTTCTACGAGATAAATTTTGCATAAATGAATAGATCCATGCAAAAGGGCCGTCAGTCCAAATCAGTAGTTTTGAGAAAACTAGACTGAAGCCCTTTCTGCATGGAATAATAAAATTAGGACTACGTCTATGGCAACTATGTATTGTACTGAACATAGAAATGTGTTGTTACTTTTCATAGGAACCTTCAGAGACAACGAATCAATCACTAAATCATGTTGGGGGAAAAAGTGGACTGAAGCCCTTTTGGATGGATCGATTCAAATATGGATTTTCGCTGTAAAGTGGCGGCAATTTCTTGTCACCTTCCTTCTATTGAATACAAGATCATTTCAAGGGGAGGCGAGGTTTTCAGCGTGTTTCCTCCCTCTCTCCATAGGGGGTAAACCCGCTTATGATGTCGAACTAATGACGGATAAATATATTTGTCTGTTCGTGCTATATTAGGATCAAAAATGGTTTAATTGAGCACAAAAATACTTTGTCCCAAATAAAAGGTCTATTTCGTTAACCAGCCGAATCTGTTTTTTGTTTTTTTTTTTAATTTATTTATTTGTTTGCGTAATTCGCGTGAAATTGAATCACATGGTTCCCTTTGTAGGCTTCCAGGTTCTATATATTTTTTTGCGCAGGAAATCAAATGGAACCATTTTCAAGGTCATATCAAGAGCCATTTTCGAGAAAAGTGGGGAAAACTAGTCGTTTCTTGGAATTTTCGCATATTTTCTTAAATATCTCGAAATCAGTTAGGAAATCGTGATAAATATACGACATCTATTCGAACGTTTATTATATTTCCTAAAAGAAGTTACTTATGCGAATTCCGATAGTGCAATCTCATTTGGAGAAATCGGTGCTTGAAATCCGAAAGCGTTGGTTTCGTTGTTTTGGACGGGTTTTTGTCACTGCCTCCGTTTTTTGGCGGTTATATGTTGTATTTTTTTTTTATTTGTAATTTTTTCATTAAAACAACGTAGGTAAATGAGAGGCATGTTTACAGTACTTGTTGTTCGGCTTGGCTACTAGCAGTCTTCTGCGCATTGTTGCACCTAACTCTCGCTTTTCATAGAAATGTTTTTTCAGGGTGTATTACAAAGTATTGACTGTTTCTTTTCAATTTTTTCGAAATGGCACTAGGTATTGAACGGTAACGCTCTAAGATGACGCTGTTTCTGTTTGTCGGACTTTATACGAAGGTCAAAACGCTTCTCTTTTTTACGGTACTAAGTCTTCAATGGCTATTAGGACAGGACTGCCCGACGATGCACGATTTTGGGAGGCTTCTTAAATGATTGCTCAATAAAGCGTGTAAGAGTGCCATAATCTCATAAACCTAATTTTGCCCCGTCTTGCAAATTTATCGTAATTTATGTCTTTGAAACCAGGAATATACATAAATCTCCTTATATCGTTGATTCCCTAAGGGGACAGTTTAGTTATGGGTTTGCAAGAAACATGAATTATTTATTGTGTAGTGTGATTAACGCTCTGGCCTTGCCTCGATCATAAAAAAATATGAATATGAAAGTAATTCACTTTTTATTTCCTTGTAAATTTGCTAAGAGCATATCCCTTTTCTGTGTTCATGCAGTATGCGCTTCCTTTGGTGTGTTCCATCGTGCAACGGGGGCAGTGGGTAATGTTTTGGAACTTTTACCCGTTTCCTTACCACATGATTCAGTTTGGACGCCTGATACTTGTTTCCTTGGTGAGTGCTGCAAGAGAACAGCTTATCTTAGAGTTTGAGGAGGAGTCTTGTAACAGTGGCGTTTCTTTTTATGAAGGTACGATCAGAAATTTAATCAAAATGACTCAATTAATAATTTATGTTCATCACTAACGTATAAATAGATTGTCTCTTTAAGATGCATTGTGTAATCAGCTATAAAACTATTTTTTGTTAATAGAAGACACCTATTCCACAGACATAAATGGTGATATATTTACAAATCAGGTCTATGAGACCGTGATCCTGCTGCAACATTGGGCAATTTCTTAAAATAAAAAGCTTCCAAACTTTACGTTTTCTTGTCTGAAAATAGGTCATACTGACACTCTATGTCAATTCCAAGTGTCTTATTTAGTACTAGCTGATTACTTGTTTGACTTATTGGTTGAAAACATTGTTCGTTTGCAGATCAATCAGAACCTTTTTTGTTTTCATTTGTACACTCTGACCTATTCATTTGTAATTCTGGAAACTGAAACAATTCACTTTCTCAGTTTTTTGTCTTCCGTAAAGTGACCCCAAAGAGGATTCAGTACTCAGAGAGGCCAGATAAGTTAAATGGAGTAGAAAGAGCCGCCTGGACACTTAATAGTCCAAGCAAAGAAGAGTTATAGAGGAAAATGTTTGGAACAGAATTTTTGACTTCGTATCTTTGTTTGGGCTAGTTAAGATGTCAAAAGTCCCTGCCCGCAGTCTTTGAGCCGGGGAGGGGGGTTAGAAGGTCTCATTTTTCCGGGTTTCGCTTTTATCTCGGAAACCCTGCGTCCTAGCGACAAGAACATTCTATAACAAATGAAATCTGATTGCATTTGCTACAAGTTCTACTTAATCAAGTTTCTCGAGGTATCCGCTCTTGAATGTCTGTAGTTTGGGTTAAAACACTTTTGCCGCACATTTTTTGCTCTTTTTGACCGGATAACTCGTCAAAGATGCACCCAAAAATCAGATACCGGTTGTAGAGCATCACATTCCATTCAATAATATATATTAATTTACTTTCCTTCGAACGTTAAAACAATTTCAGTGTTCATCGTGAAATCTGAAATTCAGCGACAACTGTCGACTTATTAAGGCTAATCTGTGTTGTCTATTTTCTCCTACGGTCTAATTCACCATTCTAGTTGTCACATAGTATGTCGTTTCATGTTACTCATGCATTCTTAACTTTTAACTCGACGGTACATAAAAATACTGATGAACTCGCAAAAGTCTGCCTTGACACTATAGTGGCTAACATTTAGCTATAGACAGACAGACATTTTTTTAAGGACGCATTTGGCGTATGAAGAGGAAATGTATCATGGGAGAGGTGCATTGTATGCAACATATAGACAAAACCTTCTTTTTTTTTTATTGATTATCTGTGAAGTTTGTTAATTTAATATTTTCTTTCCAGATGGTAGACTATAAATTGTTTGCCCGCCTTGTGAACAAAGTTGTGCGCCTCGTGTTTGACATCTTCGATTGGTTCGTACATCTTATCACATGGTTCACTTCTGCGTGGACTCGAAAACAGCAGCTGCCCCCTATCCGATCCGATCTCCTCCACCTGAGCGCTAAACAGTTGGCACTTCGCATAAGAAGCAAAGAGGTAAGATTATCCACAAAAAATATATTATTTTCCTGATAGATAAGAATATTTTTTCCATGGATTCATGTGGAAGGAAAGAGTATATTTTCCGCGAGTTTAGAAATTATTAAAAGGGATAATAATCAAAATATATCAAAGAGAATACGTGCACAATAAAGCAAACAGAAAAGTATATATTTTCAAATTTTTCTTTTTTATTTCTTTAATTCAATAAGAACATATTATTCATTCATAGAAATCACTTCTTCTTACATAGAGAATCAGAGAGATGGAAGCCCGTGTTACAATTTTTGGAGAAATTACTGTTATACAGGGCCTCCGCAAAAAAGGGCACCGTGGACAATAGGGCGGGGGTCCGTGGTCTTATGGGAGCACGGCCTCATGATGATGATAACTTTCTAAATTCGACTCCGCCCCCCTAAACGAATTATTGAGGAGGCTCTAGACCACTCAGGCCCTATGGAATCGGCGCCTAGGATTATATTTGGTCTCTTTTCGGTTATTTTGTCTTTTATCCCTGCATAACTATAACTGCGCGCGGGTGTATTTTAGTGAACACGCGCGATACACGTCATGCAATCGTCCAACAAACCTTTTTACAATCCATTAAATGAAAAGTACAAAGAAACGCATTATTCGTTAAATTAAAATATAATGACAATATATTTGGCACAAACTCACAATAATATTACTCTTATTGTAATGTAAATATTAACATAAAATATTGTAGCAGCTTAATCGCCTCAGTTGCCATAAACTAGTAATAAAAATTGATCAAAGGAGTACGCCTAGAATTTCTAGGCATACTCTTCTGATCAATTTCTGGCCTAGAAATAGGAGTACGCCTCCTCAAAACCTGTAAAATAAATTCTTATATATGAAACTAATAATGTACATACGGTAAACTGTAAATGGGAGGTACTAACCTTCATAAGCATTTTCTCAGAGTTAAAAGGAGACACAGTGCAGTCGTTTCCTAGTATCGTTCCATTTCAAGGAATTCAATATGTTTGGTTACACAATTGCTTGTCGTGTATCGCGCGGGTAGACACCCTCGAGTTAAAATCAGAGTTGGGCAAAAATTAATTGCAGAGACGATTGACAATTAACAATTAAAAATGCAATTGCTCCAACCTGCAATTACGATTAATAATTTAATTATAATTGTATGTGAACTCCCGCGATTAGCAATTGATTAATCGTAAATGCGAAATCTCACAATTAACAATTGATTAATTGTGATAGCGGATTTTCGCGATGATCAGCCATTGATTAATTTTTATTGTGGAACCCGCAATAACAATTAATCAATTGTTAATTGTTTCTGCAATAAAATTGTGCGGTTAACTTCCGGGCTTATAAAAATAATGTTTTTAAAAAATGTAGCTCTAGATAACTCACTTCGTTTACACTTCCGGTCCAATTCAAGCAAACAGTACAGTCAGGGCCGCCACATGGGGGGGACAACTGGGTACTGTTGTCCCGGGCCCGGGCTCCCCAGGGGCCCGGGCCGGGCTACGCTAATTGGAAGAAAATATAGATTATAAGCTTGAAAAAAGAATGGATTTTAGAAATATAGGCCGGCATAGCCTATAGTTGTTAGAACAGGATCTATATTTTTTTATGTATATAAACGACAAAACAAGTGCAGTCCCAGAATGGTATATTTCATTACGAGTCGTAATAAAACTGCTAGTGCTGAAAGTGACCTTTACTGCACCGATTGTCGGTCGACGTTTACTTTGAATTTAAAGTTAAGGACACGGGCCGTGCTTGACGGAGAGACTATGACTTCCTCTTCCTGTCCTCTCGCCAAATACATAATGTATCGGTTTTGAGGTATGTTCGTAATAAGAATACAAAATATCCGTTTTAAGTGTTTTATGTTTCAATTATACCTAGAGCCATGTCGTAAACAGAGATGATGTGTTTTTTAATGATAATTTTGAGAACAAATTACATTTTTTGTAATACAATATATTGCAGATTAGTATAAATTTATTAGACATTTCAACCATTAAGAGTAACTAGTGAGGAAATTGTGATTTCTGTGTGGGAAGGGGAAAATCTGTTCCTGGGCCCGGCGCTGAGATGTGGCGGCCCTGAGTACAGTACAGGAAGGGAGCCAGTAGTGACGCGGAGTGGCAGAGATTCATTCAGAAGTGGTCCAGCCATCAATATAGTAACCAAGAAGGAAAAATGAGACCGGAAGTGACCTGGGAGTTACCTTGTTTGACTCAGGGCGATCCCGAATTGGCCAGGGGATGAAGAGTGTCCCACAAGCAATTATGAGAAACCGGAAGTGGCTCAGATCGATCCGAGGTGAATGTAGTTATGAGAGACCGTAATGTAGTTGTGAGATGTTATTATGAAAGTGGCCCATACCATCCGGGAAATGACCAGGGAAGAATGTAGTACAATAGAAAGGATTTTGTGAGACCGGAAGTAAACTCGACGGTACTGGAAGTTGTCCAGATCTCAGGGCCGCCACATCTCAGAACCGGGCCCAGGACCAGATCACGGGCCCCCACTGCTCAGAACCGGGCCCAGGACCAGATCACGGGCCCCCACTGCTCAGAGCCGGGCCCCCACTTCTCCGAGGCAGGCTAAAAATTCTAGTACTTTGCTATAGGACTTTGGACCTTTTAAAATTATTGTCATCTTGAGTTTTGAGCGAAATGAGAATAAAAGCCTAAATCAGTGCAGCAAAGGTCACTTTCGGTACTTGTAGTTTTATTACAACTCCTAATGAAATATACTATTCTGGGACTGCTCTTGTTTTGTCGTTTATGTACATTGAAAATATATATATATATATATATATATATATATATATATATATATATATATATATAGATATATATAGAGAGAGATCCCATTCCAATAAATATAGGCTACGCCCGTCTATATTTCTAAACCCCAATCTTTTTACAAGCTCATAACCTTTACATTTTTTCCACTTAGCGAGGCCCGGCCTGGGCCCCCTCGGCGCCTGGGCCCGTGACAACTGTACCCGGCTGTCCTCCCCATGTGGCGGCCCTGCCAGATCTCCACTGGAATTGGCCCGGGTTGAAAATAATGTCCCACAAGAAAACGGAAGTGACCCAGTTCTACCCCAATTAAAAACTATCGCGATTAAAAAGTTGATTGTTTCCTATAGGAGGATTGAAAAATTTAATTGATTGATGCCCAACTAGGTTTATATAGACATATTCACGCAACACTAAAATACAAAATGAGAATTATAAGATTCGAGGGTAGGACTCTTAAAAATAATCAATACTGCTTGGACCTACTAAGGAAGTAGTGAACTTCTTAAATTTTAAATAAATTAATTTGAAATTGTTGTCTTAATGCTATAAAAATTCTATTATGGATTATGGCTAATACAATCTTCATATTTCTAGATTCGTTGTTTGGAGTTGGTGGAGACATACATTAACAGGATAAAAGATGTTCAACCTATAATTAACAGGTAAATCAAAGAATTTTCTCTGATAATTTTAATAACAATAGGTAGCTAGAATATTATTAATCTATATAATAAAGAAGATAATAAAAACTTCAGGGGAGATACTGTATCAGTACTATGCTGGGCCATTTGATTTTCTTTCTGTTTAGCGGGGTTCCTCCCTCCCTCCATAGGGAGGAACCCCGCTTATAAGGTTGACCTCATGACGCAATCCGGAAGTGCCGACTAGAAAATTTTGCGTTTCAAAACCCCTAGAGACCGAAAATAAAGGTGGTTTAAATTTGTATATATATATATATATATATATTCGTCACTTCGCTCTCTAGAGGCCTCAAAAATGGTCCGATTTTGATGAAATTTGATAAATCTTTCGTCTAATTTGAAAGGTCAGGTTCGTTAACCAGCGGAATCCGCCTACAGGAACATGGTTTTTTGGGCGAAATTCGCGCGAAAAAAATCGTTGCACTTACTTCATATGCTTGCAAGTACTCGTTTTATAGCCTTCTTGGCCTAGGAAAACGAATTAAACCATTTTAAAGGCGATAGCTTTAACCGTTTTCGAGAAAAGTGGCAAAATAGTTGTTGAAATACGTTTTTGGTTTGGGTACTTAGAATCATGGGATTCAGTTAAAAAGTTTTCTGCATGTTTGAAATTCATATAAACAAAGATGATGATTTTGGTTACATTTGGAGTTAAGGAAGGATACGAATAAAATATTTTATTAATAGACATGAAAAGTTTTAGGGACTTCGTATATTTTCCTTAATATCTCGAAAACAGTTTGGAATCTTCATAAGGGGGTCGTTACCAATCGAAAGCTTACTAAATGCTCTACAAAAAAAGATTCTGAAACAATTTTCGATTAGGCGATGTCAATCGGAGAAATAAGTGCTTAAAACTTCAAATGTGTTTTTTTTTTTCTTTGTTCAAATCACTTTTCAATTGATTTTTTTTTTTTAATTGAATTTATCTGTAAAATTAGTATTATAGTAAAAGAAAATAAGAAACAGTAAGAAGTGTGTTTCTAGAGCGAACCTTCACAAGGCCAGGTGGCAACCATCACCTATTTGGGATCATAAATTATTTCATGAAAGGTCTAACCAAAATTATAACTGTTTCTATGTCAACCTTTCCAACATTAGGGATAAGAACAGAACCGCGCTAATATGATGCAGATCCTGCGAGTCGGACTTTTATTCATTTAATGGCTACGTTTGGTGTCTCGATAAGTAGAGGCAAAAACGCCTAAGTTATCTTATACACAATCGGTTCTCTCTAAATTATCAAGAACTGGTTTTTGTCCTGAGCCTGAATAGTCAAATGAATAATGGACCTTCGGATACTAGTTAATTTTATTTTCCTAGTTTCATGAAAAAAAGTTTTATGAAAGACAGTCTGCCATTATGAAAGCTTCCATCTTCAGCTTTCAATCATACTCTATCCACTATTACTGTTTCTTCAAACAGGCCAATAAGAAGCCATTTATACATTTTTAAAATAATTAGATACTTACAAAAATGTTTAAAAAATTAATTTCATACCAAAATGTTTGGTTTACTTCTTCTCCTTAGGTTTTTGTGTACCATGCTTTATAAAATACTCCTGGCTGCTTACTTATCATAGATTTGTATGATGAATTGTTACAGTGTAGTTCAAGAAAGATTTGAAGAGGCACTTAAGGAAGCTAAAGCTGTGGACAAATTCATTGAAGAGAATCACCTTCTGGTTTCATTTGCCAACGATAAGCCGCTTCTTGGTGTCCCTTTCACTGTCAAAGAAACTATAGCTGTTAAGGGTAAATACTCTTTGTCTTTTACTTAACATTTTTGACCAAGTCTTAGGAATTAGAGAACTGTGTGGAAAGTGAATGGAACTACAGGTGGACGGTTCTCCTCCTCATGTTGAGGCGGTAAGAGTTTGTATTCATAAGTATATTCTTATTCTCCTTTAAATTTCCCCCCTGTGATCTCATTCCTCTGGTTCCATCTCTACGGCATCTCTCTCCAGCGGTGTCCTGGTTTATGGGTGTGATATTTCAGACTTGGAGTTCACTGTAGCTGGTAGGCAGGAGCTATGACCTGCAACTGTGAACTCCAAGTCTGATGAAGCCCAATAAGAGTTGGGCGAAATATTATACCCCTAATAATCAGGATCTTCTGTAGTGAAACAATAAATGTACTTTAGACTTGAATAAAGGAGAATGAATATATATATATATATATATATATATATATATATATATATATATATATAGATATATTCCACTTGTTCTTTTTTCTTTATTTGGCAGAGGGTCGATAAAGCAGAACACCATTTGTTTTTGTTCAACTATTTTATTTTATCTATTTTGCCCGACATGTTTCGTGCCTTAATTCGCACCTCTTCAGGGGCTTTCCTTATCGGGAAGTCCTCTCGTCATGTGTACTGGCTGACATCAGTCAGTATCACGCCTGACTCAAGCCAGTACAGATGACGAGAGGACTTCCCGATAAGGAAAGCCCCTGAAGAGGTGCGAATTAAGGCACGAAACATGTCCGGCAAAATAGATAAAATAAAATAGTTAAACAAAAGCAAATGTTGTTCTGCTTCATCGACCCTCTGCCAAATAAAGAAAAAAGAACAAGTGGAAAATATATATTGGGTCACATTCAGAAGAATAAATATATATATATATATATATATATATATATATATATATATATATATATATATATATAATGTGTGAATTGAAGTTCAATTGGCTTTCTATAGATTTCACAATCTTCTAAATAAGAGTAAAGGATCTTTTAATGTTAATTCTTGATAAACTATTAACAAATATATCACCTTTCCAGAAGAACAGTGACGTAAATGCAAAAACTTCAATTTCACAGGAGAGTAAAAAAACTATTTGCAGTTGCATAAAACGCATACTTAAAAAGGGTGTAAGTGACAGAAAATAATGGTACATTGAGTGTATGTAGAATATATACTTACTTGCTTACTTTTGTGTACCAGGGATTAGGATCACCCTAATTTCAACCCTAAAAATCATCTCTTAAGTGCAGTTACATCATTGTTTCTCTAAAAATTGTTTGTTCTGTAAAAAAAAAAAAAAAAAATTGTTGTCTGCTGTTCGGTCAAATTCTCTCTAGCGGCCCTGAGTGGAACTATGTGTATGGGATGTGTTTCTCATATTGTCTATGGACTTATTTGCATTTGACATATTTTTGTAGTTATGTCATTGTTTTTCTGGAACAGCGATATGTAAACATGAAGTCTAATTGCTTGATGCAGAGGTATATCCTTTTTACTGAAATAATATATTTGAAGTTCTTGAATGCCTACATAAATTTAATAATATTCTATTTTTATGTGGGCCAGAGGAAAATGCTGTGACTTAAATAATGAAACAATGTGACTTGAAATTGTTTTGCAGAAGTACAATGACATAACAGCAATTTAAAATGCATTGCAACTGCTTCATTTTTCTTCTGAACCAGACGCACTTGATGCAGAATATAAATTTAAAAACAAAATGGTTAATTTGCATGCAAAGTAATTAATTACTGAGAAAATAATAATTGTATTATTTATTTTGGCCTAAATAAATGTAACTATTACACTAAAAAATAGATTTACTTGATTTTATGAAAGTTCAAATTGCAAATATAAATTTATTGCATATATTTAATTCTATTGGAGGCCCGGTGGCTGTGAGTGTTAAAGCGTGAGCACTTAACACTCCGTGCCAAGGGTCCTAAAATTCTTAGTTAATAATAATGAACGTTAAAATTTTAAAAAATACTTCAAGCATTGTTTTCTCTGAGCTTGTCTTATCTTAACCAGGCAACTGAAATTAAAAAAAAGAAAACAAGAAATCTCAGATATTTCTTAGGAATTGTTCGAAATCTGTTTACAGAAAGAAAATTTCTTTCATATGCCTAACTCGACACCAAATTTCATTCGATTATGTATGTAACTTTCTTACAATTCTATTAATCTCACTCAGGTATGAGTAACAATGCAGCAAGAAGCAGAGTCTCCTCGAATGTTGCCGATAAAGATGCTGAGGTTGTGAAGGGCTTGAAAGATGCTGGCGCTATACCCCTCCTGGTCAGCAATACACCAGAACTCTGTTTGTACTGGGAAACTTACAACCCTAAGATAGGAAGAACTACCAACCCATACGACAACAGGAGAACAGCTGGAGGTTCTTCTGGTGGCGAGGTAACAACTCAAAATATACCTTCTTTCCGTTTCTTGATTCCCATTGAACCAATTAAAATTGTTACTGAAATGGCTTTCTATGGCTTTTGTTTTTTAAATGTAATATTTCAAAGGAATCACATCCTGCTTCATCTGACTGTTGTCCACGATTTTAATAACTTGTTATAATCAATAAAAAAAGTAATTAAAATCATGGACTACAATCTGATGAAGCCAGATGTGATTCCTGCATAATATGATATTGAAAAAAACCTATCTCCGTAGAAAGTCTTATTGAAAACAAATAAGTATAAGAGACAGTTTTTGTTTTTATGCCACAAAACTTGGTATTTATTTAGGTGAGTCTTCTTGGCTCAGGAGCTTCGGTGATGGGCCTGGCTTCAGACATCGCAGGTTCTCTCAGGGTACCAGCATTCTTTTGCGGAGTTTTTGGCCACAAACCTACTCCAGGTAAGTAATATGGTGCAAAAAGGCAAACTGTGATAGATTTTATTATACATTAAATACATATTACATTGAGAGGCATTCATTTATTAGAATTGCAATTTTCTTAAATACAAACGACTATGCCCGAGATATCTCGGGAATAGGTGCTGTTTTGATTTTTCTATGAACAAGTTTACTCGGGTTATGAACATTTTTTTTATATTTAATACCATCACCAGAATGTTTTTTTGTTTTTTACAAAGCTACATATCGTGAGCTATATCTGTAGATAATAAAAATGGTTAATGACGTTTTTGCTCTTTCTAAATGCCTTTTCTTTTTTTTTTCTTCAGGTTATGTTCCAAATGGTGGGCACATCCCAACAAGTCAAGACCCAATGTGGGACTACTACTTTACCATTGGTCCATTGACAAGATATGCTGAGGATCTTCCACTTCTCCTCAAAGCAATGATAACTGAGAAAAGTAAAATTGGAAAGCTGAGGCTTGATCAAACTGTAAGTGTATTATGTATATTGAAAATTAAAATTTTAAGTGTTTTAAAGCTATTTGGTAAAACCTGAGCCTTCTAAAATTCTGTTAAATTTTTATATTTTAAGCACCTTAATCTTCAAATGGATACATATAAGATTTATAAAGCTTTATTTACTAGTCATTTAAGAACTTTCAAAGTAACTGAGGTTGCACTATGAACGAATTTTTTAAACATTTTTTCAAAACTTCATTGCTTCTACTTACTAGATAACAAAAATGATCCCTGTTAAAATATATTGTACTATATTATTTTGTAAATATTGTTATGAAAAATGATTAAACATGTTCGTTAACCAGCAAGATCGGTTCTCCACCATGGATTTTTTCATTGGCAGGTCATATACTATAAAAAACTTTAATTTCTTTTTATTATAAATTTTTATAGTATATGATCTTTTGCCAATTTAAAATCACATAGTACCTTTTATTTTTTTGGATGAAAAACCACTACTTGTAGCGGGAACCACAACATGACATTTGGCACGGAGTACTCATTGTCACAGGGCCTCAAAACTAGATTAAAAATGAATAATTGAGTCAGATTTTCATTACAAATATGAAAGAGAGAAACAATTCACATAAATTACCAAATTATTGGTATACATTACCTATATTGCAAGAAAGTATGACTTGATATTAATATTGTCTAATAATTTGTAATAAATCATAACTAATATTACTTAAAATTGTGAAATTATGATATTATGCCTGAAGAAGGACAATGAAGTCCAAAATTTTGCTTTAAATTGTATAATAAAAAATAATTTGGAAGATTCAATACCCATCTCATATGAATATACCCTTCCACCATCTTTATAACTTTATTCACATTTTTTAAACACATTCTTCAGGAATGTGTTATACACTACATACCTTGCTGAGGAACCTGCTAAGTAACAGTGCTCCTAAATGATGGTATTTTTAATGCTTTTGTTATAAGGTTGATGTAAGCAAAGTGAAGATACTCTACATGTACGGGGAAGGTTCAAGCTCAGTCCTCCAGAAGGTGCCAGGTGTCGAGTCTATCAGAGCAATAGGGCTGGCTATATCTACACTTAGAGAGAAATATGGCTGCCAAGTTGAAGAAGTGAGTATAAGTCATTTGACAATGATAAATAAGGAATTGAAAATGTTGAATAAATGGTGTAGTTTGGTATGAACTAAATTTTCAGGATAAGGGCTTTGAACTTGACAATAAAAGTAATTATGATGACTGGAAAATTATATTTTACTAATTCTATGCCTTAATAATGGTTCAAAAATAACTGTTGCTAATTCATGGCAAATAAATGGTTCAATATTTGCCAACATGACTTTTTTTATTGAAATATTGAGAACGAACCCCGAATATCTCCGTTCTGACAATCTCTACGGTGAACAATCTCTTTTGAATTGAAAACTAACTATTTTACAACCAAGCATAGATAATTATACATTTCAAACGCAATCTAACGAATGTGTAGATCTTCGGGGTTTGGTCATGTAATTGAATAAAAACTACATTTTATAACTAAAATGAGTTTTATTTTTGCCAACGTTTCCGCTTGACATGCAAGCCTTCTTCTGGGCTATGGAGGAGAGGGAGAACTGGTGTGTTTCGTGGATGCTACAGAAGTGTATATTTGTATTACATGTGTCTCAGGTTCCACATAAGTCCTGAATATTGTGACAGGGCTACTACGTCTGATTTTAATTAATAGAGATTATAAAAACCCTTAATTTGACCCTAATTGTCTCTGGCTCAAGGCTTTTAATTACTAATGAACACTGTCTTTTTGTAGTTTTGGGGATCATAACTTTAAGTAATTCCTGACAAAGTAATTTAACATATATCATATTTTTTAAACTCAATAATTAACATCATAATTAGCTTAGTATTTAACACTATCAAAATTGTCATTTTATATTTCCAGTATTCTTTGAACTTTGGTTTGGAGATTTTTATTTTATAATATTTCTTCTTTTTCTTCAGGTAAAACTGAAGGAGCTCACAGATTCCCTGTATTTAAATTCTTTAATTCTTCAAATGAAAGGCATTGAGAATGTGTTTCAGCCAGATGATGATCACCCTGATGTAAGTTAACCATTTATGCCAAGGTAAAAGTAAGAATAGACAGGATTTTTATTTAACTCGTAGGCTTCCAGGGTCCGAGTTATTACAAACATTATAGTCTTCTGGTATTGACCGTAGCACAAACATCTTTACCGACGTTTTGCTAGTCATACTTCCAGCTTTCTCAGCTCTGATAGTCATGAGAAACTGCCAGCTTTCTCAGACTTAGCCCTGAGGAAGCTGGAAGTATGGTTAGCGAAACGCCGGTACAGAAGTTTGTGACACGGTCAATACCAGAAGACTATAATGTTGTAAAGATTATTATTATTTTAAGGTTAAGATGAATAGTTATTGTTGCATCTACAGGTTTCATCTTTTTACTCACTTATTTATTTGTCAAGGGGGCAGGGGAGAATTTGGATCAGTGGTAGAGCACTCGGCTCATGTACTGGAGGCTGTCTCTAGGCCCATATAACTCTAAAGCTACCCATATACTCTCTTTCTATGATCAAGAAAAATATCTCTACTGTAACTGTCCCTGAGCCCTTGTGTTGACAAGACTTTTTTCTGTTATTATTATTTGTCATGATAAATGGCACAATTGTAATTAGTTATGATTCTCGCAATTACTATTCAAATTTGAATCATATATCTTAGCTTTATTAAAAATTTTATATTTTAACACAAAAAAGTTTGAGAACTACTATCTTCCCAGATGAGCATCCTTTTAGTGCGGTTCCTCCCTCCCTCCATAGGGAGGAACCCCGCTTATAAGGTTGATCTCATGACGCAATCCGGAAGTGCCGACTAGAAAATTTTGCGTTTCAGAACCCCTAGAGACCGAAAATGATGGTGGTTCAAATTTGTTAATATATATATATATATGTCTGTTCGCGCTTTTCTGGCGTCAATAATGGTCCGATTTTGATGAAATTTGGTACAAAAATCTTTCGTCTAATTTGAAAGGTCAAGTTCGTTAACCAGCAGAATCCGCCCACCAGATTTTTGGTTTGGGTACTTAGAATCATGGGTTTCAGTTGAAACATTTTCTGCATGTTCGAATTTCATCAAAACTAATATTTTGGTTACGTTTGGAGTTAAGGAAGGGTTAGAATAAAATATTTTATTAACAGACATGAAAAGTTTTGGTAACTTTGTATACTTTCGTTAATATCCCGAAAACGGTTGACAATGTTGGAAAGTGGAAGGTTACCATTCGAAAGCTTACTAAATGCTCTACAAAAAAGGTTCTGAAGAAAGTTTTGATTAGGCGATGTCAATCAGAGAAATAAGTGCTTAAAACTTTAAAGTAATTGATTTAGTTTATTCGAACGGTTCTTTTTGTCTGTTTTTATTCCTTGTTATTTTTTAATTGCTTATAGTTGGATAATGTATTTGACAATAAAACAAGTTAAGTCAAATAAGAAAAACAATTTATTGTTAGAAATATAGATTTCCAAGATTCTAAGACCTTGTAACTAGCGGGGGCCTTTCTGGGGTTTGCCGACCCATCCAGGTAAGATCATAAATCAAGACCTTTCAAGAAAAGTGGAACCAAAATAATAACTGTTTCTATTTTAATCTTTCCAAATTAGACTAGGGATAAGAACGGAACTGCGCTAAGATGATGCAGTTCCTGTGAGTCGGACTTTTATTTGTGACATAGAGCTTAAAGAGGCAGTCCTAATAATTTCTTCAATTATTAACATTTTCTTTTGGACTGAAGCTGTTAAGCTTCTCATCGATTGCATAATTTGTTCGTAATTTTGTTTTATGCTCATTCACTCTAACCCTACAATGGCTGAAATAATATTTTTGTTATATAAATGTTCACCTAGATATAGTGTTGGATCATGTTGATATTATTTCTCAACCAGAGTTTTCATATGTCTCTAGAATTATTACCCTCTTAATTTTTGTTTTTTAACATTTTCCATGTTTTTAAAACAGGACTGGGGCATGATGCGAGTATTAGAGGCAATTCTGAAGAAGTTAACATTTCAGTCTTCTGCATCGATATCTTGCTTACTTTACGGCCCTCTTAAAAAACTTATAGATTGTACACCGGAGAGTGTGCAGAACCTCTTGAAGCAAAGGGCAAATAGTATTCAAGCAAAAGTCATGGTGAGTTGTATTAGTTTTGTCCAATTCCATCAATCAAATTACTTACTCCCCTAAGTGTGAGCTCCCAGTGCCTTATTGACTTCACGCTGGCTGTATCAGTCCTGTATTAATTTCAATATTTTAATTTAACAGTTAATATTTTTATTTGTAAATTTTAAAAACATTATTGTGACTAGTACCAACAAAGAAACCGTATGTTACTCGAAGATCAATTAAATTAAACACTTTTGCCAGAGACGCATTTTTCCTCATTATGATTGATTTGAATTTTCTTAGATGAAATATTTTCAAAAACATTAGCAAATTTTACTCTTTCATGTTTGCTAATAACCACTCAAAAGAGTAAATACCATTGATTAAATGATTGATTGAATGTCCATCATCCTCATACTTTTACTAAGTGTTTTACATTAAGAAAATGTAAAATGGAAAGATAATGTTCAAACAAAGATAAGATATATTTTGAACAATCTATGTGTGGAGAGAATATTAAATAATGAATAATTTAAAGTTAAGTCTACAAATAGAATTGCATGTCAATGCTGTAACATTTATATTTGTCTGAAAATAAAAAATGTATTTATATATATATATATATATATATATATATATATATATATATATATATATATATCCACACACACACATATAAGCATACATACATTTTTTTGTGTGTGTTTAACGGGTTATCAACTATTGTGTTATTAACGCCTGGCTATCTACAGGTGGCCACCCTTTTATAATGCTAACAGTGCACCAATTCAGGTAATGGCCACGACCGACGTTGCTTAACGTAAGTGATCAACGGGAACCGGTGCATTCAATGTGGCTAAGGCCGTTGACTCATACATAGATATGTATAAAACAAACTCTCGTTTTTCAGATTCGAGACTTTTCTCTTGGATTGTGGATGACACGGCTTGTCACAACTCTAACTCCTTTAGAATAGCCTTTAATGTCTTAAATAAAGTATCGAATAAGACTATTTTTCAATATATTACTTCGTCAATGGATAGAATAAGATTGTTCTCTAGTTTGCTCCAATTTGTGATATCTACATTTTTTTTTAATGTAGAAGCCATATCAACTTATAGCCTATCTACAGGTTGGGCTTTCTGTGCACTTTCCATAAAACCATCATTGATCAGAGCCACTCGTCCATTGTTTCAAATCCATACAGCTCCATCATATATCAGAGGCTCAGATAACTCCATCATAGTTTAGACGTATATCTAAATCCATCAGTTCAGAGGCATATACGTGTAGCTCTATTATAAATCAGAGGCGTAGATAACTATATCATAGATCAGAGGGAGATAAAGTTTTCAGGCATAGCTGCAACAGAATTCTGACCCACAGAGCCATCACTGTCAATTAATTTGTCTTCGAAATATCAATGTTCATGGATTAAATCTAAATATTTTAAACAGCTAGTTCCAATTTGTGAATTTTGTCTTTAGATGGACCTTGTTGGACACGGAGTCCCCTTTCTTCTAAAAAAAACAATAATAATAATAGTTACTAGTTTAAATGTACTAAATATTTTTAGCTCCTAAAAAAGGCTCCTAGAAACTAGTTGAGTTATTTTAATAAATAAGCAATGGGGGCGAGGTTAGCTCAGTGGTAGAGCACTGGACTAATAAGTTGGAGGACCTAGGTTCAAATCCCGAGCAAGCACTAAAGATTTTTTCTTCTAGTGTCTTCGTTCAAGGGTTGAATTTGGCTTCCCTGACCGTCCCTAGGCCAACCCAGCCTTTAATTAATTTAATAATGGGTAACTTGTTGTGCTAATGACTGCTAGCAGTCGAAGCAGCCAAGGGGAAAATCAGGCGGCCAGAGCACTGTCCACACTATCTCCCTAGTGTGCCGTATGGTCATGAATCAGATACCTCTATAGTATCTGCCCCTCAGGGCCCTTGTGGCCTGTTACAGGACTGATAAAATAAAAATAAATAAGCAATAGAAGAGAGGTTTATTTAACCTTCTGTCTAAATAGTTACAATTATCCAATAAGACATACACTTACAAGGTTTAAACATGTCTACTAAATTTATAAATTTCTTTGTTTGATTCAGTGCAATATATAATTTCATGAATCATTTGATGGTTACAGGATGTGCTGAAAAGTGATACGGTACTGTTATACCCAACTTTCCCGCAGGAAGCTCCCCTCCACAATAGAATGTGTTCCAAGATCCTGGATGTGTCCTACTGCACAATTTTTAATGTTCTTGGTATGCCTGTCACTCAATGTCCGATCACTCTAACCAGGGATGGCCTGCCCGTTGGTCTTCAGGTAAATATGTACTATACTTGATCATCTCCTTTCACATCGCTAATATTTAAAGATTCTTTTCTTTTGTTTGATGAATCTTTTATTAAGATTTTATCTTTCCACTTAACCCTACGTAAGGCACATGGCTACAAATGTAGCCACAACCTTTGTTTTTTTTTTATTTTTTTTAAATAGAGAAAAAATTGCTTCCATTGTATGTATATATTTTTTTTCAATTCTTCTCTTTCTCTCACTGTCTTATTTGGAATATTTTGGTCTCTGTACACAACATGTGGAAGGCTGGAAAGTTTGCTTGAAGAATCTTAAAAACATGGTCTTTGCCATATTTTTAAGGCTCCCTTAACTAGAGATCTGTTGGGTTAAATTTCCAGCATTAACTGACGTACCTGTATTTTTACCATGTATGGTTTGTTTTCTTAAAGAAAAAAAAAATAAGAAAAAGAAAAAAACATGTCAAAATCAATAATAATATCTTATAAGGTGAGAATGGATTTGGTTTTTAGGGGATGGAGGAGGCCAAACAAAGAGTGAAACTTGTTTTTTTTTTTTTCTTTTAATGTTCTACTTTTTTCCTAATCACACAGCAATAACACATATAATCTGTTTAGTAAAATCTTGCCTGCAAGTTATCCGCAACCGTTGGTGATCTTAAACAAACTCAAAAATACTAGGCTTGTTGTACTATACACCCTAACACCGAATCCCTCGATTACTATCAATTATCACTATCCAGGAGGTGAGGGAAATATCAGAGAGTTTCATTTCCAAAGCTCGGTTCCAGTAATGGCACAGTATTATAAATATAATTGCTTTGAATAAAATTGTGTTATTGTTTTAAAAAAACATCCATGATTCAAAAGGTCAAGTTCGCTAGCCAACAGAATCCGCCCACTGAAACACTTGTTTCTAGGCCTACAGCCAGCTTATACCTCTCCCAGGTGAGAATGAGACATTTGAATGTTTTCATTACTGGACTTTACTTTAAAGCTTGAAAAAATTAAACAACAAAAAACATATTTTTGTAATTGCTTACCTCTTGCTTATCTTTTCTTCTATTTCAGTGTTTCCCAAGCTTTTTTGGTTCATCTACCACTTAGTGGTACATCACTCTAAATTGTACCACTTAATAAAACTGAATATATTTCATAAAATTTGTTATCACAATTGTGTTATTTTATTCGGGAAATGGTGTACTAGTTAATAAAAATTGTATTTTATTCAGCGAATAAATGTCTTTAAGAAAAAGAACCACTTACTTTAATTATTATGATAGATTATATTAATTGGTGGCCATGAGAGTTTAGGTGTGAGCTCTCCGTGCCTAATTTTGTAAGTTTGATTCTTACTAGGAAAGAAGGCTTATCATTAACAAAAAAAAGAAAAGGAATCAGCCCTATCCTGTTTAGAAAAGAGTGGTATCGTATAGATGACCCCAAAAATGTAAGGTCTCAGTGGATCTTAATATATAAATAATAATTAAAGTAAAATAAACAATTGAATGCAAAGGAATGGAGATAGAATTTAAAACAGCTCAAAATTTGTTTTTTAGATTGCTGCAGCTCCTCATGAAGACAGGCTCTGCCTGGCTGTCGCACGATCACTGGAAAAGGAGCTAGGTGGTTGGGTCCCACCAGGATCTCAGGAAAAAGCATAGTATCGCAGCTCAAAAAAAATATGTTGTGTTGATTTTAACATTTTATTTACGTTTTATGTTATTTACTAATAATGCCTCTTGAAGAGGTCTTTGTCCCTGTGCATCACAGATGTTTATGTTTTAATTGTAAAATTATTTTCCTGTCCATACTCTAAATGTATATTTTTAAAGTTCTTTTTTTTATTTTTAAAGTAAAGAACTTCTTAAATGTAATTGTGATTTATTATAAGAAAATTGTATTTTCATATGCTTAAGGAAATAAATTTTAATCACAGTTTTTCTAATACTTCCATGTGTTATATTATTTTTTCTTAACAGTCTACAACAAAGCAATTTGCAAGTTATGTCTGATTTTGTGATTAGATATCCACAAGCTCCATAAAGTAGAATTCATCCCTTCCTTTTATGCTAAGGTGTGCTATTGATGTGTGGGGAGGAACCACACAAGGAAATGGCAACCATCCTTACATCAGTAGCCCTTAAATGCCTATTAATGTTTTCAAATGACTTACATTACTCTCCTTACTTGTAAGAAAAAACGCCATGAAACTTGGTATATAGCTTTCCCATACTAAGAGAATGGATGAGTTTCTTCACTGGCAAAATCAGTCAATCTCAAGGCGCTATTTCTGTGATTATGCCTGTATTTACAACTATTTTCCTTCGATTACAATTAATTATGCTGTATGTATTCTGCGATACAATTATAATAGTGATTACGATTACTCTTGTAATCACATTTTTGGTTATAATTACACTCGTAATCACAACATTTTTCTGTAATTACACTCGTAAAAACAACATTTTTCTGTAATTAAAATCGTAATCACAACATTTTTCTGTACTTATGACTGTAATCACAACATTTTTCTGTACTTATGACTGTAATCACAATATTTTTCTGTAATTACACTGGTAATCTCAACATGTTTCTGTAATTACACTCATAGTCACAACATTTTTCTGTAATTACAACTGTAATCACAATATTTTTCTGTAATTATGACTATAATCACAGCTGTTTCTGTGATTATGCCTGTATTTACAACTATTTTCTGTGATTACAACTGTAATCACAATTTTATTTCGGTAATTACAACTGTAATCATAAAATTTCTGTGATTACGAGCGTAATCACATCTTTTTCTGTAATTACGACTGAAAAGTCTCAAATGCAACACACAGTTGAGGCCTAGATTTGGAAAACTATTAGCATCGAGATAATGAGAGTCATAGATATGAAGAGTTGACATTTTGTTATCCGTTGTTAGACCTCTCGTCCACTGGAACCGAAATGCTGCGAACTGCGAAGGAACGAATTCGGGCGAACGCAGATCGTCCGAATTCGTGCGAATGCCTCTCGTCCATTGCCTCAGGATTCGTCCGAATTCGCAGTAAACTTGATGGGTCGTCGAAAAGGTTTTTCTCATGATTATGATGAAAAATGTTTCGCTTTGGAATATCACCTTTGATTCATCGACGGCTCCGACGACATCAACAAAGACAGGAAATGTGGGCGAATCACATTAATGCCAAAAGAAACGAGTTCGGTGAATTTTCCCATTAAATGGAATATTTAATGAGAAAATATTTGAAGATATTTCCACAAATTTTGTGGAATGATCTTCAAATAGACGATGACCATCAGTTTTCCTATTTTCGAATAAGAATGGATACATTTCGATACATTCTTGACATTTATTCTAAAATATTTTGTTTCCCGTTGGTCCCACAGATATTTCCTGTCAATAGCAAAATTAACTTCTCACAGTCCATTTTTAACCATGACATTTCGCACTCGTTCGCAACTATAAATCCCAGCAGAATGGGATCGGTTCGCAGTTCGGACGAACGATACGGGCCCAGTGGACGCGGTCCATGATGGTG
Organism: Gonocerus acuteangulatus; assembly: GCA_946811695.1. Lineage (NCBI taxonomy): Eukaryota > Metazoa > Arthropoda > Insecta > Hemiptera > Coreidae > Gonocerus > Gonocerus acuteangulatus. The sequence goes on from OX328128.1 coordinate 65,922,519, forward strand.
ATGGAACCACGTGTTTGGATTGTTCGTGCGAATTCTGACGAATTCATTTCGCAGCTTTTCTGTTCCAGTGGACAAGAGGCCTTAGTTACTGATAAGAATCTGGTAATTGTATCCTAATTTATAAAAACAAAAGACTGTGGGATTACAGTGGTAAATGCAGACAAATTTGGGATTACGTTCATAATCACAGACATTTTATGATTACAGTTGTAAATACAGAAATAAAATTGTGATTACAGTTGTTATCACAGAAAAATAGTTGTAAATAAAGACACAGAAATTGGCGTTAACGACCCCAACGGTTGACACGCCTTAAATTTAACCAAAAAAAAAAGACACAGAAACAGCTGTGATTATAGTCATAATTATAGAACAATATTGTGATTACAGCTGTAATTACAGAAAAATGTTGTGACTTAGAGTGTAATTACAGAAAAATATTTTGATTACATTCCTGATTACAGAAAAATGTTGTTTTTACCAGTGTCATTACAGAAAAATGTTGTGATTATGATTGTAATTACAGAAAAATGTTGTGATTACGAGTGTAATTCTTCTTCTTTCTTTTTTTTTTTTTTTTTATAGCGCATCTACATCTAGGTCAGTAGCGCCGACATCCAGGGTGCAGCGAGGAATTTTACCAGCGAGCCGTGGGATGTACGAGTGTAATTATATCCAAAAATGTGATTACAAGTGTAATCGTAATCACTCTTATAATTACGACTATAATTGTAATCATAATTATGATTATGCCCAACTCTGGTTAGCACCCCTTATTAAAAAACAAAACAACAAAAAATGTTTTTTTTTTTTTTTTTTAAATCATATAGGTTACTTATTCTTCTCCACTGTAGGGTAAACTAACCTCCTTGCTGCTGCTCCTGTGTGACGGACTTTTTTTTGTAAACAATGTTATTATTCGTCAAATCTAAACATATAGAACACTAAATAAAAGTATATTATGAAAATATGAAGTGTAGAAATGACCTTCTGCCCATGGGCGTATATAAGGGGGGCTGCAGCCCCCCCCCCCCCCGAAATTTTGATTTGAACGGTAAAAATTTCATAAAACCCTTAAAAATAAATTAAATAAGATCATTTAGGTCATAAAACATATTCTATTTTGGCTGTAATAGCGTTTACGTTGGCTAAAACTCTTCTAAGATCTAAATTGTTAGTATTCCATACACCGGAAATGGTCTCAGCCCCCCCGAACTTATTCCCAGCCCCCTCCGAAATTATTTTCTATATACGCCCATGCTTCTGCCACTTTTTACTAAATGCTTTCTACCATAGGCGGCTCTAGACAAACATTTGGGAGGGGGGCTACTTTAGTATAGGCTTACCGCCGTGCCTGGAGGTGTAGAATAAAAGTTTTATAACCAGGCACCTGGAAATCATTGAGGAAGTATCTAATAAACTAAGAACATATGTACATTAATTAGAACTTATTACTATTAATTTGTCTAAACAATTTATTTTTCTAACATAATGGAAAAAGATTGTCAATTTTCATCCTGGGGGGCTAAGCCTCCCCCCCCCATTAGCCACCACTGGTTCTTAAGCATAGTTAAATTGACAAATTCATTTTAATTAAAAAATATTTTAACCACAACTCAAAAAAAAGTGAACACATTCAATGAAGCGAAACCATAACATTTTGAAACACAGTTTTCTCTGGCTTAGATTTTCCTATTAAAATTTGCATCATAATCTTTTTTGTATCAGTAAAAATGCATTAAGTTTTGAAACCTCACCTGATACTCCTGTAATCCTGATCAAGGTACCTGAGATGTCTGTTTTTTTAAGGCATTCAAATTTAATTCAATCCCATTGTAACTAATTAATCTTTTGCCCTTATCTGTGCGATGCAGCAATCCAAATTTTACATAGTCCAGGGTATAATCTATATTGTATAATCATCTCATATTTATGTTAAAATCTGATATAGACAGAGGGGAAAAACAGATAAACTTTTCATAATATTAATTACAAGGGTCTCATGTATCATGATAATATATCATAATTTTCACTATTAATTATTTGTATCAGAGCTGCCTTTTTTTTTCCTTAGGTGGTCCCTCCCTCCTTCCATATTGTGTCTTGGAGAAAACGTCAAAAAAATAATGCTTGTTAAAATTGTTATAAATATATATTTGTCTCTTCGCACGCCAACAGGATCAAAAAATAGTCTAAAAAAGACAAGAAAAAAAAGTACGTCAACCAGTCCAATCAGCCAACCTGAACACTATTTTTTTCGGTGATACTCGCGTGAAACAAATAGTATATTTTACGAATTTGATTATATCGTGGGCGTATATAAGGGGAGGCTGCAGCCACCGGAAATGTTGATAAAACTATGTCATATAAACCTCAAAAATAAATTAAATAAGACCACTTAGGTCAGAATAAAAATATATTTTTTTAGGTGTAATGCGTTTTAGTTGGCTAACTATTCCATGTTCTAGGTTATTAGTATTCCATACCTCCCCACAAATCACCAGGTGCTCCCGCCCCCCTCCCCGAAATTATTTCCTATCAAAAAATCACTTGAGTATCGCAGATGCAAAAAAAAAAAAAAACCATTCCTACTGAATTAAAAAAAAAATCATCAATCAAATTGTTATCTGTGTGCTATCGGTTTTAAATATTGATAGCAAAAATAAAAGCTTCCATTTCCCTTTTCGCACAATACTGATTACAGTGCTTTCATAAGTATATAAATTATTGGAGTAAACAAGGCACTGACAGTGCAACCCACAGGATGTTTTCCATATTGGCCATTTTTTTATTATTTGGCATCCTCCATGGTGTCATGGCCGCCCCTTCAAAAGAAAACAGTAAGTCAAATGATAAATTAGTCATTTACGTCTTACTTCAAAGCTATCTACTGCTTACCACTTTTTCTGATAATACAGGAATTTGAGCAATTCAGACTGTTAATGTAATAGATTAAATTTGAATTAAGTTTAGTCTCTATTTTATCTTTGAGTGGAGTGAAAATATGTAGTAGTTTGTTTGAGGGTTTATAATTTTTATTTCAAAACACTATAAAAGTGAGAGAGAGTGTCCAATGTTTAGCCAAACCTTAAATAGGGAATTTTATCGCGAATTTTCTGCACCGGAAATATAGGACAGGCCCTTTTCCCTCCAATGAGACCATCTACTTTAATGGGCATCGTTATAGTTTATTCATTTTCAGCCTTAGCTTTGGCTTAGTATTGCTAAACATTTAATTCTATGTCCCTTGCCTAACCAGTCAAAGCCCCTAAATAGGACATATTCAGTTTTTATTGTGTTTCACTTACGTAGCGTAATGTTCATTGAAATAGAAATTTGCAAGTGAAGGAACCGTTGAGAATATGTAGTTCTAATGCTATTCTTATTTTTGCCTACAGGAGAGCTTTGCGGCGGTATCTCTTACTGTCCTGAAGGCTTCCATTGCTGTGGCCTCGACACTTGTTGTCATATCAACCAAACCTGCTGTGGAAAATACGAAAGCATGTGCTGTACACCCTCCAATGGGTGACTACCTTTAATTAACTTATTGACAATTTAGTAATAAATTAATTAGGTGGCCCGGTGGTCATAAAAAAAAAGAAGAAAAATGTATGAGCCCTATCCAGGCTAGAAAAGGGTGGTAACTAGTAGACAACCCGCGACGGAAATCGTTGTCACGTTAAAATTTAAATAAATAATATAAAATAATGAACCAATCTATTACTTTTCCCCCCTCCATTTCCAGATCTGTGTATATCAAAGAGAAAAAAAAAAAGGACAAATTTATAGTTAGCGAATAAAATATTTGGCGACAGACAGGAAATTCGTGGGAAAAATAAAAAAAAGTCCGACTCGCAGGAACTGCATCATCTTAGCGCGGTTCCGTTCTTATCTCTAGACTCATTTAAAATGATTAAAATAGAAGCTGTTATTATTTTGGGTCCACATTTCTAGAAAGCATGAAGATTAGATAGTTAGCCGTCGAGGTGATAAGTAAAGATGGAATGGCTGGGATTCGGCTAAAGAAACCACAATACGATTTTTGTTAAAAAATCTATATTTAGGACGTTTTGGCTACTCATTGGTAGCCTTCGTCAGCAATGAAAGTGCCGGGAGGCTGAGGAGGACCAACGTTGACAGTTCCATCTTTACTTTCAAGAAAGGTCTTATTTACGATCTTACCTGGATACCCATCCAGGGTATCCAGCCCTAGGAAGGACCCCGCTAGGCATTTGAAAAGCTATCTTGGAAATCCATATCTCTGAGATTAAATTGTTTTTCTTATTTTTCTTAACCTGATTTATTATCAAATACATTATCCAACTACAAGCAGTTAAAAAATAACAAGGAATAAAAACAGACAAAAAGAACAGTTCGAATAAGCGAAATCAATTACTTTAAAGTTTTAAGCACTTATTTCTCCGATTGACATCGTCTAATCAAAACTTTCATTAGAACCTTTTTTTTAGAGAATTTAGTAAGCTTTCTAATGGTATTCCTCCGTTTACCAAGATTCTCAACATTTTTCGAGATATTAAGGAAAGTATACAAAGTTACCAAAACTTTTTATGTTTATTAATAAAATATTTTATTCTGACCCTTCCTTAACTCCAAACGTAACATAAATTTCAACATATTAGTTTTAATGAAAGTAAAACATGCAGAAAATTTTTCAACTGAATCCCATGATTCTAAGTACCCAAACCAAAAACGGTATTCAAAAACTTTTTTTCCAATATTCTCGAAAACGGTTAAAGCTATCGCCGTGAAAATGGTCTCATTCGTTTTCCTAGCCCAAGAAGCCTATAAAACGAGTACTTACAAGCTTATGAACTCAAAAACGTAAGCGTTACGATTTTTTCTGCGCGAATTTCGCCCCAAACGCCATCTTCCAGTAGGCGGATTTTGCTGGTTAACGAACTTGACCTTTCAAATTGGACGACGGATTTTTGTACCAAATTTCATCAAAATCGGACCATCAGGGAAGCCAGAAATGAGCGAACAGACAAATATATATATATATATAAATATATACATATATATATATATATATATATATATATATATATATATATATATACAAATTTGAACCACCGTTATTTTCGGTCTCTAGGGGTTCTGAAACGCGAAATTTTCTAGTCGGCACTTCCGGATTGTTTCATTGTATCAACCTTATAAGCGGGGTTCCTCCCTATGGGGGAGGGAGGAACCGCGCTAATAATGGAGTCACATTTAATAGAAACGATAGGAAAAAAGTAACAATTTTGATTGAGATAAAGAGTTATTGTATGCGAAAACTTCGTAATGATTGTTCTCAATAACTCTTCAACTAATTCGACATGCTCAGAATTTAGTCGGTATACTATGTCACTTCAGCCTATCTTATGAAATTCGTTTTCAGAATTCATTTAAGGTTGGAGTTCCTCTTAAGGTCGGATTTTTAAACAAGCAAATTGCAGTATATATTTAAATAAACACTTCAACTATCTATCAAGCCTTTGTAAATATAAATATTTGTACGTAGTATGATTGATTAGAAACAGTCAATCTTCGTATTACCTTTCCCCCCATTTCACCCGACATCTTGATAAGAGTCTTTTGATAAGGCCGAATCTATAAAGGATGGAACCAAAGAAATAATTATCAGTTAAGCAGGAAAAATGCGCATCGTGCTTGTCGTTTTGTTGTCAGTTGGTGTCATCTTCGGTATAATTGCCCGTAAGTGAATTTATAGTCTATATTTCTTGTAATTCAAATTAACATTTAAAACAAAATAAATGAGAGATGCCTTGAGTAATGTAGCACCTTTCCGAAGGGTTGGGTTGGTAGTTTAAGGGCAGAAAACTGCTTGTTCATCTCCGCCCTAAGAGTTAAATTGTGCGAGTTTAATGTTAGGATGACAAGTGTTTATATTATTGCCTGTTTGGGACAGAGTTTTGTTTCTAATATTGCATTTGTTAGAAAGTTGCTTTGGAAAAAATATTATTGCATAAATATAAGTACCAGATAAAGACGCCCGTAAAAAAAACACACACATAAAAAAGTCCGTCACGCAGGAGCTGCATAACTAAGCACTTTCCTCAGAATTTGGGTAGTGTAGATTGCTTTCCAGAACAATTTGCTTAAAATATCCTACATAAATAAAATAAAAACATGAATAGTTCTCTTTTAAATTTTAATGAGTAACTGATCAATTAATAATTTGCTTCCAGAGTTATGTTTACACATGGTAACTATTACACTTCTTAATAAATACAAAAAACCTCATATTATCGTATTTTGATCAAACGCAGGAACAGGATACAGTCACTCTAGTGGTAGAAAGCGCTCCTTGCGGCGGCTTTGTGAACCTACGTCTGACGGGCTTTTCTATTGAAATATATTACAAATTAAACCCCCGCTTTCCGATTGACCGATTCAGCTCATTTCTACAACACTTCTTTCTCATGAGTTACCCACGACGTTTACCGCGTTTCGTTACAATACAGCAGAAATTACGACCGGTATGAGTATATTAAGAATTTGGGTGAGGAGTAAACCCCCCCTTCTAAAGAACCGATTTAGTTTATTTTTACAACACATATTTACCTGTAGATTACCACTACGAATGCCGAGTTTCGTCGAAATATACCAAAAATCACTGCTAGTAGTGGCGAATTGGTATTGTGGGTCCGGAGTAAACCCCCCCCCCTCCTAATGAACCGATTTAGTTTATTTTTACAACAGTTATTTACCTGTGGATTACCACTACGAATACCGAGTTCCGTTGAAATATACCAAAAATCACGGCTGGTAGTGGCGAATTGGTATTGTGGGTGTGGAGTAAACCCCCCCTTCTAATGAACCGATTTAGTTCATTTTTATATCTCACTTTTCTCTCTATATTACCACTACGAATACCAAGTTTCGTTGAAATATAACAAATATTACGGCTGACATAGTCAAATTAGTGTTTTGGGTTCGGGGTAAACCCCCCCTTCCGGTGGACCGACTTTGGTGGTTAACGAACTCGTTCAATCGTTTGCTAATTGAATGCTATATACCAAGTTTCGTGACGAAAAAACAAAAACTCTGGCCGCTATCGTGTTAACAGACACATATATATATATATATATATGCATATATATATATATATATAGATATATATAAATTTTAACGGGGGTCATTTTCGGTGTCTACTAGGTAGGATCGATAAAGATTTGAAGAAATTTTTCAAAAATTCCGTCATGAGTCCAACCTCAATAGCTACTTTCCTTCGGAGGAAAGTGCTAAAATGTATATATATTCATTTTATTAATTTTATTTTTGTTGGTGTTATTTTTTTGCCATTACTTTTTGACATGTTTAGTCATTCATACTTTCTTCTTTTTCCCCCTTCTCCTGTTTGTTTTTTTTTTTTTTTTTTTTTTTTTTTTTTTTTTTTTTTTTTTGATAAACATATACGTATTTGTAATAATACCCATATATTTCAATATGATGTAACAGTAGTACTTTCATTTTATATTATTTTTGATGAAAAATAGTCTTAAATATTTCTTCTTTTAGGTTACAGATATATTTTTGATATTATCAAGTGTTCAAATCGACTTATTTAGGTCGATTCGTAGTAGTGATGGGCCAATCTCAAATGTGAATCTATTCGAATCAAAAGGAAATACGAATTTCGTAGGTAATTGTAAGTAATCGTGAAATCGACCCAGATAGATCGATCTTCTGAGCCTAGAAAAAAGATCTTTTGAATCGATCTTAACTCGGCGATCTTTTCATTTCGATTCGAATCGATTCAAAAGATCGATTCATATTCGAGAATCGCCCATCACCAGTCTGTAGAGATTGACAGAGAAATTCCAGCTATATATTTCACGACTTGATAATATGTTTAATCTTTTAACATCACATGAAATGTTTGGTATCTCGTGTTTAGTGTGGAACATTGAAGAAGAAGAAAATTTTATTAACACAAATCAGGGGGGGATTTATAGGAAATAATTTCGGGGGGGGGGGCTGGTAGCACCAGGGGATTTGGTATGGGATACTAACAATCTAGAACTTGGAATAGTTAGCCAACTAAAACGCTATTACACCCCCCATTATAATTATTTTTCTGAACTAAGTGATCTTATTTAGTTTATTTTTGAGGTTTTGTGACACATTTTTACCGATTAAATCAAAATTTGGGGTGGGGGGCTGCAGCCCCCCTTATTTACGCCCATAACACAAAGTGGGCTGCCCAACTTTATTGGGTCGTTGGCTACACAGCATGATAATCCTCCTGTTCGGCATTGCTTTCTGATTCAAGATTTTCAATTTTCAGGTTTGTTTTTTATTTAGAGGGAAAAACATTTCTTCAAAAATAACCACATGTCGGAAAGGCCATTTTTTATTTCTTTTCTATCGGAGTACAAAAAAATCAGTCGATTCTTTTCGACTTAAAAAAAATGAAAGGAATGATATCACTCCTACTAATGATAGGACTATGCTTGATTAACTTAACCTAACCAAGCTGATACTACAAGAATCCTCTTTAATTGTCATAATACTCTGTCAAGTAAAGGTAAGCTTATAATACACTTTGCTTGCAGGAGAAAACTGCAGCCTCACCTCCTACTGCGCTGATGGCTACCATTGCTGTGGTGTTGAACTCTGCTGCCTCCTCAACCAGACATGTTGTCCTGGCAACACTGCTTGCTGTTCAGACGGGTAAATAAAAACAGTAAAATTGAGTACATATTCTTTTAGTAATTTATAAACAGTAATTCTTTAATTCTCAGTAATTCTTTTAATTCACTTTCAGATCCACCACAACGTTAAATCCACTACTCTAGGACTGCTCTGTGTTCATATTATTGAATCGTTCAACAACCATCCTTAAAACGAATTGGAAACAAATTAAAAGCAAAAGGAAACAGGAACATCACTTTTAAGTCCCATTTTATTGAAATAAATATTAAGAATTCCAACTATCCATTGCATCATATCATTCAACAACAATTTGCACCTTGATATAAATTTATTTTAAGTAGTATTAAACAATTTTACTTGTACTCTTTTTATATGTGTAGCTTACACACAATTTTGTATATTAAAAAGTCGTAGAAAATCTTTTGTTTTTATTAATTTTCTGTTTTGATTTTGAAATACAGTAACAAATAGTACAGGGTGCAATAGCCACTCATTTATCATCCAATAAACAGAAATCTAACCTAATTATCATCATGTGACTAGTTTTTTTTTTTTTTTTTTTTTTTTTTTTTTTATTTCGTATTTATTTATTTGAAATCTGTACAGATAACAGTACAATGATCAAGTATGTTGATCCAGATATTATGTACAAGTTGATAAAACTGACAAAAGTAAAAAAAATAAAAAATACAAAATTTGGAAGAAGCCAACCATTGTTGGCACTTCCAGAGGTGTCTCAGTAAATATTTTATTGATTATAAAAAGATCAGGCAAGTAAATTGTCTCGAGGCCACTGTCTCTTGAGCCGCCTGGGGGGATTGTCTGGATGGGATTGGGATGATAAGGATTGACCTTCAGGATTAGGATGGTGAGACAATTTGGAGTGGAACGTTATGTGACTAGTTACATATTTTTTTTAGTGATTGGATAACTGACACAAACTCAGGAGCAATTTAGCAATGGGCTATCTGTGTTTGCTTCATTCCCAAGCCAGTTAGGAATACTCATAGTGACACTAAAGCTTTTAGATCGATCTGTCTTTCATCCTTCCTGCTCAAGAAATTGATAGTCAATTGTATTCATGGGGATACCTTAAAGGTGAACCCACTTAATAGTCTCCCATTCCATTCATATAGAGAAGGGAGATCATGCGAAGTGGCTCTACACAAGTAGTATACACTACCACGCTTGGTGCCTTCTTTGATATAGAAGGGAGCCTCTGATAGAACATCAACCCAGGCCAGTATTGAATCAATACATGGGCTTGGGCTATATACTAGGACACTTGAGGTTTGGATGAGTACATTCCTGTAATCTAGTGTGTTCCTGAATCATGTCTAGGGGGATCCACGGTTAGAGTGAGACCTACTGCTGGATGTCTTCAGGGAGGTGAAGCCTCCTAGACCTTTACTTTGGAGCCTAGTGATAGACTCGCTATTGTTTGATTTAGAGGATCATAAGAGTCTAACTTTATTAACTAATTGTTATTACTCACATTTATCATTGGTAAATGATCAAGTATCATTATTACTTATTTTTAAATTATTTCTACTATTAATTACTCAGTCCATTATGTTTGTAGTCCTGTTAAAGGCTAGTAATTTAAGCCAAAACATGAGCAATAAAAACTGATTTTTATAACCTAATCCGAATATCTCCACACTGCTTAGTCTAAGGAATGGTAGGAGAGAAAGATCTGTAGTCATTCAAACCTGGCTATGTCAGTTTCGTATAGACAAAAGACTAGTGTGCTTTCAGACCAGTGAAAACATCAAACATTCAATTAGACTAAGATTCAACTACTTTTTTTTACTGACATTTTCTCTTTATTTTTACATTCTTTGTTTGTTTTTCATATTATTTAAATGTATTTGTTATAATGGCTTTTCCCACGAGACAATAAACTAGTTTCGTGCAACTCCAGTTCTTTAACAATGGTCGAGAGTCAGTCGTTTCATCTGGAGAGGAGTCTGAGAAACAATTTATGGAAAATGATTTTATTTATAATAATAAATTGGGACAATTTATTCAGCCCCAAAGAAACAATATGAAGATTCAATTTCTGTGAAGGACTGGGAGTACATCCAGAAACACGTGTGGAACATGAAAGAAATTTTATACGTAAAGCTAAAATGCGACAAATTTGTCCTAATTGTTAATAAAAACGGCTGTATATGCATTTAATATATTTTGTAAATAATGTTTTAATTTCTATTAAAAAGTTATAAATAAAGTTAAATTGCATCATATTTATTGCTTATAGAATGTAAAATAATGTGTTTTCATAAAAAAAAAAAAATAAAAAAATAAAAAAAAAATGTAGAATTGAAAAGGCCCTCCAAGGCTGAACTTCCTGATATAATATTGATGGGACGAGTCATGTCAACACTCCCCCCCTCATTTTTTTAAATTTAAAAGTGTATGGGAAAGTGTACCCATTGCTGAAAGAACCCTTTGCAGTCTGACTGAACGATTGAGATTAATAGAAATGCGTTTACCCTCAAAAGACAGTCAAGATCAACAACTTGTATTTTTAGCTAAAATGTCATTAATTCAAAAGGGTAATAAGGAGGATGGGAGTAGTGGAGGATCTGGTGATGAGAAAGTCACTCCTCAGCGAAACAAGACATCATTCCATCGTCGAGGTCAGTGTCCCTATCCGTCCAGATGTTATATAAGTGCAAACAGGATGGCCATTACTGCCCCACCCGTAAAAATAATACCAAATACAATCAGTCTGAGGACTCAAAAGGACATGCCTTTATTTGTGATGGTGATCTCAATGTCTGTCGAGATGATGATTTATGGGTAGTTGATACCGGTGCGACAAAGCATATGATGAATCTGAATCGCTACTTCATGTGCTTCAAGAAATTTGTGTGGCCTGTGCATAATCAGGTTGGGAATCACAAGTTCATAAAGGCATATGGAAAAGGGGACATACTTGTTGATATGAAGATTGGTGCGAAGTGGATTACTAATCATCTAAAGGACGTTTGGTATATGCATGATGTGAGTCGGAATTTATTTTCTTTGAACCGCTCTTTGGAACGGGGATATGAATTTTTTGCCACCAAAGATGATTGTAAGCTAACCAAAGAAGGGCAGACATGTTTGACTGGTAGAAAAATGTCAAATGGATTGTATGTTCTGGACATGAAATTCCGCACTCCGCAGAAGGCTACAGAAGTACTGTTAGCATCAACGACTTGTTCAGAATCCATGCAGTTGTTGCACGAACAACTCTGCCATCAGAACAAGCATCATGTGAAGTCAGTCGTGAAGTGTCTGGGGATCACAGTGACAGATCAGGAGGACCATTGTGAAGGTTGCATCTTTGGGAAGCACCACAGAGATCCATTCCATGATCGAAAGTACAGACCAAATAAATGCAGTGAATGGATTCAAGCTGATGTCTGTGGTCCTTTCCAGGAAGAGTCAATTCGAGGGTCTCAATATTTTCTTTGTTTGAAGGATGAATTCTCAAAATTCCTAAGAGTTTTCTTCTTGAAGCGAAAATCCAAAGTTGCGACTTGCTTGGCGACATTCATTAATGAAGCGAAGTCGGCGGGTCACACCATCAAAGAAATTTTTTCTGATGGAGGTGGTGAATTCAATAATGCAAATGTCAGGAAACTGCTTGGTGAGAATGGTGTGCACCTGCGCAGAACAATACCGTACACCCCGCAACAGAATGGCGCTTCAGAGCGAGAGAATCGTACACTTGTTGAAGCTGCCAGGTCAATGATCCATTTCAAGAATCTACCTATCAAACTCTGGGCTGAGGCAATTAACACGGCCTGCTTTGTTTTGAACCGAACTGGACCCACTGGACAATATAAAGCACCGATTCAACTTTGGATGCGTTGCCAGCCTCCAAAAATAGATTATTTCAAGATTTTTGGCACAAAATGTTATGCCCATATGCCGAAGAATAAAAGGAGGAAGATGGACAAGAAGAGTGTGCCATGTTTATTAGTCGGCTACACTGGTGACCACAGTGGTTACCGCTTATGGAATTTTGAGAACTCAATTGAACTTTCTCGTGATGTCATCTTTCTAAGAGAAAACCCATTGATTGGACTTCTCAAATCCTCATGTGTTAGGCCGTTGGTGGATTGTGAAAAATCAAGTGTTACAGGTTTGTCCTCCGAAAATAATTTATCTATAGGACTGGAGATGACTCAACCAATAAGCAATGAGGAAAAGCAGCAACCGGTGCATCCTGGAACTGAGGAACCCAGTGTTGAGAACGATGCTAAGGTCCATCGGAGCATTCGTGATAGACTCATGCCATCATATCTCGCAAATAACTATGTCTTCATAGCTGAAAGAGATAAAACTGGAGCACATCCCTAGCAACTACCAGCTGCAGACATGCTTATGAAGAGTCTACCAGTGCCATCCTTCCTGAAGAACAGGCAGACTAGTGGAGTCTTGATGTTTTATTTAGGACCATATGTTCAACTAATTCATTCCAACAATTGCCAGTTTACAATAAAAGTGATTTTTCACAAATTGGCTCAATCAATAGTTTTGTCATGTAATTAAGGATTCAAGACATAGCAACACCAATAGCCAACGCGCCTAACAGTTCACAGACTAGGGCGTGCCTACTGGATGGTAAACATATTGAAAATGGTTCTATAACCTTGTTAATTAGAAGGTGATCATTTGAAAGCCAAATAAATGTTCTATCAAATAGGTTAAGACATAAATTTTGTCTTGGCCACCTCAGTCAGAGAACGGCTTGAAGTTTAGGAAGTGATGATTTTGTTCCACTGTACATGAAATATTAAGAGTTTCTAATATAAGCTTTCCAAACGTCATAAGTATTTTATGAAAACGCCTTAAGATGAGGAATTTTTATATATCATCCCTGAATATGCTTTTTCTTCTTTTTTTGCATCTTACATTATCTAAATAACGCCTAGTTCGTATAAACCTGCAATTACACCATTCAAAATGCCAAAAGATATCTGGCGCTAATGGCCAAGAATTGTCGATGCGCTTTATAAAAAAAAAAAAAAAAAGATATCTTTTACAACCTTGAAAATCTTTTAAAGAACTCAGCATGAAAAGATAAGGAAGTAGATATTCTCAGTATGTGCTTGTTTTGGACGTTCAATGTTCAGGAAAAATGAAAATTTTATATAACAATACTTTATTTACAAATATACAGTTATCACAATACTACAGTAAAAAGATAAATAAACAGTAAATTCTAATTCTCTTCTTTTTGAGAGGAGGCAGGTATTTGAGCATTGTTATCACCATCTTCTTCCTGCTGCTTCTTAAACATTTCAATTACTTGCTCAGTGGCTGAAGGTGCTGGGTTTGGAGGACCAAAATATGTTTTCTAAAAAAATATAAGTGAATAATTAGTTTTAAAATATCTCCTACTTAACATAATTAACTTAATCTTTAAAATATATCAACTACAATTTTTTTATTCATGGCCACCCTTTTCTAGACAGGATCTAGATAGGATTCTAAGTAGGAAGTAAAAATATCTTCCTGTAAGGACAAGTTAAAAAATTGGTTCCGGAGCTAACCGACCTTCCTAATGTACCAATTTAGTTTTTAAAGCACATTTTCCTCTTTAGATGAGCATGATGTAAGCAATATAAAAACATTTTCAGCTATTAGGGGCACAGTCAAATAATCCCACGCTGGAGGGGTACTGCAATGTGGAGAACAAGAAAAGACTGTTAAGGGCATATGAATAATTTGTATTCGAAATGATCCCCCCTCCAGATGGACCAATTTTGCTGGCTAATGAACACATCCAAACAATTGCTATAGGTATGCTACACATAAGCTTTGTGGCAAAATAACATAAATCGTGGCTGCTGTCGTGTTAACAGATAGGCACACACAAACATAATACATATAGTATATGTGTGTGTATATATTATATACAAATACACACACACATATATATATATATATATATATATATATATATATATACATATACATATACATATATATACTTACCAGAGGAAATTCTTTAAGGTTCAAAACTGGGTCACTGAAAGTGTATGGAGTCCAAACACCTTGAATAGATGGGGAATCAGTGTGCCATAGTTTCCGATAACGTTGGACTTCACGACCAGATCTTGTCAGCAGAAGATTCAGCCACTTATGCACTTCTTCTTTAGAAAAGTTGTGACAATTTATGTACTCCTGTTGTCCATTCACTAAATGTGTCAAAATGAAATAAATGATGTTATACAACATTATTATTTAATATTTCTATAATATCACTTATAAATAGAATCATGTAATCCCAATAGCTCTAAGAAATTATAGTTCAATAAATCTAAAAAATAATAGAAATCTTTATCAAGTAAATTTTTCTTTGATAATTTTTGATATTTTAAAATACTAATTGTAAAAAAACGACGACAATTTGTCCCCTGAATCATTATTTCTTTGAAAATACTTATTCTACATGCAAAATTACACATTTCTTATATTGGGATTTTTTTCTGTGGTACATGTATTCCAAGTTATTCAATGTTAAAAAAAACAACTATGTAAATGCCTTTGAAAATGGTGAAACATAAGGAGTAAAAGAAAAAAACAAAACAAAAAAAAACACACAGTAGTCCCACCAAGTTTGGCTTTAGTCTGCAAAGAAAGGAGATGGAATATTGCTAACAAAAAAACTAACTAGTAATATTAAACTAATAATGAGCGTAGAAAAATAAATTATCATTACAGTATTCAGCTGTAAGACATGGACTGCGATGCCTCCTAGGTTTCACATACACCACAACACCAGGATTGTTTCTTGAGAAATCAACTAGTTCGGACTCAATGTACTCCCTGAAATAAAAATAGAATCCATTACTAGAGATGAAAAATATTAATTTAAATGGTAATATATAATGACAATTCTTTGGGGGTCTCCCCGTGGTCTAGTGGCTAACGTCTTAGATTCATATGCGGAAGAAGATGAGTTCGATTCTCACCAGCGGCAGGAATTTTCTCATCTCATGGCTGGTTGGGAAAATTCCTCCCTGTGTCCCTTTATGGATGTCTGCGCTAATGGCCTAGATGTCAATGTGCATTATATATAAAAAAAAAAAAAAGTCCGACTCGCAGGAACTGCATCATCTAAGCGCAGTTCCGTTTTTATCCCTAGTCTAATTTGTAAAGATTAAAATAGAAGCAGTTATTATTTTGGTTCCACCAGTCTTGAAAGGTCTTGATTTCTGATCTTACCTGGAAGGGTCGGCCAACACTAGAAAGGGTACCGCTAGTTACAAGGTCTTGGAATCTTTGAAATCTATATTTCTAACAATAAATTGTTTTTGTTATTTTACTTAACCTGTTTTATTGTCAAATACATTATCCAACTATAAGCAATCAAAAAATAACAAGGAATAAAACAGACAACAAAAACCGTTCGAATAAACTAAATCAATTACTTTAAAGTTTTAAGCACTTATTTCTCCGATTGACATCGCCTAATTAAAACTTTTGTCAGAACCTTTTTAGTAGAGCATTTAGTAAGCTTTCGAATGGTAACCTTCCGCTTCCCAAGATTGTTAACCGTTTTCGAGATATTAACGAAAGAGGGGTCTCCCGTGGTCTAGTGGCTTCATAAGCGGGAGATGGTGGGTTCGATCCCCACCGGCGCCAGAAATTTTCTCATCTCAGGGCTCGCTGAGAAAATTCCTGGCTGCACCCTGGACGTCGGCGCTAATGGCCACGATTTATGTCGATGCGCAGTAAAAAAAAAAAAAAAAAAAAAAAAAAAAAAAAAAAAAATTAACGAAAGTATACAAAGTTATCAAAACTTTTCATGTCTGTTAATAAAATATATTATTCTAACCCTTCCTTAACTCCAAACGTAACCAAAATTTCAACATAATAGTTTTGATGTAATTCGAACAATCAGAAAATCGTTCAACTGAATCCCATGATTCTAAGTACCCAAACCAAAAACGTTAATCAACAAATATTTTTCCAATTTTCTCAAAAACGGTTAAAGCTCTCGCCTTAAAAATGGTTTCATTCGTTTTCTTATGCCAAGAAGCCTATAACGAGTACTTGCAAGCATATGAAGTAAGCGGAACAATTTTTTTCGCGCGACATTCGCTCCAAAAGCAATGTTCCGGTGGGAGGATTCTCCTGTTTAACGAACTTGACCTTTCAAATCAGACGAACGATTTTTGTACCAAATTTCATCAAAATCGGACCATTAGGGGGGCCAGAAATGAGCAAACAGACAAATATATATATATAAATAAATATATATATATAAATTTGAACCAGCGTTATTTTCGTTCTCTAGGGGTTCTGAAACGTAAAATTTTCTAGTCGGCACTTCCGGATTGTTTCATGAGATAAGCAGGGTTCCTCCCTATGAAGGGAGGGAGGAACCGCACTAAAAAAAAAAAAAAATTATTTGGCTTCAAAATTTCGTTACATTTCAAACTTAATAACAAAACGTCGGACTCAAAGGACCTGCAACATCTTGGTGTGTTTCCATAATGTTCTTATCTCTCGTGTAGAAGTTTGGGATAGAAACAGATATTTTGTTTTCAAGCTTCTTGCTATGTTTGTGAAAATATTGGTTGTGGACACAAAGAAAAAAAATCAACACACACATCTAAATATGAACTACTGTTATTTTTATAATCTATGAGTTCTGAAATATTGACTTTCTAATCTACAGTTCCAGATTGCATCATCGGATCAACATGATAGGTTTCCTCACTATGGAGTTGGGTACAGAACACACTAAAAGAGGTAATAAAATGTTTAACACAATAACCAATCTTACTCTTTAACCCTCAAAGTACTAGGAAGTAGTTAGAAGAACCACCACAGGACATGATGGTGAGACTTCATTTCAATTAATCAAATGAAATGAAGTGAAAATTATTTATTCAGTTTGCAAGGCTTATCCTTTCTTTTTCATACTTGATTGAACACGTAAAAAATGAACTATATGAAATATAAACCATAAAGTATTGTATGAAGCAAAAATAAATCCCTAGTGCCCTTAACACTAACAACAAAAAGGTCATTAGGCCTGTACTAACAATTTAATCTTAGGTAAATAAATTGCAGTATTCATAGTGGCATACAAAGTTTCAGAAACAACTGCTTTAGTTCCATTTTTTTTTTCTTCTTCTTTTTACATCTTATGGATAATTGTCTTCATATTTCACATTGTGCATGACAGAAATAATCTCTAAAAAAACAATTTTTTGTCTCTTTCGTCCTTTTGCAAACAAGGATTTCAGTCAGCTTCAGCACATCCATGACTGAATATTTCAAGCACTAAAGAAAAGAATGTTTTAATAGAATATAGTTGAAAATAGTGTTTAGTTTCACTTCCTTGAAAATGTTTGGATCAGTAAATACAACAAATCCAATATGTAGCCCCTCATTTATAGGAAACAATTAAAATAAAATGATTTACCTCACACCTTTACTGTCGCCATGACTTTTACAAAATTTCAAAGTGACTCTCTTCAACTGACAAACAAATCTTCCAATTCCATTCTTCAATGGAGCCCGAGGAAACCCAGAGGACATAAACAAATTTGAATTGGACATTTCAGTATAATTTTAAACTCAGGCTCTCATTGAGTTAGTAGGTAAGCTACGAATTATTTCCTGAAGGTTAACTAATGGAAACCATTGAGCAACAAGAAATCAGAACGCAAGGGAATAAGTAGAGATACACTCCTAGGTAGGATATGATAAACACAAGTTTTTGAAATAACATTATTTCGAGATATTAACATAACTTTCGTTGGGATCTATTACTGAAATATGTTAGTTAACATGTGTATTTATTTTTTCTTTATTTTTAATGAGTATTGGAAATAATTCTATACCACGTACTCTTCTGTTATTGCCCCACCATTAAGATAACTACGTTTTTTAAAAACTATAATTTCAACGTGTCTCATAAAGAACGCATGATTATATCCAAAAAAACATATATAATTATGCACTCTTTCAAATATGCACAATTCCAAAAAATTGTTTGCTAAAGTGTATGATGTAAGATCTGCTGAGAACATTTTTCTGGACCATGGCATTATTATTATTTAAATGTTAACGTCCACTTATACAATAATCAGATATTTTGAACGGGTTGTCTACTGGTTACCACTATTTCTAGCCAGAATAGGGGTCTGCTTTTTTTTTTTTTTTTTTTTTTCTTTTTTTTAAGCTTGGGCACTTGTTGCAACTTGTACTAGAAGCGCTGAATCCGGTCTCTACGTTTTTATTGTTGTGGGATTTTCCCTTTCTACATGTGGACGCTTTTAATATTCATCAATATCAATAAAAAAATCGTGGATTTATTAAGTGTCGTTACCTTGCACACACAACACTCCAGAAGATAATGAATTATTTATTTAGATTTTAACGTCCATTTATACATGGCAACGATTTTCGGAACAGGGTTTCTACAGTTTACTACACTTTTCTAATGCCTGTAGTGGGAATCGAACCCACAACCTTAGGCATAGACTGAACACGTCTTAGAACTTACGGCCACTGGAACTCCAAAAAATTAATTTTAAACAATAGTAATTCAGTCAGTTGTTCATTACAATTATAAAAGAAGAAAACTATTGATTTGTTGTTGTGTTTATATAGTTCATTAAAAACGTGTAGTATCCAAAAAGGATGGGATACGTAGTTAAATAAACTCCCACGCTGGAGGGTTACTCCAACGTGGAAAACATGAAATAGTTCATTAAAAGCAAATTATTCGTGAATGCATTGTACCCTACCCACCTTCTGAGAAATGAGCTTAGTTATTCAGCTGCTGTGCTTAGTTATTTTGGCTTGTGGAGCGATAAGAAAAAAGTACCGAATTTTTATTTTGTATTTCAAATATTTCTTTCCGGTTGGCATGAGTTAGTTTTGTTCCCAATTAACGATCCGACAATGTTAAAAAGACAGCTTCTTAAAACTTTTCATATTTTGATCTAGTTTGTTCGTGAGCGAGACTCCTAGTATAGCATAAAAGTCGATTTTCTTTGGGTTAGGCGCCAATTTCATGTTTAAAGGAGGTTATTCTGATATTTGTTTACGTTTTGTTTTTATTTAATGAATTGAATTTATTTGATTATATAATGACTGAATATCTTTGAAGGTATTAATTACGATGTGTTTTTTTATTGCATTGAATTCAAACTTTACTCAGCTAGTATAATGCGATAATAAAATATTTACTTAATTAGGAGATATATAATACAGTTAGGGATGGGGAAATTAAATGCTCTCAAGAAGACTGCAAAGAAACGACAAGGAAAGGAAAACACTGAGCCAGATCCTTTAAATGACAGCTTATTGGATCATTTACTTCGGGATAATATCAATGATATTGTTGGAAGGCGATCTGATGTTGGAAAAAGATCTTTGAGGCTTGATAATCATGAGTCCATTACGGATGTTGTAAGTTTTATTATTATTAATTTCATTTTACAATTTTTGGATATTTAACTTTAACTTCTTTTTTTTTGTGCTTGATTATCCTATATGAAAACTTCTGACAAGAAAAGGAAGACTAAACTTACTACTTACCTACTCTGTTTAATAATGATTCTGCTTTGAATGCCAATGATCACAAACAACTTAATGTGTCATAATCTTATAGAGTAACTAAACTAAATAAAATTTTGAACAACTAATTTAAAAAAAAAAAAAAAACAAAAAAAAAACAACTTATTTCATCTTATAAAATCTTATCTAAGTGATAACCTTATTTATTAACTTCAAATTTCACTGTTAATAAAAATCAAACAGGGACCTCACAGAGCTCCAGTTCCTTGGCCACTGTTATGGAATTTAATTGTAGACAAATTATTACAAATACATATATCAGAGCATACTGATATTTATACCTTTGCGAGCAAAATTATATTATTAATTAAATGTAAGACAACAGATCTAGACGTTGCTAAATACTGTACTTACAAACACTGAACAATGGGCATCACAGAATAGACAAGTCTGTATCTAATTAGAATAAATTTAAATTTAGAATACAAGTTTGCATTTAACACTGACAAATCATCATACATGGTATTCAGTAGAAAAATAAACAAACCTGCTTTTAATACCGATAAAAAATGTCAAGAAATTACACTAACACATACTTTAAAGCATTTAGGAATAATCTGGGACTGAAAATTGAACTGTAACACTCACAGTAACAAACTAGAGATACATTAATTTTTTAACAATTGCTATGAAAATTACATGAGGACTTGATATTGACTCCTTACAAACTTTGTACTCAGCTTTAGTTGAGCGTGTAATGTCTTATGCCATTTCTGTCTGATATAAAGTATTAAATTTTAATGCAATATCGTAAAATCGAAAAGCTTTCAGAGATGAATTGTTTTTTGAGATAATAGAGGATTTTAAAATAATTACATATGAAGTAGTTTGTCTCGTAGCAAGAATGATATCTATTACACTACTCACAAAATAACATTACTCACACTACTCAAATAAGGAAACAATACATTCACCTAACATTGATCAACCTGTATATTTCAAACCATGGACTTGCCAGGAACTAATCCACATGTTACGTTGCTAGTGCATTTGCTGTTTTCCACAATAGCACACGGATAGATTCTCATAAATATTGGTTCGGACCACCAAAACCAAGCCGAAACCCTTCCAACACTTAAAGCATTAGAATTCAACACAAAGATTCACTCAATAACATTAAGCCCAATTCAGAAACTTATTTCTAAAGTTACACATGACCTAGTGATTGAACAATGCAGACCTCATTCCATCTTCTAAATAACGCATACATAACAATTTAAATGTCTTGGATTAAGGCTCACATGACTTTATGAAAACAAACTAGCAAAAATCTCTTTAAAAACTCAGGATTACTTATAACTAGGGAACGGATGTTATTGTATTTAAATTTTTTTTTTCAATTTGTAATTTATTTATTTATTTTTTTTTTTACGGCGCATCAACGTCTAGGCAATTAGCGCCGTTGTAATTTATTTATTTAAATTTTAACTTCCATTATTATTAACTAAGAATTTTAGGGCTGGTGCCTTTTCTTTTTTCTAAAGAAATCTACCACCCCCTAGTGGAATCGAACCCACGACCCTTGGCATGGAGTATTAAATGCTCACGCTTTAACACTCACAGCCACCAGGCCTTTTACTTGTAAGCGTTGATGTAATTCAGCACGTTTTAAGTGTA
Organism: Gonocerus acuteangulatus; assembly: GCA_946811695.1. Classification (NCBI taxonomy): domain Eukaryota; kingdom Metazoa; phylum Arthropoda; class Insecta; order Hemiptera; family Coreidae; genus Gonocerus; species Gonocerus acuteangulatus. The sequence goes on from OX328128.1 coordinate 65,944,428, forward strand.
TATAAACCATTTAAATATTTTTACATGTTTTGTCAAAACTCCATATTTTTCATATTTTGCCATAAATACATATTTTTTCTCCATATTTTAATATTATTTTTATTTTGTAATTGAAAAAATAAAGGGGAAACCAAGAAAGAAAATAATGCTTTACCCATTGAGTCAAGGTAACTGTGTCTTTTCTAATTGCAAGAAGCAAAGGTGGCTGGCAGCCATGCTTCCCCAGCGCTAATGGTCTAGGGGAAGATACGTTTTAAAAAAACATATAACAAATTATTGTTTAACAATTTTATTATACCCTTAACAATTGTATTATACCCCTAATCTACTTTCTAAAACAAATCAATTAGTGAAAGAATTATTTTATTTCTTAGCTCCTTAAGCACATTGGACGAAACTCTCGGACACGCGTCGAATATGTTTTGATGCAGAATCACCATAAAAAAATGGGCCTGATCAGTGACCCCCACTGCTTGGTATTTTTGCAAAATACAATTCATGTAAATTTGATACTGATTTTTTTTTTTAATAAAATAGAATTAGAAATTTATATTGTCTTTTCGAAGTAACCATCTTTTGAAGTCACATAACAAGAGGGTCGATTCCTCCATTTCTTCTACCAATTTGGGCATATCTTTTATTTGGCCAGTTACTGCTGTTTGAATATTCTCCAATGACCCAAAATGATGTCCCTTGAGGTGATTTTTCAGTCTTGTAGACAGAAATGCCACATGGGCCCAAGTCCGAGGAATAAGGAGGCTAAGGAGTCACAGGAATGTTTTTACTCTCTTAAAACGCAAGAAGAAATCGAGGTTGGCTCATAAACCCTGTTTTCAAGTATTTAGGAAAATGTTGATTAACTTTTTGGGCTAGCGGCACTAACTCAGGAATGACTCCTAGGCTCCAGAAAAGCAAATCAGGCTGCGTTTATCTGCAATTTTTTTTTTTTTTGGTCTTTGAGAAGTTGAAGTGTACCACTCCGTGCTCTGGTGTTTGGTTTACAGATCATTCTCAAATACACAATTCACCTGAAATAACAAGTCCTAGAAAATGGCTAAAAATTTATTATGGACAGCACAGTTTTTCTGAACTGTAGGTTTCAACAGTCCTGAACTTCTCATATTTTATAATTATTTTTGTAATCAAAATGCAATGACCTTAGGAATATTATTGTCAAAGGGGATCTTAGCTATGTAAATTGCATGTTTCATTAAAGTGAAATAGTCGGCTAGATGTTTATTATTGAACCAAATCAATAATAAAAAATAGTATATTAAATCTTTTAATGTCAATTATAATTAACTCAGAATTTTGGGACGGGTTATCTACAGGTCACCACCCTTTTCTAGCAAGGATATGCGAGATGCCTTTTCCTTTTTCCAAAGGAAAGCCACCACCACTAGTGGGAATCGAACCCATGACCTTTGGCTCGTAGTGTTAAGTGCTCATGCCTTAACACTTACGGCCACTGGGCCTCTGTGGAATATTAAATAATTACTGTGATAAAGGTTTACCTTCAAACATAAGTGATCACCAGCTTTACTGATCATACACTGAATAAAGAGCCTCAAATTTATGCCTTATTTGCAACCTCTACCGGCTTTCTTTGAACAATAGTCCTCTTTATGACTGCTTTACTCATATTTAATCTTCAGAACCTGCTCTCTTGAAACCTTGTGAAACTGCTATAGGTGTAGGAAACGTAAAGAACGTTTGGGCATAGAAATTGACTTAAAGTAGTAAGGACAATAAACTAAAAAATGAAACGTTAACTTTGACGGCTTACAGGCTACGTACCAAATACAAATTATAATGATTTCTCTTGTGAGTTTATATGGTTAAAAAAAGAACAAAGAATGAATGAATTAAGATTTAGTCATTATAAACATAAGTGAATAGAATCCTTTCTTTTAGGACTACAACGATGACGACCTTGAAAAAGAGGAGCAACGGAAGAGGGTTCAGGCTGAGAGAGAAAAGCCTGTTGCTGCTTCTACACAGAGTGGACTTAATTTACTCAACACTCTTAGCCAAGCTGAGCTAGATCAGCACTATTCCAAGTGTATTGAGATGTGCAATAAAAATGTAAGTATTGTCTGTATTAAAAACACCATAGTTGCCATAATTTTTTTCTTCTTTTGTCAAAAAACTTTTTATATAGCATTCTCATAACAAACATTGGATGAGTTTGTTAACCAGCAAAATCAGTTCATCTGGAGGGAGGTTTACTGCGAAACAAAATTATTAATAAGTAAAGATGGAATGGTTGGGATTCGGCTAAAAAAACCTCAATATGATTTTTGTTAAAAAATATCTATATTTTGGACGTTTCGGCTACTCATTGGTAGCCTTCGTCAGCTAAAATGACAAAAAAAAAACAAAAAAAAAAAACAGAAATTAATACAGAAACAAAAAAAAGTTTATAATTGTGATAAGTAACAGAACTATAAATACAATTAACTTATTATAAAAGAACAATTTCGTCTTAAATTCTTAGAATGAGTAGAATGAAAATCAATAGAAACATAACAGAAAAAGAAGAAAAAAAGGGGGCTATTTTACTGAAGTATATATATAAGTAAATAGGTACAATAATTGATTTTAATAGTAATTAGTAACTGTGATGTATGCAGCGTTATTTGTGGAGTTCTCGATTTCGTAGAAGGTAGAAAAATAATGTCTCTCCACTGTTTTTCAAAGTATTTATTAGCAAAAGCTTTTCGAGAACATGGTTCTCATCGTCAGTGCATCTATTACTCCACCGGTAGTACCTCACACCTGTTCGGAGAGGCTGTTAACAGTACTACCGGTGGAGTAATAGATGCACTGACGATGAGAACCATGTTCTCGAAAAGCTTTTGCTAATAAATACTTTGAAAAACAGTGGAGAGACATTATTTTTCTACCTTCTACGAGATCTAAGTAATTAGTAACATTAATTGATTTTACAAAGAAATAAGAAACTACATACCAATGAAAACTATAGTAGCTAATAGTAACATTAATTAATTTTACAAAGAAATAAGATACTACATACCAATGGAAATGCCGGGAGGCAGAGGAAGACCAAGGTTGACAGTTAAGTAACCATTGTGAAAGTGTCTAAGAAAAAATGAATCTACTGGGGTATATGAAACTGAAAACAAAGCAGGTGGTGGGAGAAGGTGGTCGGTAAGGGATCAAAGGCCTGTTTATGACAGGAAAGGAGAAAAAGGTGTTAAAGGAAGGATACACAAGGGGCATGGGAAAATACTAGGTGGGAGGTCGGGAGAGTTTTTGAAAAATATTTGCGTAAATAGGAGAAATGCCTTGTTTGTCAGTTTATTAGTTAATATTGTTTTTGTTTAAGTTTATGTGTACACTTTCAGAGATCTGTAGTCTTTTTTTGTTTCGTTGTGTAGAAAGAATTTTCGTGTCGTCGAAGTTAAAAGTGTGTTTTTGCGTAATGGCGTGTTTAGCAAGTGCAGATTTATCTATTTCTTTGTTAGTGATGGTTCGTGTATGTTGTGTAAGACGCGAGTGAATGTCATTTACGGTTTCTCCTATGTATACACCAATGCAGGAAGGGGTTTGGCAAGGGACTTGGTAAACACAACGGGTGGTTTGGTCAAAAGGGATAGGATCTTTGCGTTTCGTATAGAGGGTTTTGAGTTTGTTGATGGTTTTCAAACCAAAATTTAGGGAAGGGTAGGATTTTTTTATTGTCTTCGTAAGTTTCTCAGTCAGTACAGGTGTAAATGATAGAGACCGGAACATTTGGGAACTGGGAGTTAGGGAAGAATTGGGAGAGACAGTGTTGGAAGGTTGGGATTTTAATTTGTTCACAAGGGATTTTATGAGGTTGGGGGAAATTGGTTGCGTGCCAATATATCTGATGCGATATTAATATTTTTATTGTGGAAGGATGCATGGGATAAGGAGAGGACACGGCAAAGGAGATTTCTGGCTACAATAATTTTGAGGTCGTAAGGATGGGATGAATGAAAATTAAGTAACCGTCCCGAGTATGTGGGTTTGGTGTACCAATCAGTAATAATAGTACCGTCAGTCTGTCTAATTAGTAAGATGTCCAAGTATGGGAGCTGTCTGTCCTGCTCTGTTTTGACAGTGAATTGTAGCCTAGGGTGGAAGGAATTGAAACAATGATGATAAACCCAAACAGACTAACGGACATACTTAATTGTTTCAATTCCTTCCACCCTAGGCTACGATTCACTGTCGAAACAGAACAGGACAGACAGCTCCCATACTTGGACATCTTACTAATTAGACAGACTGACGGTACTATTATTACTGATTGGTACACCAAACCCACATACTCGGGATGGTTTCTTTCTACACAACGAAACAAAAAAAGACTGCAGATCTCTGAATGTGTACACATAAACTTAAACAAAAACAATATAAACTACAAAACTGACAAACAAGGCATTTCTCCTATTTACGCGAATATTTTTCAAAAACTCTCCCGACCTCCCACCTAGTATTTTCCCATGCCCCTTGTGTATCCTTCCATTAACACCTTTTTCTCCTTTCCTGTCAAAACAGGCCTTTGATCCCTTACCGACCACCTTCTCCCACCACCTGCTTTGTTTTCAGTTTCATATATCCCAGTAGATTCATTTTTTCTTAGACACTTTCACAATGGTTACTTAACTGTCAACCTTGGTCTTCCTCTGCCTCCCGGCATTTCCATTGGTATGTAGTATCTTATTTCTTTGTAAAATCAATTAATGTTACTAATTACTATTAAAATCAATTATTGTACCTATTTACTTATATATACTTCAGTAAAATAGCCCCCTTTTTTTCTTCTTTTTCTGTTACGTTTCTATTGATTTTCATTCTACCCATTCTAAGAATTTAAGACGAAATTGTTCTTTTATAATAAGTTAATTGTATTTATAGTTCTGTTACTTATCACAATTATAAACTTTTTTTTTGTTTCTGTATTAATTTCTGTTTTTTTTTTTTTTTTTGTCATTTTAGCTGACGAAGGCTACCAATGAGTAGCCGAAACTTCCAAAATATAGATTTCTTTTTAACAAAACTCATATTGAGGTTTTTTTAGCCGAATCCCAACCATTCTATCTTTACTTATCACCTCGACGGCTAACTATCTAATCATCATGAAAAATTATTAATATGACCCTAATGGCCAACCTTTTTGAAATATTCCAACGAAACTCTGTGTTCATTGAGCCCAATTAATGAGAACGATGTATCCGTCCTAACATTCGTAATTTTTGCTTTCTTATGCTGAAACTCATTTACATTATGCTCAACTTATGATGAAGGTTTATTTATAATTGATAATTAAGTCGGTAGTTCATAACAAATATTTATTTATTTAAATTTTAACGTCCATTATTACTAACTAAAAATTTTAGGACGGGCTATCTGTAGGTTACAACCCTTTTCTAGCCAGGATAGGGCTGATGCCTTTTCTTTTTGGTAATGAAAAGCCTCATATTGAGAATCAAACCCACAACCCTTGGCACGGAGTGTTAAGTGCTCAAGCCTTAACACACATGGCCACCGCCCGGTGGTGGCTCCACGCCCTTTTTTACACATCCATTAATATCCATTAACCGGCTACTTTTTGAGTTTTGCTAACACAAATATTTGTAAGCCGGAATTGATTCATAGACAAGACCCTAAGAAACCTTGAAGTTCATGTATTATTCTTTAACACTTTCGCTGCCTCTGTCATTTTTTGTGAATACCTCAGTATCGGGTGCATTTTACGTTCAAATTTTTCATGTAGACATTTTTTTTTCATTAAAAATCTTCCAGTCAGCCGATTTGAAAACGGAAAACACTGTTGGAAAGCCCAAACAATATCGAAGGCAACTATATTTATCTAGATCTGTAAAAGAGAATCCCCTCTATTTACAAGCCTTTTGAATCTAAAGGCAAAAGTAATGGATGAGAGTCCTTCCGAAGGGACACTCGTATGCGGGTAGGATCGCTAGTGACCTTCTGTAATGACATCCACAGCGAAAGTGTTAAGGCTTCATTTATCATTCATTTGTTGTGATAATGCTCAGTGAAGTTCCTTGTTTTCCTTTACCGAAGTATTTTTGCTCTGTATTCTTTTACCCTTTATTTTATTTTATTTTTCTTATCTATGAAAATGCAAGAAATAATTAAATTAATTTTTAGAAAATTTTAATTTGAATTTGACTTTATATTTAAAAATATTTTATAAATTATTTGGGTTTAATTTATTTACAGAAAGTAAATGTAAAAAATGCATTCAAACTGCAGTTAATTGATTACATGAAGCTGATAGTAACAAACGAGTCTACGAAATCTGAAAACCTGATAGTGAGTAATGGAAGCACTTTTTTTTATATATTGTCCTTTTTCCTTAACTTTCTTTGAATTTAATTACTTATATTTTATTTAGCTAATGAGTTGTACGCTGGGAGCCAGTGCAAAAATATATGCTCACAGAGTAGATAAAGTCTATACAGATATGATTAAAATATTATCTGGCAAAGGGGGAGAAGTAGAAGTTGATGATGGTTCTGGAGACGAGAATGCTGGGAATGACGTTGATGGCGTGGATGAACCTGTCAAGTCCAAGAGAAAAAAAACTCATGATAATTCTAGCGATGAGGAGGCTGAAGAAGATGACAATAATATTAATATGGAAAAGGTACTATTATTCAATTTATATATTTCCAAAATATATTAATAAAAACCACCTGTTTGTTCTTTTTACTATCAAAGTTTTTATTACTTAAAGAATCATATTTTTTGAAGCTTAAAAGTCATTCAAATTTTCTTCCTCTTGTATTATTTGCCCAATTAAGTACATTCTCATTCTTCTTGGTTATTGGTTTGGGTTAAAAAACTATTCTCACCCTCCTCTCTACCTGGCCGGGCCCCAGTTACAAAACTATTCTCACCCTCCTCTCTACCTGGCCGGGCCCCAGTTACAAAACTATTCTCACCCTCCTCTCTACCTGGCCGGGCCCCAGTTACAAAACTATTCTCACCCTCCTCTCTACCTGGCCGGGCCCCAGTTACAAAACTATTCTCACCCTCCTCTCTACGTGCGTGAACACTTTTATATAATTTCCTCACTTACAATTTCAAATTTTAGGAAAACTTTGTTTTATTATTTATTTACTTTTTCTTTTACCTCTAAATATTTAGGTTGAATTAATTGTAATTATATCCTCCAATAAATGTTTTTATAGACTATATTTTATGTACTAATAGTAATAGTAATTCAATATTTTTTAACATATCGTCGATATAAAAGTAAAGCATTGAATGTGAAAATCACCACTTTCCAGAGTGAAAAAATGTTTATTCAATCCTTTGCTTTTGGATAGTCAAATAGTCAGTAGATTCGACCTTTTGTTAGTGGTTACTTTCCCCTTTCACTGTGTGAACTTAGATTCAAGTTTGCCGTCCATCAGCTTGCAATCATTATAGATGATGATAGAAAATGAAAAAAAGCGTTTTTTCACATTCAATACTTTGCATTTGTATCGACGATATGTGCTAATGACCTCGGCAGCCATTGGACAAAAAAATATTAAAAAAATGATGAGCTGATATGAAATCTAAAGTTCACTAAAAGAAGGAAATAGACTTTTGCTAAGTCTTTTAATCTCAGAATTAAATATTTTAAATTGATAAAATACAATTATTTTTATTTTATTGAGTATTGATTTCTATGGCCTCTACTGGCATGGCTCTCTACTGGTTGTCACCATTTGTATTCACCCATGGTGAAACCGGAAACGTTTTCATTGTACATGTAGCTGAATTATAACCAGCATCTTTCTTGGTGGGGAATGTTTGGCTCAGTGATACAGCACTCGACCCATGTTCTGGAGGATGTGGGATTTCAATTTGGGCACACACTGAAAGATTTTATCTTCTAATGTCATCGTTAAAGATTGGAATCGAAATCTGAGACTATCTTTCTCAATTTTTATATGGGTGTTAATGTTGTATTTCAGATGCTGTTGACTGAAGTACAGCTGAACAAATCGAAGGCTGAGCAGGAACCTTTGGAAAGGTCATACCTTCCTAGAAGCCTCGAGTACTTCATTGAATGTTGGCCGCTTGACCCTGATGGGAGGTACTCTCTTAACCCTCCATTATTCCCAAATGGTCAATTGGACAAACCCTCAAATATATGCCTAATTCCAAATGATGGTAATTTCAGCTTATTAATTTGTTTTTTTTTATTCGGGATATTATATTTTACATAAATATATATTTTATTTTCAAACAGAATAAATAAATTCAATAAACAGTTTGAGTGTCTTCAAATAAATCTTTTGCAATCCATTGAATAGGATGGCCATGGCTCAAGTGATACAGCATTTGATTCATATTCTAAGAAGTACCTGGGTTCGAAACTTTAAACATGCACTTAAGATTTTATCTTCTAATGGTGTCATTCCAGGGTAAGCCTTGCGATCTCAGCCCATCCCTTGGCCCACCCAGCCTTTTTTGATACTTGTAAAGTGGAAAAGCTGGTAGTACTAACCACTCAATATTCCCAGTGTGCCGTACAATAATAATAATTCACGAATTATTATTATTATTTATTAATGAACGAATCCATAAAAATAAATTTGGCTGAAGTGATGATAAAAGAAAATGTAGCCCATCAGAATTAACCAGATATAATTATTATCATTGACAAATAAAATAAGATTGCTGTGTTTGTTTTTTTTAGTTTTTAACAGTTCATCAACTATTTGGCTATTAGCGCCAAAGACAGCTGTTATAATCAATATTGCTGTCACCAATCACAAGATATCCGGATAGCACATGCCAAAAACAATATCGTCCATACCATGTCAAACTATCGATTATGCAAAATTTCTTGTTTCAGATTCGAGACTTTGCTCTTGGATTGTGGACAATATGGCATTTCGCAAATTGTCATAACTCTATAACCCCTTTATAATATCCTTTAATGCCTAAAATAAAGTATCGAATAAGACCATTTTTCAAAATATTGCTTCTTCATTGGTTAGAATGGGACGATATGATGAAAAATACTATTGGGGTCCTTTTTCAACACAATAGTACCCAAAACAATGATTTTTAGAATTTTTGTCTATATGTCTGCTGTCTGTCAGACACTCTATACACACTAGGGTTTAATAATCCCTAACTGGTCAGCTAAGTGGCTCTGTCTTTTTTTAGCAATCCTAGCAGCCTGTATGCTTGATCCCCGATGGCTATGTGCCTAATATTGTGTATAGAGGAGCATTACTAATCCAAAATAAACCAAAAGATATATCCAAAAATGCTGCCCTAAGTCACTATCCATGTGGACGAAGTTTCGGGCACAGCTAGTATTAAAAATTAAAAAATCAGTTACGAATAATCTTTTATAAATAAAAACTGAGATATTGCAAAATTAAGACACTTTGTATTGTGCGTTATTTATTGTACTTATTTTTATTTTATTTGTTTGTTCCCTGTGCATTGGCTGGTCATTAGCACCATACTCTTTGATTTTGTTTTATAAATTAGTCTGCTTTTTTTCATTAAAATAAAATTTAATACACATGGAACAAAAAGTCCTTAAATCTAAATTTAACTTATACTACATTGTGAACATATTCACAAAAACTTGGTTGCATCCTTCTTAAAAAAATACTGGATCAATATGCCTATCTATCTCTGGGGGTGATTTGAGTTTTTTTAAACCATTGAATTTAATTTGTTACGTTTTGTTTTGCTAATCAGTTTTTTTTTCTTTACAGAACCGTGCTACACTGGCAATCATACAGCTCTGGATCTGTGTGAATATATAGAAGGTTATAAAGACATCCGTAAATGCTTTTCCATTTTAGGAGAAGACAATGAAGCTGAAGAACACTCTACATTGATGAATTCGTCTTTAGCTTTCGATCCAAGCTCAAATATCGATTTACCTGATGCTATAAGGATTGAAGCAGGTTTGCTTTATTTATGGTTATTATAGCTCACTAGTATAGCTTTATTCAGTGGTTGTACTCTTTTTAAGAAAATATATTCCAACCTCTCATTGTTTGTTACATTGGTGCACCTGTTGGAAATGGATAAGATAATTTGCATTATTTATTTTATTCTTTTCAGCTGGAAGTGCAGACTAGAAAAGTTCACGTTTCAGGTGCCATAGATCACGAATATATTTTTTATTAGTTTCCTCTCTGCAAAAAGGTCGTTTATTTTGTGCTATACGTTCCAATACACAATGTATATAACATGTATTTTATATAATTTTTTCATAATTTGTTTTTAGATGTAGTACAATAATGATTTAACATTAAACAGTTAATAACTAAATTTAAATAATTAGAAAATTAATATATATAAAATAAATATAATTTTATATATTTGTATAATTATATCATTTTTTTGTTATTTCAATCATTTTTGGAGGTATCGATCGTCTTTAGAGTCAGGCATGCTCTCTTACAAAAATCTCTGAAGCTTGAATAGTGTTCAAGCTCCATCAAACAGCTCTTTTTCTGTAATGGGCCAGTTTTTTATATTCTTTTGAATTGTTTTTTTTCTCTTCTATGAGTAACTTACATTTGTATATAAGGTGCTGTGTTGTTTGTGGTGTTCTGTTGTTGCAATTCTTCCAAGATTCGAAATATTTCATCACTTGTAAAGCAGGCTACACACGGTCACGCAGGCCTGTCAGTTTGACCTGAACAGTCCATCCGCCGGAAAGCCGGTCACCTGAAGGTGTATAAAGTCCGGCCGCCTGAACAGTCTTAACTGACAGACCGGCTGGAATAAATACACGTTCAGGTGACCGGCTTTCAGGCGGGCTGTTCAGGTCAAACTGGCAAGCCTGCCAAACCTGTGTAGCCTGCTTAAGGTATCGTCGTTCCCTTTATAAAAAATAAATTCTAGACGAGTAGAAATAAAAATGAGGTCAGCGCTCGCAACAAAATCACAAAAAGGCGGTCACCTCACTGCCCACACGAGCACATGAAGGTTTAGAAAGGGGTTGCAACCTGTAGATTATCGGGTTAGAAGTTTATTAAATGAAAAATGAAAAGCTCAACTCTGTGAGCCCTTGTCCTTGCCCAGGGGCTTTGCATGATCCATGCTAAAACAATTTTTTTTTATAATAATGATAATATTAACTGTTTCTAATAAGAGGAATTTATTTCTAAAAGATCCTGATATGGACTGCGGAGATGGCATCGCTCCTGAATCTTGGGTGCCGGACTATGATGAAGAATATGAATCCGATAGAGAAATCAGCCATGAGACAAGGTCTGGACAAGTGTCTATAAAACAGCCACATTCATTCAATGCAAAGACAATGGCTCGACTTGTTTCAGCAGATGCAGGCGATTATTCCTTCTTCAACAGTAACATTGATTTTTGGGCTGGTCCTCGGCATTGGACTATCAAACGACCTAGAAGTAAGTATTTTTCTGTAAGTAATTTTGTAAATTCTGTCACATACATATTTAAAAAATTTTAAATTTCCCATGTTATGGTTATTTTGACCTTTAATATCACTTAAATGTGTTGGAAGGTCAATACTAAAAAACACAATCAGCTCCCGGTTGTTTATTCCTTGCTCTACATGAACCACGCGCTTCTAGTACCTGTTCAGGAGCTTATAACTAAAACATTCCCGGTCAAATCATTAAAAATTATTAGGAACCTTTTACCAACACCGGTTGAGTCAATACTAAAAGATCCAATATGGTGGGCAGATATATTAGCTGGTTATTAATCGTTTCTAAAATATGATTACTTGCATTTCGAGAGATAAAATGTAAAACCGATTGGAGCCATCACTGTCAATTTTATTTTATATTTTTTCCCACCAATAAATTGAAAAACTTGTCCTGTAAATGTTTTAATCTTACTTACTGGCAGCTTCTTCCATTCTCCCCGATCGGCAGCAAATCTCCTTCAACGACTAATCCCTTGGTCCCTAAGGTCTTTTTCATCGTCATCCAGCCAGCGAAGAAGGGGCTTTCCTTGCCTCCGTCATCCCCCAGGCTTGCCATACAGGAGTTTCTGGGGAAGCCAAGTAGGTCCCATCCTTTCTTCATGGCCAAGCCATCGCAATCATACCTTTATGGAGCCATCTTTATGTGAGCCACTATAATGTTTTAATCCCTTATTTTTATTAAAGACTCTTTTTTTTTTTTTAAATGTATTTGCTCTTATTTTCAGTTTTGTCGTGTACTTTACTTTGTCAAGAATGTAAAAATTATTTATGTCAAATTTCTTATTAATTTTATTGTGTGGACAAAAAGTATTCCTTGTGATGTTGATAATTTCTTTTGATGACATCAGTAATGTTTTAGTTATAAGCTCCTGAAGGGATGCCAGCAGAGCGGGAAATGTGCAGAACAAAAAATAAACAATGTGGAGCTGATGTAATATTGTTTTTATTATTGACCTTACAACATATTTATTAAGTGAAGTTCCTATATTACTTCTCAAGCTTTCATTTTTTAAGGAAACATTTTGACGATAAAATTCAGGCAAAAGAGTTGGTTGGCAATAATGAGTTATCTTGGAGTTGGCAGTACATTTGTTAAGATTAAATATTTCAGGACAATACTGAATAAGTCTTCATGTAGATTGTTAAAAAAAATGTTTTTCTTTCTGTGATTAATTTTTGCCACACAGTCATGTCTCTTTCTTCGTTATCAGTGGATGCAATGATCGAACATCCCCCAATTTCTACTGACTCAATTGCTTTTTAGCGCGGTTCCTCCCTCCCTTCATAGGGAGGAACCCCGCTTATAAGGTTGATCTCATGAAACAATCCGGAAGTGCCGACTAGAAAATTTTGCGTTTCAGAACCCCTAGAGACCGAAAATGACGGTGGTTCAAATTTGTATATATATATTTATTTATTTATTTATTTATATATATATATATATATATATATATATATATATATATATATTTATATATATATATATATATATATATATACATATATATTTGTCTGTTCGCGCTTTTCCGGCCTCAATAATGGTCCGATTTTGATGAAATTTGGTACAAAAATCTTTTGTCTAATTTGAAAGGTCAAGTTCCTTAACCAGCAGAATCCGCCCACCGGAACGTGGTTTTTGGAGGGAATGCCGCGTGAAAAAAATCGTTCCGCTTACTTCATATGCATGCAAGTACTCGTTTTATAGGCTTCTTGGCCTAGGAAAATGAATGAAACCATTTTTAAGGCGATAGCTTTAACCGTTTTCGAGAAAAATGGAAAAATAGTTGCTGAATAACGTTTTTGGTTTGGGTACTTAAAATCATGGGATTCAGTTGAAACATTTTCTGCATGTTCGAATTTCATCAAAACTAATATGTTAAACTTTTGGTTACGTTTGTAGTTAAGGAAGGGTTAGAATAAAATATTTTATGAACATACATGAAAAGTTTTGGGAACTTCGTATAATTTCATTAATATCTCGAAAACGGTTGAAAATCTTGGGAAGCAAAAGGTTACTATTCGAAAGCTTACTAAATGGTCTTCAAAAAAGGTTCTGAAGAAAGTTTTGAATAAGCAATGTCAATCGGAGAAATAAGTGCTTAAACTTTGAAGTAATTGATTTCATTTATTCGAACGATTCTTTTTGTCTATTTTTATTTCTTGTTATTTTTTAATTGCTTATAGTTGGATAATGTATTTGACAATAAAACTGATTAAGTTAAATAAGAAAAACAATTCATTGTTAGAAATATAGCTTGCCAAGAGAAAGAGATTCGATGACGTCTTTTAAATATTTTCAATTGCCTTTATGCTGTTGGTTTGTTATTTTATTTTTTAATTGATTTTATTTGTAGAATTATTACTATAGTAGAAGAACACAAGAAAATGTGAAAAATTTTGATATTTTGGAATGCATTGAAACGTATGAAATAAGTATCTCTAGAAGAGGATTCTGGGGTCTGGCGGACCCGACCAGGTAAAGTCATAAATCCCTTTGAACAAAGGCCGAACAAAATATTATCTGTTTCTATTCTAAGCTTTTCAAATGACAATAGGGATATGAACGAAACCGTGCTAAGATGATGCAGTTCCTGCGGTTCGGACTTTTTTTTACAGCTCCTGTAGACATCATCTGTGGTATCCTGCGTTATATGACTTTATGATGCATTGCATCATCATATTCACAGTTTCTGTATATAAACCACCATAGCTCAACCAATTGTTAGACAAATCTTTGTCTGAATAATTTTTGTTGAAAATGTGTTAGTGTTTACTGTACAGTTGTTTTTTGTTTTTTTTTCTAAACAGGATTGAAGCTTATTACTCCTGCTTGTTTTTGTATTAAATATTGGCATAATACGTAATAGTGTTTATATTATTAATCGTATATTTTCTTCTTTTTTTTAAGCTGGACAAAAAATCCAGAAAATCACAAATGAGCCAACTAAAAAAAAAGTTAAGAAGGTTTGTGAAATAGAGTTCAACGAAGAGAAAGTAAGAGAAGTGAAAAAATTGTACAGTGATGTGGTTAGTGCTCAACTAACTCGAAAGACTATCATGACTTGGTCCTGCCGACGCTATAAGATTCCACATGAAATAAATTATACTCAGAAGAAGCTTTTCAGGTACATAAAGCTTGCCCTTCATAACCTTTTCATTTTCTACCAATCCATAAATTATTTTATTAGAATTTAATTTAAGTGGTTAATTTTTTATGACATTGCGCAAGTTTTACCTGTTTTATTTGGTTGTGACTTATAAAAAGTGTGTAAAGTTGTCAATTTAAATGATTAGGAAGGGCACAATAGATCTTTTAGGTCAAGTTGCTTTCACCTTAGAAAGCCCCCCCCCCCCCTATTATCTAAATGATTAGAAAATAGTTTTTAGAATTTCTTTATCAAAATATCCCATTTACTGTTTTTATACATCTCTAAACGTGAAGCTACTTCTTATTGGAATCGTGGGATTCAATTGAAATATTTTCTACAGCTTTGACATTCATCACAACTAAGATGTTTAAATTATGGTTACACTTGAAGTTAAGGAAGTATTCGAAAACAAATGTTTTATTAGTGGACATTAAACATTTTCGGATCTTTGTATATTTTCATAAATATCTTGAAAATGATTGGTAAATCGTGGGTAAGTGAAAGGCAACCATTCGAATGCTTACTAAATTCTCTAAGGTTCTGAAGTAATTTTCAATGGGGCAATATTTCTGGGTTGGACACAATTTTATTAAAATTAATTTTTCCATATTGCATAACCTTCAGTTAGAAAACTAAGACTGATAATGAAAGAGGTTTAAATACTCTTTCAAACAGTAAGCATAACATTATTTAGCTTAGCAGGCATATTAAGGTATTCCAGCATCGGACACAAAGGCTCATGTTGGATGTTGTTGTACGTTGACCTAAAGTCAACAAATCATTGGTGTTGTTGCATCTACTATTCTCTTCCCCACTCTAGAATGGTCTATAAAAAGAATATCTGATCTACAGTAGACTTATCTTTGTCGAACCCAAGTTAATATCTTCTCAAGACTCTCAATATGAAAATATGAAGAGAAAGTTCCCACATATTTGAAAACTGTGCATCACTGAAGAGGGATATATATATATATATATATATATATATATATATATATATATATATATATATAGGGTGTCCCGTAAATGTCTAGTCATATTGTGGGAGGTGTTAGAGGACCCTTAGGGGAACAAAAAATGTTCTATGGCGATTTTCCGAATTCTCAAACATAAGGGAGAAAACATCAATTTATGGTTTTTTCGAGACTAACGTGGTTTTTAGAAGAATAATCTTCATAGCTCCGTCCCAGGTGGTTCTACTAGAAAGGAAGTGAAACCAATCGAAAGCTAAGTAAATTTACTATAAGACTAGTTGGGAGTAAACATAAAAATCAATGAATTTAAGTATGTCTATCTTATCAAAAGAAAGCTATTCTAAGTTTCCTGACTTTTTCTTGATATTTCTTTCCAGCATTACTCTTCAATGGGCAGGATCTGAGATTTCGGGGTTTCAGAAAAACTTCTTCATTTAACCAGCTTTCCATTCATGTATCACAACCCTGTGTTACTGAAGTGTGTGGACAATTTAGGAACAAAAGTTTTAATAAAAACATGGATCTGTGAAAAGAAAATTCAGTTTTTTTTCTCAGTTTATTCAAAAAGCTTAATAGAAATATTTATTTTTATAAATATTTACTTAACTGTTAAGTAAATATTTACTTAAATAAATGAAAAAAAATGACCACGAAAGTAAAAAAAAAATCTTAAAACAGTAAATAAATAAAATGCACATTTATTCTGAATTTATGAATTACAGTAACTAATACCGGGTCCAGGAGGTGGCCATTAATGAACCATACATTAACCTCAAAAATTATCATTTTTACCTAAATCACGCATTTGAACACTTTTTTACAGGTATTTATAATTAGAAAACTAATGCTTTTCCTTGAACTGATACTGATGGCCACGCTTGTGAACCGCCGTGGGTTCTCGTGAACCCATGTGTGTTTGTTGTGGTTATCAAATATCCTATTCCAAATAAATAAGATGTAGATAGTTCTGTAAAAATGTGTGTCAAATGTGTTATCTAGGTAAAAATAATAATTTTTCAGGTTAACGTGTGGTTGGGGTTCATTAATGGCCTCCTCCTGGACCCAGTATTAGTTACTGTAATTAATAAATTCAAAATCAATGTGTATTTTATTTATTTATTGTTTTAGGATTTTTTTTATATATTCCTGGTAATTTTTTTTTATTTATTTAAGTAAATATTTACTTAATATTAGAGTAAATATTTATAAAAATAAATATTGCTATTAAGCTTTTTGAATAAACTGAGAAAAAAAATGAATTTTATTTTCACAGATCCATGTTTTTATTAAAACTTTTATTCCTAAATCCCCCACACACTTCAGTAACACAGGGCTGTGATACATGAATGGAAAGCTGGTTAAATGAAGAGGTTTTTCTGAAACCCGGAAATCTCAGATCTTGTCCATTGAAGAGTAACGCTGGAAAGAAATATCAAGAAAAAGTCAGGAAACTTAGAATAGCTTTCTTTTGATAAGATAGACATACTTAAATTCATTGATTTTTATGTTTACTCCCGACTAGTCTTATAGTAAATTTACTCAGCTTTCGATTGGTTTCACTTCCTTTCTAGTAGAACCACCTGGGACGGAGCTATGAAGATTATTCTTCTAAAAACAATGTTAGTCTCGAAAAAACAATAAAATGACGTTTTCTCCCTTATGTTTGAGAATTCGGAAAATCGTCATAGAACATTTTTTGTTCCCCTAAGGGTCCTCTATCACCTCCCACAATATGACTAGACATTTACGGGACACCCTGTATATATATATATATATATATATATATATATATATATATATATATATATATATATATATGTATATATATATATATATATATATATATATATATATATATATATATATATTGTTAAGATCAATTTTTATAAAAAGAAATAAAAAAAAATTTTAATTACTTGAGTAAGTTCCATTATATGAATCTGACTTAATCTCAGGGATCAAAGTTCCGAGTGAATGAACGATATAATATTTATTTCCAGACAATTCTGAGGTACAAACATCAATACCAAAAACAATACAAATGACAATAAAGGAATTAACAATTACAAAAAAATAAATTTTACCTCTAAATCAATTTGCTTCCAACAAGGCCTCAACACACTGCGCTTCAGCAACTCCTTCCTCAATGCGACACACCTTACCGCCAGGTCTCGTGCCTCTAAATTAATTTGCTTCCAATAAGGCTTCAATACACTGCGCTTCAGTAATTAATGGACTCAAGCTCCGCACACGACCAACGCTGAGAATAGAGAGACGCTCCGTTTGAGCGGGCTGCTGGGACTCAACTGACTTCTTCTCTCTATCGCTGCTGAGAATCAACTGACGCTTTGCTAGAGGGAAAACTTTGCATCCTTGTTTCTTAACTTCCGCATTATGTTCGTTCATATATAAAGATAATAATTATGTTTTTCGTAACTTCAAATAATTAATTTATTACCATCTGAATGTACATTTAATATGGATATATTGTATACCAGTATTGTCCAAAAATATTATTAATTTTGATCGTATATAATACAATGTTAATTGTATATATGGTTTGTGATTTGCGCGGGCTTTTCAAAATCGATGGTTATTTGAATTTAAAAATATTTTTGAGAATGTAATATATCATTACAATATATAGTGGGTTCGATCCCCACCGGCGACAGGAATTTTCTCATCTCAGGGCTCGCTGAGAAAATTCCTGGCTGCACCCTGGATGTCGGCGCTATTGGCCAAGATTTGTCGATGGGCCGTAAAAAAAAAAAAAATATATATATATATATATATATATATATATATATATATATTTGATCAAAAGCTTTAATAGGGCACCAAATCAACTTATTCCTAGCTTTCAGAATTATTTTCTCAGTCTAATTCACAACAAGAAGATTGTATTCTGCTTGGAATAGTCGATCTCTTGTCTTTGATAACTTGTTGGAAAATGTGTCAAAGGCTAGTGCTTTGTTGTTTTTAACTTGTTAATGGCTTCATACAGTTCCTCATGATATAAAATTACATTACATAAGTTTGAGTTGATGCAAGTAATTTATTTAAGGAAGAAAGGGATTTGACATTTTTTAAATTTTAAACAAATATAAAAAGTAGTTTTACTGCAATTAGGATTTTTTGACAGAATTAAAACATTGTTAAAAAAAAAAAGAAAAAAAAAAGAAAGAAAAAAAACAGTTTTTTTTTTTTTTTTTTGTTTTTCTTAAAATAAATTATATTGTATCCATATTTATATTAGTGTTTAATCGTATGATCAATAATAATAATTATTGCTGCCTAGGCAGCTCTGGTAGCTACCTAGGCAGTGAGCACCAGATAAAGACTGACTAAAATGTCGTTATTTCCGGCTGCAATGTTTCCTAGCCAAAACCACTATAGTGTTGATAAGGAGTAACAGTGAAATTCAATCAGTGAGCTACAAACTTTTTGATGTGTAGACTCTCTTTTTTGAGTAAAGATCTATTTATTTTAGTGTCATCAAAGGATAAAAAGTTTAATAACATTTTAAACTATTAGAAAGATTATTTCTTACAAAGCTATATTTTTATAAGTTTTATTTCTGTCATTTCAGTTTGATGAAGAATGAGCATCTTCTGTTTGTTAAAAAAGACTCAAGCTCTGGGATGATCTGTACATCAGATTTGAATAATGAGGAAAATACTTTAGTTGTAAGTATAGAATTGTTTTAATTCTTAGTGTCTTCAATAATTTGTTCTCTGTTCATATCCTACATCTGTCTTATTTGCACCTCAAATATTAATGAGATGAACTCCATGATGAATCCTTAGAGTAATACCCCAAAGCTGTAACATCTGATATAAAATGTTTCTGGCCACTTGACATGAAATAATAGTTGCACAAATGCTTTATATTTTTACACCGTGTATTTTATCCTGTTTGCCTCAGGCAAATTGTGTTTCTGACCTTATCAAAAACTCAATTATATTAAGTCATTCAATGCTTACTCAGAATTTTGATACAGGAATCAAATTAAACTGTTTTCTGGTCAATCCCTGTTACCTTTCTGGAGAAATATGAATCCCTAAAAAAAACTAACGTTGAAAAAAGAGGGCAAGTTCCAGCCCCCTCTTCAAAACAGTTTGCCTATGAAAGAAAAAAGAAAAAAAGAAAAAAAAAGGGACCAAAATGTAAATTTTGGTTACATTTGGAGTTAAGGAAGGATTAGAATAAAATATTTTGTTAATAGACATGAAAAGTTTTGGAACTTCGTATATTTTACTTAATATCTCGAAAATGGTTGGGAATCTTGGTAAGCGGAAGGTTACCATTCGAAAGCTTACTAAATGCTCTCCAAAAAATATTCCGAAGCAATTTTTGATTAAGCGATCTCAATCGGAGAAATAAGTGCTTAAAACTTCAAATGTGTTTGTTTTGTTCTTTTGAACTGGTTTTTGTCTTTGTCTATACTCATTAATTGCATTTTTTCATTGTTAACAGTTGAATCCTGATGACTTTGGGGTAGATATTGATCATGATGATGAGGAGGATGACTCTCACTGTTTTGACGATAACGGTTTCGTCTCAACCCTCGGAGACAGTCCTCCTTCACCACCAGTTCAAAATGATGTTGGCGGGGACTCAGCAGACGATGACCACTGTGAACTAGTTCCTGCACCTCAAAGGGTTTGTTTCATTTTGTCATTTTATTTCCCCTTGGAGTGTTCATTATTGATGTTAAAAGTTTATAAATGTCTTTTCTGTATTTAGGTAACGAGAGTCAACCTAAAGTATGCAAAATCCCAAAAGAGAATCGATATAAAAAATCTTAAAAATGTTATTTGGCAGAAAATGTCTTTGGAACCTCAGGTAAAAATTTATTTTCCTTTTCTTTATTACTTAGTTTCTATTATTGTGATGTCATATTTCTGTTATGTGCGGTCATAAGGGCTTCAGTCATTTTTTGAGCATTTTGAGATTATGACGTAATATTATAGCACAAAATCACAGCTACCGGTTGGTATTAAGGTCTTAAGCCTTAAATTCTGTCTGTTACAACATACTTTATCACTAGCCTAAAATATTTTTCATAAGCCTGCAACTAAAATCTGTTTGCCTGAGTTTGGTAGTAAAATTGTAAACCCCATCTCCTCTGCCTGCCCTCTTAAAGTCTTCCCTTGTCTTAAAAAAGACAATCAGTTTTTATTGTTTCGCGTATCGTTTTGTTCCTTGAAATGAGAATCTGCAAATGGCGGAACCATCGAGAATATTTCGCTCAGAATTTCTCGCATGCGGAATTGAACTTCTCATTAAGAGGGAGGAGGCAGTAGGGAACAGGTTATAAGTCTCTCAATGAACATTTGTATACAATGTAGATTAATTTTATTTGAATAATAAATTAAATTGTCTATTGTGGGAAATTATTTCAAGGTCCTTTCTATCAATTTAAAATTTAAACAAGTCTAAAATTATTAAGAAGTATAAATTTTACTTTCAAAAGTTAATACAATTTTCTTCCATCTTTCAGAATCCCAAAAAGGTGAATTTCTCCAATATTTTCTCTACGCTTCCTGAGAATCTACCAAGTGAAGATGCAGCAACTTTGAGCTTCCCCATTGCTTTCATGGCCTTACTTCACATGGCGAATGAGAAAACCTTAAAGCTCCAAAGTACTGAAGACCATAGCGATGTTGTAGTTGCCCTCGGTTAAAAGGGCCATTAATCCACATCTTCAGCAAACTTGCTACTGAGCTGAAAATATTTTTGAAAATGTATAGTTTAAATATAGATGTATATACATATACATATAATAGTAAATAGATTTTTTTATTATATTATAAATTATTATATTTTTAATGTTGATAATAAAAAAAAAAAAAAAAACAATGTTGATAATAAATGTAAAATACCTTATATACATTAAAAACTAAAAACTTACTCTTATATATATATATATCTATTTTTCCTTCTAAAAGTACCTTTTTTAGAAGGCCGTTTATTGTACTACAGGTATCATACAAGGTACAGTATATCACATCTATGTTTTTTTCTTATCTTAGTTATTTTTGTTCACTTTAGTATTTTAGTTATGTTTACATATATATAATTCACGTTCAATTAAAACAATTAGTATACAACAAGGAGTATGAAAATAAACTTATATATTCAGTAAGGTCCGCTTTACTTCATAAAAATGCAATTTTTCATTTTTTGCTCAAGCTTTGAATAATTTCTTTGCATAATGTTGAGAATAATTTGTAATTATTAAAAAACAATTTATTTTCTTCTAGGCCAATTAGTTATTTTCTTTTTAATTCGGTTTCTGTATTCGTTGAACAGTGTACAATTGTATATGATGTGGTGTGCTGTCTGATCTGTATGTCTGTCACAGGGGCATGAACTTTCTCTTGTTATTTTAAATCTATTTAAATAGGACAGAAACACCCCGTGTCCAGTGAGTACTTGTGTTGTGTAAAAATTTGTTTGTATGTTTTTATTATAAAAGTTGTGTATGATTGGGATAAATTTGTATAAATGGTGACCTTTGTTAGAGGTATCCCATTTTTTCTGCCATTGATTCTATTTTTAATATATATTTTAAATGAGTTTTTGAAAGTTTATTATATTCTATGGGTAGTGACATATCTTTTGACGCTGCTTTGGCCAAACAATTGGCTATTTCGTTACCTTCGTCACCAGAATGTCCCTTTATCCATTAAAAATATATTGTATGCATATTATTTTTGCTAAAACGCAAGCAGCATCGTAAGAAATAGTTGTATAACCTTTTATTATTCTTAAAGCAATCAATCTCTGAACTCTTTGCAATTTGCTTAAGTTATACTTCTTTTGCAGCCCTCTGTGCCATATATGTAGTCCGTAAGTAAGTGATGGTACGATTGCTCCTGTGTAAATGATATGTTGTGCTGAAGATTGCAGTCCCCATGTGTTACGAGCTGTGAGTCCTAAGTAGTTGATTAGTTTTATAAGTTTGTTTTGTAAATTTTCTATGTGTTTATTCCAAGTTAGTTTGTAGTCTATTATTATTCCTAGATATTTTGTAACATTTGTTTTTGTAAGTCTGTTTCCTTGTAATGTAACATGGATAATCGGTTCTAATCTGCTTCGTATAATTATCATGTAAGTTGATTTTTGATTGTTGAATGTTAACTTGTTGTGTTTTGCCCAGTTTTCGACTGTGTTAATGATAATGTTAATATTGTTTTGTATTTGTTCTGGATTTTACTAGTATTAAGATATCGTCTGCAAATGCAATTAGTTCTACGTTTGGTTGAGTATTAGTTTTCAGTAAGCTGTTCTTATATATATATATATATATACATCAGAGATCAATTTTCTTCTTAAGGAGACAGGCAACTCTCAGCCCCACAAGATTGAGCCACAACCGGCCTGTGTTGCCCTTAGATGTTCTGGGTCATACGTTCGCTCTGCTATACTGAAGAATTCCCCCCTCTCCAAAAGTTCTAGGTCACCCACTGAACAACAAATTCCCATTAAGCGCGAGTCATATTGTTTACATCCCTGCACTTTGCTCATACTAATAGCTATTTATTGATTTGCGACAGGTGATCCAAAACATGGTCTCTGGTACCCTTAGTAGCATTATTAAGCACCCAAGGTGCTAAACACCCAGAAGCCATGAATGGTCACTGACCCAGGAGAAGACCCCCTACAGTTCCCTGACTCCAGATAGACATGCAGTGAGTTACCTGAACTTCTGAGGTAGGAAGGATCCCGAGCCCCTTGCATACCTAGGACTGACAAGTGCACCCAGCCCTTGAAGAGTACACCTTGGAGGAGTTATCTGCCTCGGATATCGGGGATCTCCCCCGACCTTGCCAAAGCCTGAACCTCACACTCCTGACCTTTGCCAGACCCAGAGCTTCTTATTTGAATCGACTTAATGTCCCCCACCCTCACATAAACAGCTAATTAGTGGTGTTTCTATAAGTTGGATTTTCCTTCTTTCAGCTGCAAAAGTTCAAAATGTTATTCATAATCTGTAGAAACTTTAAATCATTAGATAAAACGCATTGGCAATGATATCGCAAAATGGTACCATTTTGCCAACTAAAGCGTGTGAGAACCAGAAAGTTTTCCAACTATGAAAAAACTTTAAATATTAGTAATAACTTCTTTAAAAAAAACAGGAGCGGCATTACTAAGCACATTTCTCTGAAAGCTGATAGTGTATGCTGCATTCCTCAATAATTTGCTTAAAATACCCTATATAAATTTAAAAAGAAAAAAAAACAACATTCATGTTAAAATAAACATGAATGTTTTTGGTCTTTTATATTTGTTAAGGGAGACTCGGTGGCCATGGGTACTAAGGCGAATGCACTCCGTGCCTAAGGCCGTGGGTTCGATTCCCACTATGGGTGGTGGCTTTTCTTTCGACTAAAGAAAAAGCATCAGCTCTAACCTGGCCAAAATAAGGCGGTAACCTATAGATAACGCATCCCAAAATTCTTTGTTAATAATACATAGACGTTAAAATTTAAATAAATTTACTCCTTATTTCACTGGTTTAATGCCCATCAGTTATACTATTATATATGAAATTTGAAAATTTTACAAACATTCAGAAATTACTATCAGAGTGCCACTGTTTGAGTACTCGCACAAGGATGTTTAATTCATTGAAGTACCATATTTATGTAGTTAATAGTAACATTTGTCATTAATCAAACAGTTTTTAATTTTTATGAATGTATATTTTTCAATAGCATAATTTTGTAAATGTAAAATGTATTTCACTGGACAAAGTAATGGAGGTTTTTAAATTTCTTTTGCTCTACTGAACTTCAATGATTCACTGGTGACTTGCAAATAACATTAAGAGCACAAGAGACATTATTCAAAATTATGCTTCATCATTACGCTATATATCAGTGTCAGAAAAGTTCTTTAATCCTTCAAATAACTTAATTTTCATTGGAGTATATTGAATAGAATTGTAAAGAGACTTCATAAATTGGTTTCGAAGACCAGTTATTCGAATAAGTTCATCTTCAGTTCCAAAGCACTCGAAATAATCAGGAAAATTGACCAGCCTAAAGAGGTGACCCATTCTTTTCCAGTTCCTTAGCTGGGGTTTATCCAGTTCCTGTTTACCCCGAACCTTCCTAGCAAAATACCAGGGAAGTCTTTCTGGAGTTTTTAACCAGCAGTACTTGACGTCTCCAGATCGGCCCAACACAGGATTTTTCACAAGATTTAATTCGGAATCTACTGATGAGTCACTCAAATTTAAATCCTCTGGTTGAACAGGAATCTCAGTCCATGCATCCATTGTACATTTCCCTTTTTCTTCGGCCTGACTATTTATGAGTCCAACTTTCACAGGAGTGTATTTCTTTAACTTGATTTGGCGTAGTTCGTTTCCTTTTACCTTAGCCGCCTCAGACTTGTTGTTAGCGTTTGATTTTTGAATCTTCTCCTTTGGAGGCTGTTCCCCCTTCAATAAATTCGAACTAGGCGGGCAGTCTCTTTTTGTTGGAGTTGGCAGAGGTTTTTCTGAAGGCAGGGGTTCAATTGGGTTCCTTGGCCATTTCCCTGTGAGATGTGGTGGAAGCGAGGGGGCTGGTTCCTTCGCCACAACCATAGGAGTGCACCCTGCCTTTTCTGTAGTCTTAGTTTTCTCATCAGTTGTCTGCATTTCCTCTCCCATTTCATCAAACACTTCCATGTCCCCTTCTATAAGAGGCAAGTCACCACTTGATCCGAATGATGTGAAGGACGAATGAATTGAGAGGCTGTCTTCATTTTCTCCTTCCGTCTGAAATGCAAGCTTTTCGAGAGTTGCGTAGATTTTTGTATATGGCACCTCTAGATCTTGATCTTCAATCGAATCCACTCCTTTGGAGCAAGTGTCACACCTCAAACATACTTCATTCTGGAGCCAAGGTACTTTATTCAAAAAAATCTTGGTCTTTTTATTTTCATCTCTGTCAATTGAAAACTGATATCGCACTATGTGTCTGTATGGCTCTTGAGGTGTGATAAACATTTCAGGGAAATGCTCCTGAAAAAAAAGATGAATTTACAACAAAAAAGAAAAAAAATATTGAATCCCCTAATACAAGACAAACAAGAAGATTTCATAGTTAAATTATGAGCATTTGTTAACATTAAATTTCAAATAATAAACTCCATAAATAATGATTAATCCAAATTCATCATTATTTATTACAATGTTTAGTGTCCAGAGTAAAACCCTCCTCCTCATAAAACAATTTTGCTTATTTTCAAAAGACACTTCTATTATTGCAATCTAGTGTTGTATTTTGAGTTTTGTTTGGACATAACACAAATCATGACCATTAGAAGCATATTCATAATACAAATTCGAACAGAATCCCTCCTCCTGATAGAGCAATTTTGCAAGTAAACAAACTCCAACAATTTCCCTGCTGTAAACCGATTATCGTGGCGAAAGAGCAAAAATTGTGGAAAGAGCTATAGTTTTGATAGACACACACATATATTAGCTGAATTTTGTTTTTTGGTGAGCTAAATCCAAAAATTAGTTACAAAAAAAACGGCTTTATTTTCAATTCACAAAATGCTTAAAAATGCATTGATGACTTGTTAAGAAATGATGTTGGGCATCCTTACTCCTCATCTCTCCTTCAATCCTATTCCACACCCTTTCTTCCCTACCCCCTCTCTATTATTTCATTTCATTCCTCGGAATGCATGACTAAATAAGAATGTGAAAAAACCTATGCAGTTCATTAAATTGACAACCTGGCTCCTCTCTTTATCCCCCCCCCATATATATATATATATATATATATATATATATATATATATATATATATATATATATATTAAAATTGATCCTGAAGGGTCATCTGACATGAAATGTTTATTAGAGTGCCTAGTAAAGGATATACATTTTACGGACCTGTTGGTGTAACAGGAAGCCTGTCGGGTGGCACAATAGGCCTTGTAGGCCTCAGTGCAGTTCTTTCCGGGTTTTCTCCGGGCACCCGTTCTTAATTCTAAATGATATACATGACGAATTGATTTTTTATAAATATCTGACCTTCTGCTATTTTTAAAATAAAGCATTGATAAAAAGGGTCTCCATCTTATAATAAAAAAATTATGAATTTACTAACGATATTGACTGCATTAGAGAGGTTTCCAGGCTGAAAACAGACGCCTGAATGCTTCCGATATGCCGAGTCCATGGTTTTCCCTTTCAGTTGGTCTAGGTTATTGCAGGTGTAGAGCCGCAGTGCCCATTGATCTGTCAAAACCATTAGAGTACGCCCACTTTCCTCATGGTGTGCTCTAGACACAAACAGACAAAAATTTTAGTTTATAATTGATCTCAATAATGTTATTTGTAAATATCTTTATGAATGAAAATAAATACAACTACGTGAGATTATTGTACATAATAAGGGACGCGCTCGAGATGAGCGAACATTGTTTTAGCTCGTTTTTCCCTCCATGTGTGGAAGAAACTCTCTTACGACATTGGCCATTTTACAGAACCAAAATTATGACAAGAAACGTCAATGTTGAAGCATAGGTCTTAAGAACGAACCATTCAAATTTGTATTTGTATAAATAAGTATATATTTTAGGCTCAACTGTATACAGAACTTTAGCGCCTGGGATATATGTATCATCTATAGGTTGCTATCCTTCCTAGACATGGGTGGTCCGCTTTTTCTTAGGGAAATAACCCAACAGAACAAGTGGAATCACTTATAATACCTACTTGGAGGATGTTAGACGTTGTAACAAAAAGCAAATGGGTCGTTTGTTTTACTATATTATATGTGCAAGAAGCAGAACTCGCCGAGAAGTCAAAGCTGCAATTATTTAATACCAACCTGGTCATTCCTGAATCCTGGAAATCTGAAAAAGTCTCTAATGAAGACTTCCGGAAAATTGCAGAGCAGTCTCGAAATAAGGGAAAATAAATGGAATTGTATAGGAGAAACCCTAGAGATCGGTGGAAAAGGATCACCACCAGGTAGGCAAACCATGGCATGATGCAAGAAGGTTGGCAGCTGGCTACACTTGTAGGTATCCTACGTTCTACTGCGAGTTAGAGGAATTAGTAGTAGTAATATTGGTTGGCTTTGTACAGATTTTAAAAAAACATGAAAAAAAAAAAAATTGGTTGACTAACATTGCTGCGGTAGTCATGGCTGGCTTCGGTATTGGATCCGTTTCCCGAGCCTGCTTGGGTACCTGTCTGTAGAGCACGTAGGAGACATCCAGTCCATCGCTGCCTGCTTTTTTCATCACACATCCTAGATGTTTGGGATCTGTCAAGTTGTAAGGGGTTTTATAAACCAGGCTCAATTTCCCTAAAGAACGACCAAATGATAATTCACAATATATTCAATATTAAATAATAATTCAGTTATTTTGAAAGTTCTGACCTTCACAGATATTCTCTGTATCACAACAAACTTCTGAATTCACGAACACTGAATGATCGTATATACTGGTTGGTCCCTTGTCCTGGAAATAGAATTCTCCTCTGAAAATGACTGAAATATTTGATATCTTTAATGCGCTCGTGGGATTTTGTTCGCTATTGGCAAACAAGACAAGACGCTTCAATCCATTGTAGTTCGGAAGACTTGGGAAGTTTTTTAGTCATTTTAGACAAGGCCTATTTACTGCATTATAAAACCAACATGGGCGTATATAAATAAGGGGGCTGCAGCCCCCCCCCCAGAATGTAATTTAATCATTAAAAATGGGTCATAAAAAGCTTAAAAATAAATTAAATAAGATCACTTAGTTCAGGAAAATTATTTTTTGAGGGGTTCTAGATTTGTAGTATTTCATACCCCCAAATGCTCCCAGGTGCCCCCCCCCCGAACCAAAATTCTCCCAGCCCCCTCCAAAATTATTTTCTACATACGCCCATGAAAACTAAGGTGCTTACATTTATTCACTTTGACAATGTCAGCATTTCCACTGAAAAACTGAACAAAAAACGTTTATTCGTCTTTTTTTCATCTTCTGCCCAAATAAAAGGGGCCACCATGAGCCTTATCCCTTATTGATTCAAGCCACATCACTCCCCCCTCCCCTAAACAATTAAAGGAATATAAACAAGCGGAAAACAATAGAAAAGAGATAGAGGAAACTCCACAGTTGTACTAATATAAAGGATCCATCCACTAGGGGTTGGTATAGAGTCTAAACTCTGAAAATAACATTTAAAGGCGGGTACCTAAAATTAAACGCTTAGGTGGTAAACCAGCCGAAACTGGAGTACTGGAGCTAACTTTAGCCTGTTCAGATGAGTAGATCATTGCTAATCTGGACTCCGTGGTAAATCAAAGCTCTTGCGTGAGCTTATAGGAGGGAAATATTCTCTTTTCTTCGTCCTAATGTTCCGCCATTTTTGTTCTGCCGAGAGAGGACATCTTTGATAACTCCTCTTCATGAAAAGAAAGACGCAAAAACTAAATACTAGATATTATGCTATCGATATTTATATTTTTATTTATCATCAATCCTTGGCTCATCAAGTGGAGAATTAAAGTAAACTAACAGAAATCCTGCCACCTAACATTTGCCCTCAGGCGATCTATTTGTCCTCCAGTGTGCCTTAACGACTCATTTATACCTCCAAAATCCCAAATCCGCTACCTTGGACTTATACTTGACAAACGACTAACTTGGAAACCACACATTACTCAGAAGAGACAAGAACTCAACCGACGGTACAGACTTTTACTAAACTTACTCGACCGACGATCACACCTTACACTTAAGAACAAAAGACTCATTTACATGACAATACTCAGACCAATATGTACTTATGGCATAGAACTCTGGGGATCCACAGAGCCCTCAAACTCCTACAAAATTCAATCATTGCAATATAAAATCCTCCGTAAAATAGCCGACGCTCCATTCTTTGACTACATATTCCATTTATCCAACCCTTATCAAAAAAAAAAAATTATATCAAAAATTTCATTCAAAATTACACGGCCATCCAAATTATTTAATAAACTCCCTATCATCACATCTAATCCCTAATAACCCCATTCGCCGTCTGAAGCGTAACTGGCCTAGAGACCAGCTGCAGGAGTAGTTACTACAATATTAATCACTGCGCCTTGTGGGTACTGCAACTGTGTGGCTTCCCTCCTGACGAGCTTCAAGACACATTCACATGTATCTTTTTACTGGAAATGTATTTTTACATTGTTGTAAATTCTGACTAAATAAATAATAATATTTTTATTTCTCATACCACATACCATAAATTAATGTATATATTTCAAATAATTTCATAGAAACATGAATGGTGCTAGAGGGCCATTATTTTACTCACATGACCAGCTAGATTGAAGTAAATGGCGTTGGTAATGTTGAGCGGCGTCACGCAGTCTGCTTCAGCGTTGTACTCAATGTTAAAGGCACTGTCACCAGTTAGGCTGAAAGTTGCCCAGACTGTCAGATCACCAGGGTAGCCATCTTCTTTATCGTAGCATCTACAGACCATCACCAGCTTGTCATCGCATCGCTTTGCCTCCCATAGTCTCTGCAACAAGTCGTAATTCCAAGGGTATATATAAGGGGGCATATGGTCGACGAAAGACAGGCAGTACCTGAAGTTCATTAGACGTTTTAAGTAAAATATGCCATTTTTAGGACTCGTACAATAGGACGAGGGCCGATGTGCACTACGTACTGCGGAGGGTATTAATCATACGCAATCTGCCTGTAATTACTTGTTATTAACTTATTGGGTTCAAATTTCTTTAGTACCTTATGGAGTGCTCTGAACCCTCCATTGTAATGGTCTTCGCCGTAATTTCTTGATAGATAGAACTGGCTTCCTCCGAGGTAGTCTGGTGTCTTGAAAGTTGCGTTACATATCTTTCCAGCAACACGTCCAATGGTTGCACCCATGTAATCACTTTTAGAGCTTAAGTAACCTACAAAAATATCGAAATGAATGATAGTGGTCCAAGAAGAAATGAAAAAATCAAGTTGTTACCTGCATTCGTAGACGTACATTATACCTGTCATTAAATGTTCTAAGATCTTCTGAATGTTTTCGTGTAACGGCTGACTTAGCAAACATTTCGCCCGCTATTATATTAGGTACCTCAGGAGTTCATTTGAGAAAGAGAAAGATTTGCCTCTATTAACTCCAGATCACACTATCCTCATAGCGGAGCTTACTGATAGATGTTCAAGAAAATAATCATTTGTCAAAGTTAACAAGGCTCGTAAGCGTATTTTATAAAGAATTGTTAACTATTCCATTGAATTAAAAAAAAAAAAAAAAAAAAAAAAAAAAAAATCGGTCGATTGCGTTTGTATGGCACGGATTCAAGATTCAAGCATATCCCTTTGCCTATTCGGGAAGCAGAATGGGCTTATATCGTGGATCACATTTTCGGGCAAATAATATTCGAGGGGCGCATTGTGGCTAAAGGGGCTGGCACTTGACGCCCAATCAGGATGCTGAATGTTTAGCGTCCGAACTCGGGCATCACCAGGCATCAATAGCGGCACACAGGGCACCAGTTGTGGCACTTTCCAAAGGTTGCATTTATGAAAGGATTTTGTTGAGTGTATTTCTACGATAGCGGCCAAAATTGTTATTTTAGCAACGAAATTTGTTATAAAGCATTCCCATAAAAAATGATTGTCTGAGGTCGTAAACCAGCAAAGTTTTTATTATATTGCAACGAAACTCGTCAAAAATAGTGCACATCTAAAGAGAAAGATATGTTGTTGTTTTTTCGTGTTAATGGCATATTAAACAACTGGGCTATTAACTCCGATGTATTGTTAGCATTGCAAACACAAAATTATGAAATTATTTTGTTACTGATGTTTTCTCACCTGCTAAATTGTCAAGCCCTAGAGCTACGTCCACCCATTTGCCTCTGTCAAACAGCCTAACGGCGGTAACCCTTGCTCCGTAATTGATCACATCCACTTCAATCCTGTCGTTGCATATAGTGTATCTATCCACTATGGTCTCTCCTACGCCAGGTAGCACCGTGGAGTCGAAGCTGCTTTTCAGTATATATGTCTTTGCAGAAGCTAGGCTTCTCTTCAAATTAACCTAAACAATAATGGTTACCATTAATATTTTACTAATCGCATGGGTTTGTTGAACCACATCCATTTAATGAGGCCTGCTAAATACCTCAGGACATTGTTAGATGAGAGATAGAGAGGAACTCCAGAAGCAGAATAACAAGTTTCAGGGCTATGCCACAAACAAGGTAAACTATTATCTGATTTGGAGCTATTCAGAGGAAACAGACATGCTGGTGGTGATAAAATGGAAACTTACAGTGTTGCTGGAGGCAGGAATAGGCTCAAAACCAAAGAAAGCACTCTCCAGGGTTGGAACCCAACAAACTTCTTCATCCCCATTCTTTCCTTCTTGAAAACAACTTTTCTTCTTCCGACATTTTTCTTCTATTTTTGAATAACCAATATTATTATTTTCATCTTTTTTCTGTGCCTCTCTTCCCGCAATCACTTGAAATCCGAATTGACGGTATCCCTCTTCGACTAATTCCACCTTATTATCGCCATCTATACAGTCGTAGGTGATGTCCGAGAAGGCAGAAGGAACCCTCTGTTCTTCTTCAACCTCTTCCTCTTCGTACAGCTCCTCTTCTAAAAGAATGTTTCCAAACAGATTGTAGCTTGGCTCGATAACAACCCCTTCGGATTCTGAAGGGAGTAACTGTTTACTGCTGGTAGGTTCAGATTCTATTACGTCTGTTTGAGTAACAGTTGGCTCGCTCGGACTAAATTGATTCTCAGACTCCAATATGTCTGTGTGAGTGATCGTTGGCTCACTAGGTCCGACTAGATTCTCAGATTCCGCGATGTAACTCTGGCTGGTCTCGGTGGTTACCTGTGGCTCTCCTTCTAATATTGCTGGTTCAGTTGGGGGATTTATGTCTGGATCTGAACCTTTTGCTATCTCTGTACCTCCATCCAATTCGTTTAAATCTGATTTGTCCGTCATATTCCACTTTACAGCCTTAGTTGTGGTGTTGTTACAAAATGAGTGACTAATACTTGTATAAGAATCATACTGCGTTGATATGTAAAGCAATATGATTACAGTTAACTAAAACCGGATTAAAATCTTATCTTTATTATCTTGATAAAAATTCTTCACCCAGGAGCTGCATTACTTAGCACATTCCTTAGCAAGGGGTTATTTTAAACCGTATTTGTAAGGATTTGCTTAAAATAGCCTATATAAATACAGAATAGATTTGCTGTAATAAACATCTGATCAATTACTAATTTTGTTTCTGGATTACCTTCCAAATTCGGAGCGCCCAGGAGTGAGGATGGTGCTCTCTAGCGGACGGGTGACAGTGAGGGTGGCCGAAAGATACCCAGGGCGGTTGGATTGTCTACATGGGGTTGGTCTCTGTGAACTTTATTTCCAGAGGCCAAGTGAGATGAGTACTGCATATTAGTTCCCCTGCAAGTCGAGGGCGTGTTTTCGATTGGGATGTCCATAAATATCTCCACATCCAACTGGGAACTGTACAGTCCCTAGGATGAATGGTTAGGGATGATACAGGCCTACAATGCGAACTTCTTGGCATCTTCCTTAGATATTCGTGGGAACAACATATCTAGTGAACATAATTTCAACCCCAACTTAAGGGAGGATTCGGGAGAATCGTTCGCCAGATGCAAGACAAAAAATTATGGAACTAATGGCTAAAATTGAAACTGAGGTCTCTGCCTCCGAATGAGACAAAGGGATTTTCCTACCATCAGGGCCGCCACATCTCAGAGCCGGGCCCAGGACCAGATCACGGGCCCAGGACCAGGTCACGGGCCCCCACTTCTCAGAGCCGGGCCCCCACTTCTCAGAGCGAGACTGAAAATTCTAGTACTTTGCTATAGGACTTTGGACATAAAGTTTCAGAGGAAACATGGAAGAAGATGAGCTTCAGTCAAAAGAAGAATTTCTTAAGGCAGAGGAAATTGACTAGTTCCGGTACTACTCAGCCTTTCAACTCTGGAGGAAGAGAGGTAGGCAGAAGCAAGCTACTCTTTCTCCGAGCAACTCTGTGAAGTTACAGGGGCGCAGTGACGCATATTAAACTCCTCGTTCCCCAAAAAGACTATCCCCACCACAGGATTGAGGAAAGCCTTTTTCAAGGACTAATGAAAAGATTCTTAAAAAAGAGGAGGGAGAGAAAGCCGATAGAGGTGTACTTCAGCGGTTACTCTGCATGATGGGTCCTTGTGGCTATATTCAATGATGACGGAAGGTCGGTTCTTCCGCTGTGTCTCCGGGCATTCCACGTCGGAGGGGCACCGTTGAAATGCGGATTTTAATGCGTTCTGTAAGAAACGAATCAGTTCTTGCTGTGGACAAAGCTCTGATGAAGGATTTAAATTCAAGCCGAAACGGCAATAAAAACAACTTAAATTGAGTTTTCTTAACTATTAGGATTGAAACGCGACAATCTCTAACTTGTCATTTGGTAAGATATGACGTCATTTTACCTGCAACCAATAAAGTTAACCTTGCAATTTATATCAATTTTAAATTGCCAACTTCGTCGAAAAATGTATGTAGTGCTACTTACTTAATGTGTGTAGTCTACTAATAGACTAACATTTCTCATATGAAATAACATTGGTTCCTTCATTTTCAGCTAATTCCAAAGAAGCTTTCCTTAATGGAAACCGGTTTTAACGTCGCTGTTTCAGATATAACCAGTAAGGTTTCCACTGCCTGTAGTCTTGAGACTCAATTGTCAAAGTTGTCTTACATGGAGTTTTATTTTCTTCAGAAATTTTCTTACGAATATGGTGCATTTTTGCACTTCCCCTAATCATGATCGAAATTTTTTAAAGGATATCCAACCTACGTAGGGCACCTATGTAAGTAAGCCATTCTATTTTTCTACTTCGTAATAGACTTAAAATTAAAGAAAAAAAATGGGCAGTGTTGACATAAGATTATATTACGAAGATTTTTAAGATAATGCACTACTTCCAATAATTCTCTTATGTTCTAGTCAGATGCTGCAATATCTGAAAAAAAATTCTTAGGATTGCAAGTATGATTTTAGTTTTTAGAAGAAGAATAATGCAAGTTTTATTTTTATGTTTCATTTCCCTTGGTATGGAATTTTTAAATTTCTTTTGCATTTATTTTAATTTCATTTCATTTCTAATTGTATCTTTTTTATATTTATTCTCCAGTTGTCATTCTGTTTGTACATGCTGAATTTTTAAGTAATAAAAATGGTGAAGTTGAACAAAATAAAGGAGCGATTCCCAAAGAACCAGAATTCAAATATGACAATATGTACAAAGAAAGTTACCACAGATGGCGAATTGACAAAAAAGAACTTATTGAAGCAAAACGAAGAATTTACTTTCTTGAGGTGAAACTGAAAAATCTCGAAGCTAGGTTACCCAAACCTTATCCTAATGTTAACTTCCTCAGTTATCGAGCAAAAAAGAGAATTTTAGTGAGTATTAAATTCTATAATTAAATTTATTTTAATTTGTATGTTATTTTTTGAAACTGGGTTCGAATTTTTCATTTTTAGTCCTATTCTCGATAAGCAAAAGTCCTTACCTATGAAGGGGGGGGGGTTAAGAATTTTCAAATGTTGGAAGTCATTTTTTTTATCCTCAGGTATTTCATTGGTCTGCAAGAATTTTTCTCAAACTTGAGGGCTAAGCTTAATTGCTGAAGTTATCTAAGGTCACTTCTGAATAAAGAAAGAGTTAATACAGCTTGCTCCATGTTAAAAAATGTATCAGTCATTACAAATTACTGATCTGATAAACACATACAGAATTTTGGGGTCTCAACTCTATAGCATAAATATGCATAACAAATTGCAATGCAATGAAATTCTAACTTCATTAAAAAAAAAATTGTATGATATTTTTAAAATAAGGAAGGAGAACATCAAGAAGATAATAATTTTTTGTCAATTTAGAATTTAATATGATATTCACCGAATACAAAGGGAAAATAAAAATGAATAAACATGTATTGTGTGACAGTTTCGTTTAATTTCTATCTTCTGAAATTAAGGAATGCCCCGTTGACAAAAAGGCTTTATTAACATGTAAAAAAATTCCTAGGGAAAACCCATGAAATAAATTAAAATTATTTTTTGAAATGGGATTAGCATCTAACACTGACATCCTGGGCAGTCAATTGCTTAAACAGTAGAAATGCCTTTATTATAAGAAAATGTATAATAAATTGTTCCATTATTCACATATATATTTTAACGTAATTGTGACTAATTAAACTATAGACATAATTCTTTGTTTCTTTTTTTTAACAATAAAGAAATAAAATAATTGTTTCAAGTGTTAATAATCTGGATTATTTAATTTGTAAATAGTAATTATATTTTTGTGACGTTCAAATCTCAATATTGACTTGCTACAAATGAAGTCTATTCTATTCTATAAGTATAAAAATAAGTTAATCTATAAGAGTATGTAAAAGAAAAATATAAAGTATGTTGAGAAACTCAATAAAGGAGAATTATTTTTTTAATATTATTTTTTTAATGGACTCAGTAAGAATAATATTAGAGCCCCATTATATTCACTGTTTTTTTTTTTAAATATTGAATACATTATAATAGTTTTAGACACAATTACTTCATTATCACGGAACATGTTCTTGTTTTTGTCCACTTCATGGTATTTATTGCTGAAGAAGGTTGCCAAAGGGTTAGCCGAAACATTCAAAAAAATTTCTTCCCGAAATCTGTTGTAATTTAGCATAATCCCTACTATCCATTCCTTTGTTGTAGTTTTTTTATTACATTATTTAGTAAATAATAATTTTGTGTCCCAGGTTACTGGAGGGGCTGGTTTTGTTGGATCTCACCTTGTTGATAGATTAATGACACAAGGGCATGAAGTCATTGTTGCTGACAACTTCTTCACAGGAAGTAAAAGTAATGTTGACCACTGGATCGGCCATGAAAACTTCGAGTTAATCCACCAAGACATAGTAAATCCATTATATGTTGAAGTCGATGAAATTTATCATCTTGCATCTCCAGCATCACCGCCTCATTACATGTACAATCCAGTCAAAACTATTAAAACAAATACCATTGGTACCATCAACATGCTTGGTAATAAATAGTAGAAAAGTGGAGAATCCATCATTAATTATTATTTTTTTACCAACTTATATATTTTTTACTTTTCATTTCTAGCATTAGCTAAAAGGGTTGGAGCAAAAATTTTAATAGCTAGCACATCAGAGGTATATGGAGACCCAGAGGTTCACCCTCAACCAGAGACCTATTGGGGGCATGTCAATCCTATAGGTAAAGTATGTATTTATTTTTAATATTTATATATACTCTTTTTTCTGTGTAGTTGAGATATTGCACTTATTTAGGAATTTTAAATGTTTTTCCTAAAACATTTCCTTCGATAACTATCTATAACTTAAAAAGAAGAGATCAACATTTCTGAGCCCTGGTATTTGTTTATCAGTATTCTTGAATTTGAGTAGATTATAATGTGTGGCAGAGTTTTAATGAGTTGTACATAAAAAGAATGATAAGAAGTAAGTGTTGGAGCAATAAGGGCTCAATGAATGATTGGTTTTTAACAAAAAGAGGACATTGATTTTCAGAAGTATCTATATTTGGACGTTTCAGCAGCTTTCATCAGCTATAATGATTAAAAAAATAATAATAATAATTATTTATTTAATTTATGATTAGAAATCATAAAAAAATATATATATATTTTTTCTCATTTGTTACTGTAGATTATTTTTTTTTTTTATACTTTGGCTGCTGATTCAATAGCAACCAGTTTGGATTGTTCTTTTCTTTCTTTTAGCGCGGTTCCTCCCTCCCTTCATAGGGAGGGAGGAACCCCACTTATAAGGTTGATCTTATGAAACAATCCGGAAGTGCCGACTAGAAAATTTCGCGTTTCAGAACCCCTAGAGACCGAAAATAACGGTGGTTCAAATTTGTATATATATATGTATATATATATATATATATATATATATATTTGTCTGTTCGCGGATTTCTGGCGTCCCTAATGGTCCGATTTTGATGAAATTTGGTACAAAAATCCGTCGTCCAATTTGAAAGGTCAAGTTCGTTAACCAGCAAAATCCGCCCACTGGAAGATGGCGTTTGGGGCAAAATTCGCACAAAAAAAATTGTAACGCTTACGTTTTTGAGTTCATTTGCTTGTAAGTACTCGTTTTATAGGCTTCTTGGGCTAGTAAAACGAATGAAAACATTTTTAAGGCGATAGCTTTAACCGTTTCTGAGAAAATCGGAAAATAAATTGTTAAATCAAGTTTTTGGTTTGGTTACTTAGAATCATGGGATTCAGTTGAAACATTTTTTGCATGTTTGAATTTCATTAAAACTAACATGTTAAACTTTTGGTTACGTTTGGAGTTAAGGAAGGGTTAGAATAAAATATTTTATGAACAAACATGAAATGTTTTGGCAACTTTAATATAATTGGTATAATTTCATTAATATCTCGAACACGGTTGGGAAATCGTGATAAGTGGATAGAAATTATTTGAAAGCTTTATAAATTCTCTACAAAAAAGATTCTGAAAGAATTTTTGATTAGGTGATGTCAATCGGAGAAATAAGTGCTTAAACTTTGAAGTAATTGATTTCGTTTATTCAAATGGTTCTTTTTGTCTGTTTTTATTCCTTGTTATTTTTTAATTGCTTATAGTTGGATAATGTATTTGACAATAAAACAGATTAGGCAAAATAAGAAAAACAATTCATTGTTAGAAATATAGCTTGCCAAGAGAAAGAGATTCGGTGACGTCTTTTGAATATTTTCAATTGCCTTTATGCTGTTGGTTTTTTTATTTTATTTTTTAATTGATTTTATTTGTAGAATTATTACTATAGTAAAAGAACACAGGAATATGTGAAAAATTTTGATATTTTCCAATTCATTGAAACGTATGAAATGAAGTATCGGTAGAAGAGGATTCTAGGGTCTGGCGGACCCGACCAGGTAAACTCATAAAGCCCTTTGAACAAAGGCTGAGGAAAATATTATCTGTTTCTAGTCTAAGCTTTTCAAATGACAATAGGGATATGAACAGGAACCGTGCTAAGATGATGCAGTTCCTGCGAGTCGGACTTTTTTTAATGACACTCCAACGAGGCCATTAGCACCAAATTTTTTTATTATTTGGTGAGGATGCCAAAATATCCAAATCTTAATTTTTTTGCTTTTAAGAGCCCATCATGTGGGCAAATTACTCTATTAAACCTATACAATGCAAGCAACATTAGGAAAGTTTAAGTCCTTTAAAAAGTAAATAATCTAAGCTCTAAAAGTTCAGTTAAAGCATAAGTAATAAATACAATCTTTAACCCTCCAGCCAAAATTTTGTCTTGTAAGAAATTAGGGAAACCCTAAAACCCACAGACCTCATGTCTAAAGCAAAGCATATTTATGCTAATAAATAGACGTTTAAAACAGAATAACACAGAAATAAACACAATGGTGCACTAAGTGCGCCATGCGATGGCCCATGTTCCAACAGCGGCCGCAAGGTTAAAAAAAACTAAAAATGGAACAAACAAAAATAATAACTATAAAATTCAACAATAAAAACAGGATAAATGTGTTTTAAATGAATAAAAGGTTTTTAAAAAAATACTATATTGTGTTCTATATATGCCCATTTATGTTTGTATTTCATAGAAATTGTGATATTATTATGTATTGTCCATACGTCAACAGTTAATCTTTGTCATGTGTTACGTTCAAGTTTCCTCGCTTTCTGCAGTCCGTTAATCAATGTTTTACAGATAATGTCATTTGGCATTGAGTACACTGTGGTATGCTTTGTTTTGTCAAGTGAGAGTGGGTTAGTATATATGTCCAATTCAAAGTCTTATAAGATCTACCTCCAACATCTTCCATTACTGGAGTTCCATGATTTACATCCATATATAGATTCTTCTGAAAATGTTTGTTTCTTCTATGAAACCTAGCCATTCATTTACACAAAAAAAAAAAAAAGAAAAGTTTTTTTAGTTTTTATTTTTAGAGACTCTGACAATAATTAGTAGCACTGTCTTCATTCATTTCCGTATATGAAAATTATTTACAGGACCCCGATCATGCTATGATGAAGGAAAAAGAGTCTCAGAATCATTGGCATATGCTTATGCAAGGCATTACCATGTAGCTGTACGAATAGCTCGTATATTCAATACTTATGGCCCACGAATGCATATGGATGATGGGAGAGTTGTCTCCAACTTCATTCTTCAGGCTCTTAGAAATAAAACCATTACTGTAAGTTCATTTTTACTATTTTTATTTCTGGCATTTGATTTTTAAAAAAAAGTTACATCCATTTTTTGAATTGCTCAAAGACCGCTAGTTTTTTAGAAAATCAATTTATTTTGTTGCTTGTTATCGATTTCAAAGAAATATTCTTCATGACTTTTTGTGATTTAACTTTTTTTATCCCGTTAATCATACACGTTTGTTGTTGAATTTAACTAGGTTTGATCAGAAAATATAGATCTCTATTCTATGGCTGAGTTATAGTTAATATATTTAACAAAGAAAAAATTACAAAAACATATTACACATTTGAGGCGTTGCGGATACAATGGGTGAACTCAATATCAAGATCACACTAATTCCTGGTCATTTATTATATAATTTGTTTATTCATATAAATGAATAAACAAACAATGAGACGCCCCAAACAACGGTTTTTCCTCAAATCGAGTGAAATATTGTGGTAACTTTGGAGAAGAGAAGAACCGCTGGAGATAGAAGCCACTCAAAAAAAAAAAAAAAAAAAATCCCAGCAATGAAAAACATCAAAAGCTGTAAAACCTCTAGGGCGAGGATATTCACAATCAATATATATACAGGGTGTCCCGTAAATGTCTAGTCATATTGTGAGGGGTGATAGAGGACCCTTAGGGGAATAACAAATGTTCTATGACGATTTCCCGAATTCTCGCCCATAAGGGAGAAAACGTCGTTTTATTGTTTTTTCGAGACAAACGTACTTTTTAGAAGAATAATCGTTGTAGCTCCGTCCCAGGTGGTACTACTAAAAAGGGTGTGAAACCAATCGAAAGCTGAGTAAATTTACTATAAGACTAGTTGAGTGTAAACGTAAAAATGAATGAATGTAAGTATGTATATCTTACCAAAAGAAGGCAATTCTAAATTTCCTGACATTTTATTGATATTTCTTTCCAGCGTTACTCCTCAATAAGCAAGATCTGAGATTTCCGGGTTTCAGAAAAACTTCCTCATTTAACCAGCTTTCCATTCATGTATCACAACCCTGTGTTATTGAAGTATTTGAACGATTTAAGAACAAAAGTTTAAAAAAAAAAACATGGATCTGCGAAAAGAAAATTATATTTTTTTCTTCAATTTATTCAAAAAGCATAAGGGAAATATTTTTTTTATAAATGTTTACATAAATATTAAGTAAATATTTACTTAAAAGAATAAAAAAAAATTACTTCCACGGATATCAAAGAAATCTTAAAACAGTAAATAAATAAAATACACATTTATTTTGAATTTATTAATTCGGGTAACTAATACTGGGTCCAGGAGGCGGCCATTAAGGAACCCCAACCATACATTAATCTCAAAAATTACTATTTTTACCTATATCACGCATTTGAACACATTTTTACAGGACTATGTACATATTATTTATGAGGGATAGAATTTTTAATTACCACAACAAAAACGCATGGGCTCAGAATCCCAGTGAGTTTCACAAGCGTAGCCTTCAGTATCAATTTAAGGT
The DNA here is from genome assembly GCA_946811695.1 of Gonocerus acuteangulatus. NCBI lineage: Eukaryota > Metazoa > Arthropoda > Insecta > Hemiptera > Coreidae > Gonocerus > Gonocerus acuteangulatus. The sequence continues at coordinate 65,985,852 of OX328128.1, forward strand.
AAAGCATTTGTTTTCTAAATATAAGTACCTGTAAAAATGTGTTCAAATGCGTGATCTAGGTAAAAATAATAATTTTTGAGGTTAATGTATGGTTGGGGTTCCTTAATGGCCGCCTCCTGGACCCAGTATTAGTTACCTGAATTAACAAATTCAAAATAAATGTGTATTTTATTTATTTACTGTTTTAGGATTTTTTTTTATATTCGTGGAAGTAATTTTTTTTTATTGTTTTAAGTAAATATTTACTTAATATTTATGTAAATATTTATAAAAATAAATATTTCCCTTCAGCTTTTTGAATAAACTGAAGAAAAAAATATAATTTTCTTTTCACAGATCCAAGCTTTTTTTTTAAACTTTTGTACTTAAACCGTTCAAATACTTCATTAACACAGGGTTGTGATACATGAATGGAAAGCTGGTTAAATGAGCAAGTTTTTCTGAAACCCGGAAATCTCAGATCCTGCCCATTGAGGAGTAACGCTGGAAAGAAATATCAATAAAATGTCAGGAAATTTAGAATTGCCTTTTTTTGTAAGATATACATACTTACATTCATTCATTTTTACGTTTACTCCCAACTAGTCTTATAGTAAATTTACTCAGCTTTCGATTGATTTCACTCCCTTTCTAGTAGTACCACCTGGGACAGAGCTACAACGATTATGTTTCTAAACACCATGTTTGTCTCGATAAATCAATAAAACAACGTTTTCTCCCTTATGGGCGAGAATTCGGGAAATCGTCATAGAACATTTTTTGTTCCCCTAAGGGTCCTCTATCACCCCTCTCAATATGACTAGACATTTACGGGACACCCTGTATATAGCAGACACTCGCCCAACTACATCAGAAAATCTCAAACAATTGTTCTGCTGAATCTAAGGTCAGCAGTATATTAAATTCAATTATGTCTCATTATATTTTGATCAGGGTGTCAACGATTTAAATCAATTGATTTAAATCAGTGATTTAAATCATGATTAAACTCATTGATTTAAATAAATTAATTTCATTAAAAAAAACATTGATTTAAAGCAATTGATTTTATTTAAAAAAATATTATTATATTATTTTTTTTACCTTTAGTTTATTTTTTTAACTTAAATCTAACTAGTTCTGCCTTTTTTTCAGCCATTTCAACATTTCGTCTTTATTTTTGTTCCTAGGGCCTACCCTCACTTGACCGTTCTTATCTATTCAAAGTCTGATTATTTTATGAGTTCCTTTCTTGGTTTTTTATTCTGCAAATAAATCTCCTTTTAAGTTTAAGATAAAAGAGATTGGCAGGTAGTGGGCAAAGTGAATGCTTTAAATTGGTGGAAGTGTTCGTCGGCCTTAAAATATTATATTTCCTCGAAAGAACTGTTAATAATAGAGCAGCTTATGACAGGAAAGGCAACTTCTGCAGGGGTTGAACGAATGTTTTTAACCCTTGGTTTTGTTCACAGTCAAATGAGAAACTACCTAATTAGATGTGAAAAGGCTGACAGACTGGCGTTTTTGTTCAAAGCTTTAAATAAATAATATTACTGTTGTTATATATACCTCAAAAACTATAAATTATTGAAAAGAAAAACATAAATAATAAGTAGGAACTCTGTTATTATTAATGGAAAGAACAAAAGTATAGAACAAAACACGGTGTCGATTTAAATCAATTGATTTAAATCAGTGATTTATTTATTATTATTTTTTGACTTCGTAACTTTGTTTGGCTGGATAGGAGGTGAGTATATGAAAAGTCCCCACCCGTAGCCTTTGATCCGGAGGGGGGGGGGGGTTAGATGGTCCAATTTTTCGGGTTTTCACTGATATCTCGGAATCCCTGCGTCCTAGCGGGATGACTATTCTATAACAAATAAAAGCTGATTAAATATGCAACAAGTTCTACTCAATAAAGTTTTTCGAGATATCTTTAGTTTTCACATTGAAAGATTCAATGGTCGACAGTTGTCGCCAGATATCATAATGAACACTGAAATTGTTTTTACGTTTGAAGGAAAATACATAAAGTAGTAAAGTAGTATATATTATTGAAGCGAGTGGAGTGCTCTTCAACCCTATAACCGGGATTTTTTTTGGGTGCATCGTTGAAGAGATATCCGTTCAAAAAGGGGGAAAAATGTTTTCCCCCAAAATAACTCACTTTCAAGAGCGGATATTTCGAAAACCAAAGATATCTCGAAAAACGTTATTGAATAGAACTTGTAGGAAATTTAGTAAGTTTTCATTTGTTATAGAATAGTCATGTTGCTACGACGCAGGGTTCCTGAGATATAAGTGAAAACCCGAAAAATGGGACCTTCTAAACCCCCCTCCCCCCGGCACAAAGGCTGCGGGCGGGGACTTTTGATATGTACACCTCCTATCCAGCCCACATAAAGTTACAAAGTCAAAAATTTTGTTCCAAAACTTCCATCTATAACTGTTCGTTGCCTGGACTGTAAAGTCACTGGTGTGTATTTGAAGGCAACAATCAACTGCTCTGAAGAGTGGGATTCAGCTCAACTGTTAATCGTTTTGTCACTATGGATATCCCCAATAATGTGGATATTTTTCCACCCAGGGGTTTTTTCTAGACTGTCTTTTCACTTTAGTTTTAATTTATTCCCAGTATCTCCTTCTAAAACCTGAATTTTCTCTATTACTCTTGTATGATTCTAATGCTATCCACTAATAATGTGCCTTTTGTATCTAGTATTGACATAGTGTCCACCTTCTTGGAATTAGAAAAGACAAAGTCACCTTGACTCAATGGATAAAGTTTTATTTTTTTTCTCGGTTTTCCTTTATTTCTTCAATTACAAAATAAAAATGAATATTAAAATATGTAGCAAACATATGTATTTATGGCAGAATATGTAAAAATATGGAGTTTTGACAAAATATGTAAAATAAAAAACTGTTTAAATACTTTAAAATCACTTGAAACGTGCAGAATTACATCAATATTTACAGTTTACGAATCAGAAATAAATATGGAAATAAAATAACATCCGTTCCATAATGATTAATATTTCTGTAAACCTTCATTTTTAAAATCTTTGTTTTAAAATTTGAAAATTAAGCCATTATACAGGGTGTCCCACATTGAGATGTCATAACTTTAAGGGTTTATTCTGCACCTCATTTGTAGTTCAGGGACGCAGAAATGAGCGTCCTATCTCAACATGTAGCAGAGCTATTCAAACTTTTGTCTATTTTTAAAACTATTGGGTTTTCTTATGAAAAACTGTGTTTTCCGGATTTCTCGTCTCGTAAATGACGACCACATTTTCAGAATCTATATTAAATTTCCAATAAGAAACACTCGTTATTGAAATGTTGTCATGTTAATTAGGAGCTACACTAAGAGCCATATAGATGTGAACTATTGTTATTAGGATTTTTTTAACTCATTCAATATTTTCTTAATCAGCTATTTGTAGACTTAGTGGTTTGCCTCCGCCTCAAAAGTTGCCTTATAAAACAAAATTATTTAAGTCTATTTTTTTCTGATTTCTAAGTCAAAACCAATACATTTGCTTTAGCGTTAAGAAGCCATAACGAATACATTATTTAATTTCACACGAATATGGTGATGTCCCATCCTTCCAACATTAGGTAAAAACACTTTTTGCTCTGATTAAGGATTAGGGGACACTTAGGAAAGAGTGAAAGATGACAGAAAAATATTTTTGAAATAATCAACATTATTTTTTTTTTTTTTTTTTATTTTTTTTTTAACGGCGCATCGACAAATCTCGGCCATTAGCGCCGAATCAACATTATTGTTTTTATTTTATCACAATAAATACAGATCTTATATTTTTCTAATTTGAGTGTCTTGTTTTATTAAATTTCTAATTTTAATTCTATTCTATTTAATAAAATTAGACACTACTTATTTCTGCTTATAAGTTATTGCTTATAAGTAACTGGATTATTCATTACAATCATTATAAATTGTATTGAAAAAAACTCTCTCCTGCAAATATAAAGTGAACAAAATAGATTTAAATGAAAAAACTATTATGCTACTTCTAAAATTTCATAAAACAAGACCCTCAAAGCATAAAAATATAACATCTGTATTTACTTTGTTAACAATAATTGTGATTATTTCCAAAATGTTCTTCTGTTATCTTTCACTCTTTCCTAAGTGTCCCCTAATCCTTAATCAGAGCAAAAAGTGTGTGTAGCTAATGTTGGAAGGATGGGACATCACCATATTCGCGTGAAATTAAATAATGTGTTCGTAATGGCTTCTTCACACTAAAGCAAATGTATTGGTTTTGACTTAGAAATCAGAAAAAAATAGACTTAAATAATTTTTGTTTTTAAAACAACAGGGTACGTGCTAATGGCCTCAGCAGCAGATGCACGTAAACAAACAAACAACAACAGGGTACCATTTTAAAGCTTATTAAATAAGGCAACTTTTGAGGCGGAGGCAAACCGCTTAGTCTACAAATAGCTGATCAAGAAAATATTGAATGAATTAAGAAAATCCTCATAACAATAGTTCACATCTATATGGCTCTTAGTGTAGCTCCTAATTTACATTACAACATTTCAATAATGGGTGTTTCTTATTGGAAATTTAATGTAGATTCTAAAAATGTGGTCGTCACGATACATAGACCAGAAATTCGGAAAACACAGTTTTTCATAAGAAAACCCAATAGTTTTGAAAATAGACAAAAGTTTGAATATCTCTGCTACATGTTGAGAGAGGATGCTCATTTCTGCGTCCCTGAACTTCAAATGAGGTGCAGAATAAACCCTTAAAGTTATGACATCTCAATGTGGGACATCCTGTATATACAAGTGTCAAAATTATCCTATATTTTGAGATCAGAGTTTCTGTACATTTAAATTTAATGTCTTTACCTAATCGCCGAAAATTACAGATTTTCGTCAATTTAAGTTTTTAAATTTACAGAAATTCTGCTCTCAAAATATAGGACAACTTCAACTCCTGTATATATGATCCGTCAATTCTACTATGCTCCCAAAATTATCCACTTAAGATAAAACACTTTAGAATAGTTATTTCATTATTTCCATTGTAAATGAACAAATATTTTAGTTACAGGTTTATATAATGAACGACTAGGTAATAACCAGCTCTCTATATAGACTAGATACATTTAAAAAGTCTGATTTCTTTTTAAATCCGGTTTTAGTAGAAAAATCCAATTTAAATAAAAAAAATCTGATTTAAATAAAAAAAAATCTGATTTAAATCAAATAAATCCGATTTTTTTGATTTTTTTTTTAAAAAATCATGATTTTTTTACACCCTGATTTTGATCAAATAGAATAATTTTTGTAAGAGTGCACACAAACAAAACAATGACAATCAAAAAGAGTTTTTGATATAGTATTAAAATAGTAAAATATAGTATTAAAATATGTCAAGCTCACAGATTGAGAATGAATCACAAAAAGAGGAAATAGCACATGCCAGCTAGAACAAATTTTTATTCTGTAAGTACAATGTTTGATGAAGTACAGATCAGGATAAGGAAAAATATACAATTATAAAAAAGTGGTGGTATATATGGTGCCTATTATACGTGTAAATGTGTTTTAGCTGAAACAAAAATTGTTGACTATAACATAATTTTGTGTCCTTCCTATTATAATTTTGAGTGTTTCTTTTTAGGTTTATGGCCATGGGAATCAGACTCGGTCATTCCAATTTGTGTCTGACCTTATAGACGGACTAATTTCATTGATGAATTCAAACTACACACAGCCTGTAAATCTTGGAAATCCTGTTGAATACTCAATTACAGGTATAACAATCTATTCATTATTTATTTTATTTTAATTTTAACGTCCATTATTATTAACTACGAATTTTAGGACGGGGCCAGACAGCATCGCCACAATCTCTCTCAAATCTTTACTGGACATACCCAAGAAGATCTCCCTCCTGCTTAGACTTTTGAGATCTAGGAAGGACTTTGTATGGGCAATTTTCGGTCCTTCCAAAAGTTTACCAAATTGTTCTTTGGCTCTAGTTGCAAATGCCTCTTTATCAAAGGCCACCAAGACTCCGACAAAGATTAATTCATTAGATACTATTCTATAAAATGGTTTACATCATTTTTACTTCATATAAAATTTGAACTTCAAATGCCCTTAAACCTGATGTACTGGAGTCAAACGGACTCCGGATTCGGATTCAGCATGTCGAAAATTCATAGGAATATATGTATAGTGTCTTCGGAAAAGACCACTTTTTTATTTTGTGTGCCTGTGTAATTAATCAACTAATGTTTATTTAAATTTTAACGTCCATTTATTATTAACTACAAAGTTTAGGATAGGGGCACCCTTTTCTAGCTAGGATAGGGGCAATGCCTTTTCTTTTTTACTGCGCATCGACATCTAGGCCATTTGCACTGCTTTAAAATATTGTTATTACAATTTTAGTCCCACAATATTGTAACAGCAGGCTAGAGAGAAGAAACAAGTAAGTAGATAATAAGAACAGTATCTGTTCATTTCTCATAAAGATTCATGAAACAAAAAATATTCTGCAGTTATAATATTTTTTAATGTTTGATTTATTCCATCTTGGAAATTAGCCATATCATTTAGAGTCAACACTCGGCCCTGGTAAGAAAAGCTTATTTATAGTGGAGAGCACTGAAGATGGAGATATTACTCTGAAAGTACATCACAGTAAACTAATAAAACCTGTGGAGAATGCGGCCTTGCCTTTAATACTTCAGCGGACAATCACCGATTGAATGGCTTTTAGTTTGGAATTTTCAATTTAGCGCCAGCGTTTGCCGAAATAGTTATAAACATTCACTCTAGATGCCAGGAGGACGTAAAAAAAACATTGCTAGAGCGGTCTATTTTCTTCCCAGGTACCTTTCTATGCATGCCCCTCAAAGAAAATTACCCCTATAACAGTATACCATGCAAAAGAATGATTCTTTTTACGGTTCAAACCGCCTTATTTATTTAAATAGGGCTTCTTTTATAAGAAATCAAGCAATATACAAATTTTAGAACCAACAATGTGTCAAAATGTATGACATATCATTGTCACAGAAAAATAGTTAAAGGCTCAGGCACGCAGGACACGATCTGTCGTTGCGGGCAGCAATCCAATGATGGTCACATAGGACATGATATCTATCTATTTTAAATAAAGCATATACATTCAACTAGCAAGGTAAAATTCATGTATTTTTTTATTAAAACAACATAACCTCAAAACATAAGATTTTCAATGAATAATTTAGTTTCTTCACTCATTTTTTACCAAACTGATTACGTGACAAATCTTTAATTTTTACAACAGTACTGCCCGGCAAAGCGATAAAGACTAGCTCGCTGCGACAGATCGTCCTTTGTTTGACGGGGCTGATGCTATACTGTGTAATACAACTAGATCGTCCACCACCACTGGTCAGATATTCCTGCCTGCCACAACACAGATCGCGCTTCCTGTGCGCTTGAGACACAGATTCTACGTTCTTATGGAATATAATTTCTGATGTTCTTCAGAGTAACAACACTAATTGTTTTTGTTAATTAATTATTTTTGTCTTTTAGAGTTTGCCATTTATATAAAGAAGTTAGTTGGTGGTAACAATCAAATAGGGAGCACAGAAGCTGTGGAAGATGACCCTCAGAGGAGGAAACCTGATATCTCTATAGCCAAAAAGCATCTCAATTGGGAGCCAAAGGTATTTTAACTTAATCGAACTTTTATATTTTAAAAAAATATGATTTTTTTTATCTATTGATTTTAAAGTAGTTTCTAAAATCAGTAGATAAAAAAAGTAAATTTTAGGGTTGAATGACAAGTGTTGAAGCTATAAATAAAAGTAATTTATTAAAAATTAAATCAATCAAATTAACATTACTGTTTTCCATTACTACAGGTTCCTCTTGAAGAAGGTTTGCTGAAAACAATAAACTACTTTCAAGAAGAATTAGCTAGGACTGCAAGTTCGAAACCAAGCTAAGCTCTTGGACCATTGAAGATAGTTTATTGTCAGGAAGAAATATTGCTTTCTTCAGCACACGCACTAGTTTGAATAATAAAATATGGCTGTATACTGTAAGAATTGAAAATGTCAAAGATCTCACCAGCTATTTTATTGCTGGCAGTATTTCTAATTATTCTTTCCTTCTCTCTATAATAAATATTTATTCTTCTTACAAAAGTATGGGTAGTTACGTATTAGCTCTACCATATCTAATTCAGAGATCTGGGTTATCAGTGCAGACGCATAACTCATTAGAATTTTGGCCAACATGGTGACAACATAATAGCAAGGAAAAAAAGAGACTGTTTTGAAGCCAATAAATTGTATATTGGCCCATTTTCCATTGGAAAACCAGTGTCCTATATTATCAACGAGTTGGATTGACTAGGGTTGAATGAGCGGAAACACATGGCAATTATGATGCCTTTAACATAAGTGCTACGTGTTTCTACTCGCTTTGCTGGCTCAAGTTTTTATCTAAAATCTAGTCAACCAAATTCGAAAATATACATAAATAGTCTTTCCGTGGCCATATTGGCAAAATTCAATTGAATTCTGCGCCTGTGCTGATGATCCAGATCTCTGACCTGGATGTGGTGGAACTAATGTGAAAGTACCAAAATATGTATGTGGGCGTTTGAGAGTTTAACATTTATAAATAAGAATATCATTTATGACTTTTTGCAGTCATAAACAATAAATTTACTTAAGAAGGGCCAAGCTTTTCTAAAGTTTGTATTTTGGATATGTAAATTATATTTCTTTAATAAAACATCTGTGATAAATAAAGAAATACTTTATTTATAAATCCTTATTTGTTTTGAAGGGAGACCAGAGTTCTGGGTGCAATTCTACTAGGGTTTGTGGCTTTTCTTTCTAAAAAAAAAATCAGAATCATTGGCATATGTATGGGACATTACCATCTTGCCGTACGAATAGCCCATATATTCAATAATTATGACCCAAATTTCAATTCGATGTTGGGGGAGTTGTCTCCAGCTTCTTAGAAATAAAACAATTACTGTAAGTTTTTTTCTCTCTTTTTCTTGATCTTTCCTCTTCTTCCACGGCGTAGGAGTAATCTTTAGGTAGAGCCTGATCCATAAATCCCAGCCCTGTGCCAGCACCTTCCTCACTCTTCCTGTGTGAATCTTCCCTGTATTTTCAAAGAGCTTCTTACAATTTTCCTGTATTTCAGGTGAGATCTCTCATTATGATGGGTTTGTCCTCGCTATTGTCCACCTCCTTCTATAGTTTTCCAAAGAATGCTTTGAGTTTGGGTACATAAGCATGAAACAACAAACAACCCTTGTTTCCATTGTTAACCATGACCATTATGACCCTGTTATTGAATTATTTCAAATCCTTGAGGAGGTAGTTTGAGTTTTCATGCCCCATTTGGTATGTTCCTCTAAACTCACACCAGAATTCAGTAACATGTATTGTCCAATTCTTTGGTCCCGTTTGCCTTTCTTGTATGTTTCTATTATGCAAGAACAGCCAATCTGGCCCTGCTTATTTCCTCTACCGGGTCCATTTCCTTCCTATTTAGACCTTTCACGTTTCAAGTCAACTACTGCGTTTTCCATACCATGCCTTACTATACTAGTTAGTTAGCTATATTATTAATAAATTGACATTAAAATAAAAATAAATTAAATATCACTTCATAAATTTATTTTCTTCTTGAAATAATCTCAAACTATATTATTATTTTGTCTGGCTCTTCCTCTCAGAAACAGGTTGGCTGCATATAAATAAATTTTCATTTCAGTTTGAATTTATGTGTATATATATATATATATATATATATATATATACCTACCTAGTGAAATGTAAGGTCATGACCTTACATTTCACTATGTAGATAGTGTGTTCAGAAGTTCAGAAATAAGCTCTGGCCACCTGGTTTTCCTCTCTGCAGGTACTCATTAAAGGGTGGATAGTTCTAGGGACGGTTGGACCCCCCCCCCCAATGAAAGGCTGCCTTGAGTTAACCCTAACCTTTGCCCTATCCCATGAAAAGTGGTATTTGATTGGTGTTATATACTATTTCTCTTGGGTAATAATGTTTTCATTTTATTTCCCTTGCACTACTCATGTCACACACCAAAGGAATGCAATAAAAAAAAAAAAAAAAAATCTACTTCAAGCTGCTTTAGCCCTTGATAATTGGGCCCCCGCTGAATCTAATGTGACTTGAGTACTGTACGACTTGTACCATATTCATTTCCCTCAGGAGAGTGTAGACTGGGGGGACTTGCATATTTTAGCGTGGTTCCTCCCTCCCTTCATAGGGAGGAACCCCGCTTATAAGGTTGATCTCATGAAACAATCCTGAAGTGCCGACTAGAAAATTTTGCGTTTCAGAACCCCTAAATACCGAAAATGATGGTGGTTCAAATTTGTATATATATATATATATATATATATATATATATATATATATATATATATGTATTTATATGTATATATTTATAACTATTTTTGTCTGTTCGCTCTCTAGCTCCCAGACGAATGGTCTTTCGTCTAATTTGAAAGGTCAAGTTCGTTAACCAGCAGAATCCGCCCACTGGAAGATGGTGTTTGGGGCGAAATTCGCGCAAAAAAAATCGTAACGCTTACGTTTTTGAGTTCATAAGCTTGTAAGTACTCGTTTTATAGGCTTCTTGGGCTAGGAAAACGAATGAAACCATTTTCAAGGCGATAGCTTTAACCGTTTTCGAGAAAATTGGAAAAATAGTTGTTGACTAACGTTTTTGGTTTGGGTACTTGGAATCATGTGATTCAGTTGAAACATTTTCTGCATGTTTGAATTTCATCAAAACTAATATGTTCAAATTTTGATTACGTTTGGAGTTAAGTAAGGGTTAGAATAAAATATTTTATAAACAGTCATGAAAAGCTTTGGGAACTTCGTATACTTTCATTAATATCTCGAAAACGGTTGAGAATATTGGTAAGCGGAAGGCTACCATTCGAAAGCTTACTAAATGCTCTACAAAAAACGTTTTAATTAGGCGATATTAATTGGAGAAATAAGTGCTAAAACTTTGAAGTAATTGATTTTGTTTATTCGAACAGTTCTTTTTCTATGTTTTTATTCCTTGTTATTTTTTGATTGCTTATAGTTGGATAATGTATTTGACAATAAAACAGGTTAAGTAAAATAAGAAAAAGAATTTATTGTTAGAAAATTAGCTTTCAAGACAGAGATTCTTCTAAGACCTTGTGCCCCTATGCGGCGGCCTTTCTGGGGTCGCCAACCCATGCAGGTAAAACCATAAAACCGTTTTCTTGAAATGGTTTTATGGTTATTACAGTTATTATTTTGGTTCCACTTTTCTTGAAAGTGGAACCAAAATAATAACTGTTTCTATTTTAATCTTTCCAAATGAAACTAGGGATAAGAACGGAACCGCGCTTTGATGATGCAGTTCCTGCGAGTCGGACTTTTCATAATAAAAATTGTTTATATTTTAAGTATTTGACAATAACAACTGAGCTTTTGGCTCCTGAATAATTTTCCTTTGTGTAATTCTTATCAATTCACAACATATATGTAGATTATAAAAGGTGCCTTAGTGATTATAATAATTGGAAGATTTATTGGAACTGTTTGTTTGTGTCTTAAGAGGAACCTCAATTACAGAGAGGAAACTTACAAATTTCATTGGTAATCTGCTATAATGGATTCATTAGTATAATGATAATCAACTAAGTTTGTATACTTTTGAAGATGAAAAAAATTCTATTAGTTACCTAATTTCAATTCCTATTGTGCTAAAGAGTAAATGAAAGGTAGGCTATGTGGGAAAAGAATTTTGCACCATATTTTTATATTATTATTTTTTTCTTTAAGAACTTAGCAAATTAAGAAAATAGGATGTCAAGATAAGATATTTCGGTTATATGTATGCAAAGAGAAGCAGGTCCTCCGCTAGGAGGGGGGGGGGCAAGGTGGACAATTGATCAGGGGCCCATGGTCTCAGGGCGCCATTTTTTAATTGCAGTATAATTTGAAATAACGAAATAATATACTTAAGTATAGTTCACATAATTATTATTGAGAACAACGAATGGATAACTTTCTAAATTCTCTATTTCTAATATATAAACTAGCTTTTAAATATTGTCAGTCCTAACATTTTAAACCCAATGAAGTGCCCATTTACCTTAGACAATACGTGAATTTTCCTCTCCCGTCAATTACAAATGTATTTAATTTTGTTTTCAGAGAAAAATCAGTTTTAAATAGTTTTTGATAATTTTAATGGAGGGGGGGGGGGGGGGGGTAAGGAGCCCGTGAAGTTATTTGGACAGGGGCCCCTAATTCCTCACGGAGGCCCTGAAGAGAAGTATAGGTGGTTAGCAATTGTTGATGATTAATTGGATTGATTACTTAAAATTAGAGGCTCCTTAAGGATCTTTTCCCACTAGGCATGATGAATTTCCTTTAAAAAAAAAAGAAAATCATATCACTCCTATCCTGGCTAGAAAAGGATAGTAACCTGTTGAAAATCTGTCCAAAAATCGTTGTAATTGATAAGTAGAAGATAAAAGTTAATCAAAATTATTGAAACTGTATAATTTTAATTAGGAGCATTTTAAATACGTATTCCTATAATCTACTGGGGTTTTAAATAATGGAATTTCAACCAAACTGTAAATTAATTAAGTAAGTAATAAATTTATAATTTGAAATAAATGGAATTAGAAGAAAAAAAGAATTATTAATAACAAATTCTAATGAATTTAAATTTCTTTTATTCATACAATTGTTATTCACTGGCATGTTCGATTTACTTGAATATCAGGTTGGCATTGGTAGAGGTTACTCTCTTTTCGTTGTAGAAAACTCCTTAGTTCGGAGACATGGTTGTTGTTAGTATACATTTTACTACTTTATTATCTATTTCCATCCTTTTTATTATTTGAAATCCATTTGCTAAAATTACATCAATAAGACTTATTTATCGTTTTGGCCATATTTTGATTGAAATTTGTTTACTTGACGTTATTAAACAGATTTTGTAACCTTCGCAAGCATGCGAAAGAAATGTTTTGTCTTAAAATGTATACGCATTTGTATAAATGAGCAATTATTTGAAACGCACTGTTTATAAAATGTTTGTTTACATTTATTTTTATTTGTGTACAGCAAGACAAGAAGAAGAAAGCTCCTCCAGCGCCAGGAGCCCCTGCTGGTGGGAAAAAGAAGGTTATCAAGAAGGATCCCAAAGATAAATCCAAGAATATTATGAGAGAAGTTAAAATTAGGAAACTTTGTCTCAACATTTGTGTAGGCGAATCTGGTGACAGACTTACAAGAGCTGCTAAGGTATTTTTCTTTTTTATTTATATTTTTACGAGTGTTACTTTGAAAGGTTTACTTAATTTGGTACTCTGAGACCATTTGAATCCAATGTGATACATAGGGAAGGCAATTGATGCAAAATAACTAAGTCCATTCTTCACTTCAAGTGTTTTTAATACAGAAATTTGTATTTTGCCATTCATTTCCATAGCAATTATTACATTCAGTTTTCTTATTAATATTTGTCATTTTTTAAATTATTTCTGTCTAGTCATTCGTTTGGGGACCTTTATTCTAATAAATGAGATTAGGCCTCTACAAAAGTAATATCATTCTAGCCGTTTAAAACTGCTAATAGTAATTCAAGTTTTGTATTGGCTAGGTTTGATGACTAAATATATTTTTTCCTATTCTCCTATTCTTAATAATTAATTTATTGAGGTTGACATCTCTTTGAATTATATGAATATCACTGGCCCTTTTGCATTTCATTGTTTTACTTGGAATTAGAAATATTGAAATTGAGTTAACACTGCATTTTTGCTTGAAATTTCTTGAAAATGCAGTAATTCAAATTCTTTTCTACAACCTGCACATAATAGCTTATAGTAAATAAATATGAGTGGCATGTATGTTTGTATCTACTTATTTAGTAGAGAGAAATATACTTTCTTTCATAAATATATATGTAAAATTACAGCATGCTCACAAGATTGCGATGGCTAAGTTGTTTTCTTAATTATCAGAGCTAACTAAACATTTATGATAAATAATTAAAGCTATTTACCCAATAGCTTTTTTAGCTATTGCCCAATAGTTTTTCTTCTTTATTAAATTGACCATTCAGTAATATTATTTTTTTTTTCTTACATATTACATTAAGTGATCTTTGCATATACAGGTGCTCGAGCAATTGACAGGACAACAGCCAGTATTCTCAAAGGCAAGGTACACTGTTAGATCATTTGGTATCAGGAGGAATGAAAAGATTGCTGTACACTGCACAGTCCGAGGAGCTAAGGCTGAAGAAATTTTAGAACGTGGCCTTAAGGTTAGCTTAACATGTGTATAGTTATATTTAAAGAGATCAGTATGTTCATTGTATCTCATACTCTGTTTTTATATGATACTATGGTCCTTGCGTATTAGCGTCAAAGCAGGTTAAAGAGTCGGGTCCCTGGAGAGCTGGATCAAGGAGTCGAATCACTTTTTGCCAATATGGTGACGGAATTATCAACCATTTGGGTTAACTAGTTTTTATGTAACCTTTATCGAGCGAAAAGGTATAGCACTTATATTAATAGCATAATTGCTATGCGTTTCCGCTCGCTCAAGGTTATATCTAAACTCTAGTCAATCCAACTTGTCAATAAAGATAAAGGATGGTTTTTCGCTGAATAATGGACTGATATTTCAATTTAGCATCGCTTCAAAACAGTCTCTTTCATCCCTGCTATTCTGTCGTCGCCGTATAAACTCTGTTAAATATGAATCTAAATAATAAACAACAATTGCATGGGTAAATAAAACACAATAGCCAATGAACCTATGCTGCTCTGATAGTGATTGACCAATAGAAATGCGTTATCCAGGATCCAGATCTCTGAACGAGAACCGGCGCTTTAACCTGCTTTGACGCTAATACGTAAGTACCGATGTTTTTATGAATTATTACTGTTTTTATGAATTATTTATACCTTAGTATTTTCACCATGTTGAGGTATGGTTTTGTTTTTATTTATGGCATTTTTTACATCATGAGTTGTTTAGCATTGGACTCATGAAAGACATATAGAATAAACTCTTGATTGAGTAATTATAGAATTTCTAGAAATAAAATCCATTTATTAGCTCCAGACACAACAGGGATCTGGCATTATAAAAGAAAAATTTCAGGCCTGAGCTCTGTGGGAAACCTCCCTGCTCTAAGTGCTTCGGCCCTGGTATAAAGTTAAATACTTTAAGCTGTGCCCCTTGCAGAATGTCAAGTCAATTAGGTTTAAAAAAAAATACCCAACACGTTTCATGTTTCTTATTTATTGGTGCCTTTTCTGTGATATGTATTTTCCTATATAAATAAAATCACTCAATTATGGGAGAAAATAGAAACATCTTTACTTGAGATTTCTTGACTGTGGCTTGAGTGTATTTTTCCTTTGTATTGTATATCAAGATTTTTTTTTTTTTTTTTGTTAACGCCGCACATACATCTTAACCAATATCGCCAAAATCCCTGCTGCCGGTGGGACTTGAATTCCCATCTCCTGCATGAGAATTCACGGCATTAGCTAAGTAGACCATTGGAGGACCAAATATTGGGTTTTATTCCTATAATCTCTATCTGGCTGCCAGTTCATCAGTTATTTGAACAAAAATTTGTCTTTTTTCGTGAAATTATGAATACACTTTTGCCAAGTTGCTTAAGTATGTTTAATTGAAATATAATTAGTTAACTCCTAAAGAATTCACTCTAGAGATTTTCCCAAGGCGTCAAAAGATTTAAATTAAATTTCTAAATAACGGAACATCTAGGAAATTTTATTACAAATCATTTGACACTTGGGAAAACTTCTAGTAAGAATACTTTTGGAGTTGAGGGCAAAAGAAATAAAGAAAAAAATATATCTTTTATATTTATATGTCAAAATATTTTTCAACATAAAAATTTTAAAACAATTAATTATATTTCAATTAAACATACTTGCAGCCAAATTTTGATAGGAAACCTGGAAGAAGTGTTTCTGATATTAATAATTTCATGTATAAAATAGATTTTGCAGCCTGGTCTCGTACTACTTGTATCGTAAGAATAATTAGTAAATCCAAATAGTATTATATTAGTGCAATCAACAACATATTTTGACATACTCATGGCAATGTCCTTGAAATCAAAACGAACGTTTGCAAATTTTAAAAAGGTATCTATAATCCTTCAAATAGCCAAAACTAATGAGGATTTTCTTAATCTATCTCTATGTTTTTTTATACCTTTTATTCTACTTTTAACTTAAAAATCCCCCTTAAAACTTTAAAAAATAATTTTTTTTTTAGATATGACTAAAAATGTGAGCGATACATGTTTTACCTTTCCTTGAGTTTCTTTTGCAGGCCTTGGGATCGATAAAGTAACAAATCTGTTGCTTAATAACTAGTTTATTGTGTATTGCATTTATTTATTTTTTTATTTAAGACAATCAACAAATTTATTACATTTAAATTATAATTTTATGTGTTTTTGTGTATTGAATCGAGATCTGTTATTGACAACTATTTAATTCCCACATTTCTTTCTAGGTTCGAGAATATGAACTGAGAAGGGATAATTTTTCAGGCACAGGCAATTTTGGTTTTGGTATTCAGGAACATATTGACTTGGGAATCAAGTACGACCCAAGCATTGGAATTTATGGTCTGGATTTCTATGTAGTCCTTGGGAGGCCAGGTATGTAATTTTTTTTAATCATTTTATAATCATTGAGCTAAGAGTTGTTGATGTGCATGGGGGCGCCATTAAGAAAAGTTAATTTGACCAATACAATTCAAAGGATTGTCTGTACTAAAGAACAATTGGTTTGCCCAAATAAGAAATACCCATATATTTTGCTTATAGTTGGATTAGAGGAAGTTTTGAAAAAAAATGCACAATACAAAAATGATTACTACAACTTCAAAACTGTATTCCCAATTCTTCTTGTTGTTACAGCATGTTAAAATAACAAATAGACTGACTGACACACTTTCACATTTATAATACAAGTAAGGATTAATTGTTTATAAATTTTGTATCAGGTTTCAATGTAGCCCATCGGCGTAGGAAGACTGGTGTTGTTGGTTTCCAACATAGGCTGACAAAGGAGGATGCAATGAAATGGTTCCAACAGAAGGTACTATTTTTCCCAAGCTCTTATTTCCTTAACTATCTTTTGTGTTAATAACCACAAATAATTTATTTTATTTTATTTTTTTCAGTATGATGGAATCATTTTACCTGGCAAGAAGTAATTTTTATCTTCTTTTACTATTAAAATTTTTATTTAATGGGTTGTTTTTATTACTGACCTACCCCTTTATTCTTAATCTTGGATTCATTTTGGCCAATTTTACTATCCTCTTATAAATGAAAGATTTTTGGGGCAGATTATTTATAGGTTATACTCTTTTCTAGCCAGTGCAGGGGGAATCAAAAACCTATGACCTTAGTCACAAAGTGGTTATACCTTGGCAATCATGGCCACCAGGCCTCCTTAATTTTGCAATATTGCATCCTAAGATATTAAATATATATTTCCAAGAAAAAAGATATTCTGTGTCTTATAAAGTTAAAAAAAAATGCAGCAAAATAACAAAGTGTATTTTTTGTAAATATTTCTAATGTTTTGTTTGTTCTCTACAAAGTTATGTTTAAGAAGGACATGGGCTTATTAAAGGGGGGACTGAGGGGGTTGCAGCCCCTCCCCCAAAATCAGTAAAAATGTCACAAAAATCTTAAAAATAAATTAACACGTTCAGTGCGGCTGTGAGGTAAGTATCCTCCCCCCCATAAACCATACCATTTTTCATATTTTATGAAAACAAAATTCACAACAACCTTTAATAACACTCACAATACCTTTTATTTTTATTATAATAATTTTACATTTGACTTACATAAAACATTGCCACACTAAAAAAGTAAAATAATTCAAGCGGTTAAACAATAGGAAATAATTACTAGGGCATTGAAGCACGAAAAACAAAGACCTTCGTAGAGCACTCCTCACAATATGTGCGGACTTTCTTGACCTTTTTATCAGGTTCTTTAGAGGTCATGGTTTTCATAAGCTTTTATTAGCAGCCTGAGCATTTTTTTCCTCTTCCTTTCAATGTTGTGAGCTAGCGTGTGGTTGTGTTTAGGTTGTCTGGGGTGTTCCAATACTTCTTATTCTGGTTCCAGGGCTAATGCTTTTGACAAATTATCACGGGGCCACTTAACCCCGTGCTATTTTTTATCGGATTTTGATTGATTTTCAAAGTTAGTAACACATAAACATATTGGTTTCAACCCATTGAAATGTTTAAAGCTGAAACTGGGTCGGACATTTTTTGAAAGGTTACCTCTTACACGCTCCGCACTAGTGGAAAGTTAGACACGGGGTCAATCGACCCCGTACAGCACTGAACTTGTTAAGTGAGACCACTTAGTTCAGAAAACAGGTTCACTTACTAATAACACATTCTCTATATCCTTCCTGATAAATCCCTTTATCTCCTTTCCTGTATTAGTGCAAGTTAATTGTTGAATTTAATTGCAAAAACAATTAAGCGATGTAAAGGACACCATGTCATATATTTTTAATTGTTCAGGAGAGCCAATTTTCCATAACTTTGAACTATTAAAATTTTTTTTTATTTTGTTGCTTAAAGAAAATTTTTCACGTTATTGGCATTGATAGGTAGGTAATTAGAAGTATTGATCATAGGTTACACAATTGTTAATTTTGAGTTTTTGTAATTTCGACTATTTCATTGTTAATCTTGGGAGTTTGCAATTACAAATAAATTTTTAATTGTAATTGCAGGCTAGTAAAATTGAATTGTCAATCATTTCTACAATTAATTTTTGATCACCTCTGCTTAATAGTATTTTTTTTTTTTTTTTACGGCGCATCTACATCTTGGCCATTAGCGCTGGGCTATCTATAGGTTGCCACCCTTTTATAATGCAAACAGCACGTGGTCGGTCACCCATTCAGGTACTGACCACGCCCGATGTTGCTTAACTTCGGTGATCTAAGGGAACCGGTGTATTCAACGTGGCTATGGCCGTTGGTGCTTAATAGTATACCAACTTCTGTTAATGGAGGATATAGTAAAACTTCCAATTACAATTGGTGATTGTGAGATTTAGCAATTTCCATTAATCAATTGTAACTCGCGGGATTTTGAGATTACAGTTAAATTTGTAATTACAGGTTAGAACAGTTAAACTTTTTACTCATTCGAGACTGTAAGCGATTTTTGAAACGTATGCATCCTGGGCTGAAGCTATTTTTGTGCTAATGGGTCCGCATGCCCCGAGGCCTGATAGACACGGCCACTTTTGTGCCAAGGGGATTTTTTCTCTTTGGGACTGGAAGCCACTGCTGTGGTAGGATTTTTGCTGTATCTAGTGCTATGTGTTGTAAGCTCTAGTTACTCTTGTACCCACTTGAGGTGATTAAAATTTACTTTGAGCCTAATGAATAAATGTTTTCCTTTGCATAGTTCATGTCTCTTTGAAGGCCCTTATGTGTTGATTTGTACATAGAGCTAATTCTCCATGAACATTACAGGGACACCAAAATATTCCACTGGGTATTATTTAAAAAATAGGAAAGACATAAAAGTTTTTAAGCTAGAAGTTGACTTCTATTGAAGGATTTTTTTTTTTTTTTAAGAAAAACATAACAAGAGGTTATTAGTATAAATGAGGAGAGGACCTGCTTTTTAATATCATATGGGCTCACCTATTTAATCTAATATGTGGTTCACCATCACATAAGGGTTAATTGATCATGGGCATATATAAGGGGGGGCTGAGGCCCCTCCCCCGAAATTTTGATTTGATTGTTAAAAATTGTATAAAACCCCAGAAAATAAATTAAATAAGATCATTTAGTTCATAAAAAATATTCTATTTTGAGTGTGATAGCGTTTTAGTTGGCTAAAACTCTTGAAAAATCTAAATAGTTAGTATTCCATACACCGGAAATGGTCTCAGACCCCCGAAATTATTTCCTATATACACCCATGTTGATAATCGTTTCTTCAATTAATTTTTGTCCACCTTAGCATAATAGTAACATTTGTTAAAGGAATATGTACACCTTTAAGCGGTATCGGTTTCCGGAACCGAGATATATCTTCCATGTGATGGGAATCCTCATTAGATGCGTTTTCGTAGAAACTCAGACTTTGGGAAACTTGTGACTTCGTTGGGAGAATCGACCTCTTTGGTTGTTGGAAGGTATCATTTTGTTAGGTTATGTGTAGTACTTTCCCTATTCCTAAACATTAATGTAGTGAGAAAATGTATTACAAGTTTTTGATTTATTAATATAAATAGTCAATACCCTTTGTGACTAGATTTTTGCTACGACTATGTTTGGGAGAATTTCTCGAAGCCTTAGCTTTCTAGTTGTACCTAGGAGAGTACAGATTGCCAGTGTTGCTAGAAAAATACATTATACTGCCTGCATAAGGCATTATTCTAGTGATTCTTCAGGAGCAAAGAGGCAGCCCTTTGCACAAATTGAAGGCAGATTCCTTCTGGAATTTACATGTAAAAAGTGCAACTTACGAAATTCTAAAACTATATCAAAATTGGCCTACAATAAAGGTGTTGTGATAGTTGAGTGTGATGGCTGTAAAAATAACCATCTGATTGCAGACAATCTGGGGTGGTTTTCTGATCTCAATGGTAAGAAAAATATAGAAGAAATTTTAGCTGAAAAGGGGGAGACTGTCAAAAAGGGTATGGCCCTTGGGAATTTTGAAGTAGAGAGTTGTGAAGGAGATAAAAAGTAAATAATTTTTTTCTAAATATTTAAATGTATTGTATTTTTGTAATAAATAATTTTATTTAATAGTTATTGAAAATCTTTCCTTCATCAATCTGGTTGTTAAAATGCTCATTCAACTTAAATAATCTTTATCAATGCACAAGTTTGAGAAAATCTCTGAAAATCCTTCAGAGAAACAAAAATGTCTTCATCCTAAAACTATATTGTTCGATGGAATGACCTTTACTTTAGCTACAATTAATTTAAAATATACTGTGAAATACTTATAAGAAAAATTGGTAAGGAATCTATTAATTGTCACGAGGGAGACATTATTTCAAAGTTGTTTTTTTTCTCCCAAGTTCTCTCTATTTTCTTAAGCATAGTTGATCCAGCCATCATTAATGATGAAATCTGTCATCATATTTATTTTTATAGTGTGAGAAGAGATACATTTTTAAGTTATTCTGCATGTTGAGAGTCAGATGTGATTTTTTTAAATTTATTTCTCTTTTGGTTTATCAATTGCCAAGGTCATTTGCACTCAGTCAGATGTTATATTTAAAATGTATTCGATGTGAAAATGAAAATTATGTTTTCAATTTAATCTCTCTCTCTCTCTCTCTCTATATATATATATATATATATATATATATACTAGCCGAATATCCGTGCCTCGTCACGGTAAAAAAGTAGTTATTTAATTGCGTTAAATAATGTATCAGCAAAATTAAAGCTACTACATAATTATTTGCAGTTTATTATAGCACGTCTTCCGTCATACTATATTTTATACATCAATTGTTATGTAATCTAAGTATAATGTTTCTTGACACTGGGGCACAGGGGGAGGGGTCTGCAGCCCCCCTCCGATTTTATGATTTGAATGTAAAAATGTGTCTTAAAACCCTTAAAAATAAATAAGATCACTTAGTTCATAAAAAATATTTAATTTAAGTTGTAATAGCGTTTTATTTGCCTAAAACTATTCTAAGTTCTAAACTGTTACTATTCAATACCACAGAAATTTTCCCAGCCCCCTGAAATTATTTCCGATATACGCCCATGGTTACCAGTAACATCAGTGTAACCAATGCAGGTTAAATTTCGTGGTCAATAATAAATGTATGTTAAAATTTATGTCTCATATTTCATTTGGAAACACCCATTATATTTGCGAGCATGACCAAGAGGTGTTGTGACTGGGGATGCTGATGGGTGAGGAAGCTGTGTAAGGGTTCGGGATATTATTACCTCAGATGGACCATCACCAAGTATAGCGAAAACTCTATGGTGGACAAATTGATATTAACCGCAATTAAAATGGTGATTTTGTCCCTCATAGCGTAAACTCTATGAGAGACAGTTTATTTCTAGTAATTCAAGGACTGTCATCATAGTTGAAATTAACCTCAATTATAAATAATACTATGAAATAGATAATGAATGGCAACGGCTGTTCTTTATCGTCCTAGCATGCTGCCAAGGCTTACCTCCTCTAACCAACCAGAACTTTAAACCCCTCTAAAAATACTTAAAAATTTGAATATAAAAAAATCCTTTCTTAGCGAGTGTCTACGTTCTATAGGGAGTGTTCATGCAAAATTTCAAATTTTTCTGTCGAGTGGTTTGGGCTTGGCGATGATAGGTCTATAGGCTTAATGAACTAAGCTGTTATAAAACTACTACTACAACTATCATGGAGACTTGCCAAGATAACGCTTCTTCCCGTCGAAAAGTTATGCTAGTAACACTAGATGTGAGGAATGCGTTTAACTCGGCTAGATGGATTGACATACTTAAGGCGCTGAGAAGGTTCTCAGTCCCACTGTACCTGCTTAGATTGTTAGAAAGCTATCTGAGTAGCAGGTGGCTCCTGTATCAGTCGGCGGATGGAACCCGCTCGAAGATCACGGCCGGTGTAGCACAGGGGTCGATTTTAGGCCCAGACCTCTGGAACGTGCTTTATGATGAGCTGCTCTGTGAAGAGATGCCGAACGAGTGTTTCCTCGTGGGATACACAGACGATATAGCTGCAGTTATCGTAGCAAGGACACTCGAGGACCTCCAGATGAGGCTTAATCAAGTAATGTGCAGAGTGGTCTTTTGAATGGACAATCACGGGCTAAGTTTAGCGATGGAGAAGACTGAAATCGTCTTGCTAACAGGACAGAGAATTCAGACCATTCTCGAGTAGGCCCTGTGACCATAAGGTCAAAGAGAGCTCTTAGGTATCTAGGTTTGAGGCTAGATAACAAGCTTACCTACTGAGATCAGATAACCTTCGCAGCTGAGAAGACAGCCGGAGTCTCCACCAACCTTGGCAGGCTTATGTCCAATGTTGGTGGCCCTCTGGCCAGTAGGTGCCAGGTCCTCATGATGGTAGTGCAGTTGATCCTCCTCTATGGATGTGAGGTCTGGGCAGGTGCCCTGCAGAGGGAATGCCATCGCAAGAAGTTAGCAACAATTCAAAGAAGGGGAGCACTCCGTATAGCTTCGGCCTACAGGATTGTCTCGGAGCCGGCGGCATTGGTGGTGGCCGGGGTTATACCGATCGACCTCCTAGCTAGAGAAAGAAAGCTTATCTATGATGGTATCCTTGATAGGACAATAGCTAGGAGAGAAACCTTGAAAGCTTGGCAGGAGCATTGGGAGGCCGAGACCAGGGGGAGGTGGACTGCCCGGATTGTCCGGGACTTGAGTGCATGGGTAGGCAGGGAGTTTGGTGAGGTGGACTACCACCTCACCCAGTTCCTTACCGGCCATGGAAACTTTCAAGGCTTTCTTTGGAAGTTAGGAAAAGTAGATAGCCCGCAATGTCAATACGGGTATTCAGGCTATGATGATGTTCACCACACATTTTTTCAGTGTAACTGGTGGGAAGAAGAGCGAAGAGGCCTAAGCAGGGACATTGGCCCTTTCTCGCCGGAAACCATAGCAGGAATAATGCTAGGGAGCCCTGATAAGTGGAGCGCTGTTGCCATTTTCACAACCAGGATCTTGCTAAAGAAGAAGAGCGAGGGGAACAGAGCTATTCCCCCACATACACCAGAAAATATAGTAGGTCCCCTTTAGGGGAAAAGCGGTACCCTCTTGAAGATTGGCCAAGTAGTTGTTCCAAGAGGGAACAATACCAGAAATGAGGGGTTTTTGGTGGGTGAGAGTCCCACACCCTGGGGATTTGCTCGTGGCAAGCACCCTGAAGGCCTTGTAGGTTTTCCCCTCATTGCAAAAAAAAAAAAAAATAAAAAAAAAAAAAAAAATAAAAATAAAAGAAAAAAACTGTTATAAAACGCCTATTTGTTTAAAGCACTGATTTATTGGTGCGAATAATTGGATTCTAAACTCAGGCTGACAAGTTAACTTTTCTAAAAAAATTAAAATCACTAATGGTGTATTCTATCCCCTATAGCCATACAGTTTCAGAATTTTAGTTCTCTCTAATTTAAGCTTTAAATAAAAGATGCTTTATGCACCCAACTAGAAGAGGCTGGCTCCATTAGAATTTGCTGGGCTGTTATACGAAGCCTGGTAGTCTGTTTGGTTCAGGCCTCAAAAGTTGTTCGGATAACTGGGCTCAAATCCCAAATTATCCCTTCTAATGTTACAGATTATGAATAGATGTTGTATTCATCTGTTTAGTAAATTAATTATATTGTTTAAGATTTGGTGATAAATACCTGGACTTTTCGTGTACAATTATAAGAAGATCGTTTGTTTTCCACTCTTAGATAAATATTGACTATGTTTAATCATTATAATTTTAATTGTAAGGCCCCTTATCATCAATAGATTTTTTCCTATGGCTTGTCTACAAGTTAGCCCCATTTTGTAGCTGCAATATGAGTGATGCCTCATATGATTTGAAAGAAAAGCCATCGCCCCTACACTGAGAATCAACCTTACATCAGTTAATGGTTAACATCTCAACACTCACAACCATTGAGACTAAAAAATGCATTCATTTTATGGAAAGGATACAAATATACACATGGACAAAAGCTTTTATTTTCAATAAACCAAAAGTTGAAGCTTTTCATAAAACACAATATAAAAATTTTCATAAAAAGGCATGCTCATTGAAAGTTACAAATAATTCTCTACAGAATATTTTGACTTGATCCATTAATACTGACTATAAATGGTTATAGTATATTATTTATCACATATTAATGTGTTGAGTAAAATGCATGCTGCATATAAT
The DNA here is from genome assembly GCA_946811695.1 of Gonocerus acuteangulatus. Classification (NCBI taxonomy): domain Eukaryota; kingdom Metazoa; phylum Arthropoda; class Insecta; order Hemiptera; family Coreidae; genus Gonocerus; species Gonocerus acuteangulatus. Next base: position 66,010,899 of record OX328128.1, read on the forward strand.
TCTATACATTCATACACTATATACATAATAATAAACAAATCAATATCATTATTTTACTCCATTGTTGTACATGACATTTCTAACAAAATTTGAAAAATTCTAGTCCTCAACTTTATAAGTTTTCTAATTAACTTTTTAGTAGATAAATACTTTAAGTTCAAAAATTAGATATTATAATAATATGAAATTGAACTAATCAGACTAGACATTATAAACTTCAATAATTTATTGTTTGTGTTCTTAAGTTGCCATAAAGGTGACAGATAATATAAATCAGCAAAACTCCATTCATTATTTATAACCTATAAATTAAATGAAAAGTACGATGAAAACATTTTTTTTCTTCTTCAAAATGCAGACATTTTGGTTTAACAATATATCGAAGCATCAGAGCTTATAGCCTTTGAGTCTTCAGCTCCATTAAACTTATTTATACAATATACAATAAATACAACACTTTAAGATTTTTTTTATTTTATTTTTTTGGAAGATAAGAATGGTATAAATAGAATAAAGTCTAAATTAGATTTGAAGTCTAGCTAGTGCTGGAGGTAGATAGGTGTCAGTCATGGCTGACGGCTTTGGAGAAAGGCCACCGCTTGGTGGGTTTACTGCTGACAGATAGTGATCGCTCACGAAGAGTTGGAGACGATGAAGAGGAGCATGAACTCAGGCTGGTAGATGGTGTGAGGCCGAAGATTTCTTGGACTGTGGCACGGTAATCCCCTCTCCCATCATCTATAATACCATAAATAAATGTAAAAAGCCTTGAAATTTGATTTATAGATAATATTAAACCTATAAATTACGTAAGCTCTTTTATAAGTTTATGTTATTTTTTGGTGAAGTATATTTGACAGCATTCGTGATATCAATTTTTTTCTGATTAGACAAGTCTAGATTACAGGACTCATTAAAAAAATAAATAAATAAATAAATAAAATAAAAATATCTCTAGTCTGTCTATCAAAAATATTGAAGTAATTAAATACCGCTAGAAAAGTGTTAAACTCAAAAAAAAAAAAAAATTAATTTATTGTCCAATCAACTATAAGTATATAAAACAATATTAAGACACCAATGATTCTTTGCTATTGTCTTATTATTATTTAAATTTTAACATCCATTATTAATAATGAAGAATTTTGGGACGGGTTATCTAAGGGTACCAGGATAGGCCTGATTCCTTTTCTTTTGTCTAAAGAAAAGCCACCATACCATACTGGAAATCAAACCCATGACCCTTGGCATGAAGTGTTAAGTGCTCACGCCTTAACACTCACAGCCGCCAATTGTCTTATTAAACAGTCTTTAAGAAGTGCCGACGTAATTGAGTTTATCATGATAGTTCTAATGCCCACTCTTTAGCTCTGTCAGAAGAAGAAGAAAACTTTAATAAAAAAGTGGGCTCCCCAACTATATTGGGTTGCTGGCCACACAGCATGCTAATCCACCAATTATTGGTATTAGTTTCTAAATTCGGAGCATGTTTCATTTGTAGTCTCTTCTATTTCAGTGCTGGAAATATCCTCATTACGGAAACACCATTTTTTTTTTTTTTTTTCACTTTTTATTTATTTTCTCAAAGAAAACAAAAGTCAGTAGATTATTTTTAACTTAAAAGAAATAAACGAAAGGAATGGTGCCCATTAATGACTATATATATGGTGGTTAATAATGCCAAGCGAGTCAATAAGTATTGACTCGGCTAAAACAGGGTAGGTTTCTGGAAGGATTCCAAGTTCCTCAAGATATTTGGATGTCATTTTTGGAATGGTTCCTCTCGCGTCGAACCACAAACCCCTAATAATATAGTTTCTTGGCCTATACTTTTCCTGCAATTTATCTTCTAGGTACTTAATGCATTTGGAGTAAATTCCTTTCTTTTCGGAATCTATTGATTCCGCCTGTTCAGGATCACTTGTCTCGAATTGAATCGTTGAGTCTAGTACGTAGGCTGTCGTACTATTTTGTGGGAAGGTGATGATGTCAGCGTACCTTGAAGAGCCTTGGTCATCGATTGCATACACCTCTTCATGGCATTCGTAGCCTTTTTCTTCAAGAAGGGCTATCAGCCTGTGCTTCACATTGTGGTGTCGCCGAGTAACCAGGAGCATACTGTTTGGACAACTACCCAGCACATGGGCTGGAGTTTCAGGCTCTCTGCTGCATTTACAACAAAGGGGTCCAATATCAGCTGCTCCCGCTACACCGGGGACACCACGTGGTGTGGCGTAATTGACATTTAATTTTAGAGCGTTAGTCCATTTTGATCCGGACAGGAGTTTTTTGTTGTAAATGAATTTATTACTGTTCGGACAATCTCTGAAATGATTAACTCCAATGCCTTGCCATTTGCATTCAGCCCATTCCTCGAATGACTTCTCGGGCAAAGATCTCCTAATTTTTCTAATGTTTTGGTCTTCAGGTAGGTCTCTGGTGTCTATATTTAATCTACCGATGCATTCTGTCGATTCCTTATCATAATTTTAATATTGATTCATGAGAATTTGTATTAAGGAAGCTATGACAAAGAATAAAAGTACAAGCAGACGTACGCTCAGCAAAAGCAATGACCGGTTGGCTCTATACAGTTCTCCAAATTGTGCATGGCTAACTCAAATCATTACCAAAATAAATAGGCTGGAACCATCTCAGTCTCCCTCTAATCTGTTCTCATCCTGCCACCAGGCCAGATGCCCTTTTAATATAACCACATTATACTTTGCCTATTATTTCATGCCCCCCAATTTCCACCACATTTTGGCGGTAAAAACGTAGTCCTCTAGTCAAACTGCACCATCTCATAGCGCATACTTACCTATAATTGGAGTCTCATCGTAAAGAGAGCCTTGTCGATACGACCTGTTGAAATTCTGTTTACCAGAACCAGGTGTGTAGATCTCCATGTTTACTTCTGCTGCTGTCTTCCATCTGAAACATTAGTTCTTTTTAGATTTTTTTTTTTTTTTTTTTTAAATATTGAAGTTTAAGCAGTTTTAAAGAAAGTGATTTTTTCATAAAAATACGGGAAAATAAAGACACTGATCTTTCATTTTATACTACTGTATTGATAACTTTGTTGAAAATGTTTAATACATGACAGGTTCTTCAAGGGCAATCATTTACAGAGTTCTTCAGATGATTTGCGAATCATCAATATGATTTAGAACTTTTCCCTTTTAAGATTATCAACTGTCAAGAAACACTACCCACCAATAATGCCATATTTCGACAGTTAGGTTGTGATACTTGTAATTAGGAGCTACAGAATGTTTGCCCCAACTGTCTGTTGCTTTATCCAAAAGACATTTAAATCACTCCTGTAAAAGGGCACAGAGGAGCACATTCAGTAGAGGTATCTGATTCTTGACCAGTCGCCTGATTTCCCCTCTTTACAAGTACCTATTTATAAATTAATTAAAGGCTGACTGGGGATAGGGGTGGCCTGGGACCCTGAATCCTACCCTCGAACGAAGACAATAGAAGATAAAATCTAGTGTGAGCCCGAATTTTGAACTCGGGTCCTGCGGCGCATTAGTGGAGTGCTTCAAGGACTACCAAGGAGCCAACTTCCCCATCTCCTAAGGCATTTAAATGGGAATTAAAAATAAATAAAATTATATTGCATTGAGTATGAGATAGTCATAAATAAAAATAAAATTTGGGATACTATAAATAGAGCTAAACCAAAGCAGAGGTCAGTAAGATACATTTTGTGTATAGAAAAATTAGAAGCACGTTGATCTTGAACTATAACTTAGTTATTTTCATGTTTTAGCACGGTTCCTCCCTCCCCCATAGGGAGGAACCCCGCTTATAGGGTTGATACAATGAAACAATCCGGAAGTGCCGACTAGAAAATTTCGCGTTTCAGAACCCCTAGAGACCGAAAATAACGGTGGTTCAAATTTGTATATATATATATATATATGTATATATATATATATATATATATATATATATATATATATATATATATGTATATATATATATATATATATATATATATATATATATATATATTTGTCTGTTCGCTCTCTAGATAGAAGACGAATGGTCCGATTTTGATGAAATTTGGTACAAAAATCCTTTGTCCAATTTGAAAGGTCAAGTTCGTTAACCAGCAAAATCCGCCTACTGGAAGATGGCGTTTGGGGCGAAATTTGCGCCAAAAAAATCGTAACGCTTACGTTTCTGAGTTCATAAGCTTCTAAGTACTCGTTTTATATGATTCCTGGGCTAGGAAAACGAATGAAACCATTTTCAAGGCGATAGCTTTAACCGTATTCGAGAAAATTGGAAAAATATTTTTTGAATACCGTTTTTGGTTTGGGTACTTAGAATCATGGGATTCAGTTGAAACATTTTCTGCATGTTCTACTTTCATCAAAACTAATATGTTGAAATTTTGGTTACGTTTGGAGTTAAGGAAGGGTTAGAATAAAATATTTTATTAACAGACATAAAAAGTTTTAGTAACTTTGTTTACTTTCCTTAATATCTCGAAAAAGGTTGAGAATCTTGGTAAACGGAAGAATACCATTAGAAAGCTTATTAAATGCTCTAAAAAAAAGGTTCTAATGAAAGTTTTGATTAGGCGATGTCAATCGGAGAAATAAGAGCTTAAAACTTTAAAGTAATTGATTTCGCTTATTCAAACTGTTCTTTTTGTCTGTTTTTTATTCCTTGTTATTTTTTAATTGCTTATTGTTGGATAATGTATTTGAAAATAAAACAGGTTAAGAAAAATAAGAAAAACAATTTAATGTTAGAGATATGGATTTCCAAGATATATAGCTTTTCAACTGCCTAGCGTCCTTCCTAGGGAGGGTTCTTTGTCTTTGATTTTGGTACTTAGAATTATGGAATACAGTTGAAACATTTTCTGCATGTTGGAGTTTCATCAACACTAATATGTTGAAATTTTTGTTACGTTTAGAGTAAAGGAAGGGTTAGAATAAAATATTTTATTAACAGACAAAAAAAGTTTTGGTAACTTTGTATAATTTCGTTAGTATCTCGAAAACCGTTGACAATCTTGTGAAGCGGAAGATTACCATTCGGAAGCTTACTAAATGCTCTACAAAAAAGGTTCTGAAGAAAGTTTTAATTAGGCGATGTCAATCGGAGAAAAAAGTGCTTAAAGCTTTAAATTAATTGATTTCGTTTATTCCAATGGTTCTTTTTGTCTGTTTTATTTCTTGTTATTTTTTAATTGCTTATAGTTGGATAATGTATTTGACAATAAAACTGGTTAAGTAAAATAACAAAAACAATTTATTGTTAGAAATATAGATTTCCAAGACCTTGTCACTAGCGGGTCTGTTTCCAGTGTAGCGGACCCTTCCAGGTAAGATTGTAAATCATGACCTTCAAGACTTTACTACTCACAGGAATGGCGTTAGTGACCTTAAGGGTTGACACGCAATTATAATAATTAATTTTAAAAAAAAAGACTGGTGGAACCAAAATAATAACTGCTTCTATTTTAATCTTTCCAAATTAGACTAGGGATATGAACGGAACCGCGCTAAGATGATGCAGTCCTGCGAGACGGACTTTTTTCTATATAGATTGACAATGGTGTGAGCTGAAATATCTCAGAAAAAAAATTGAAGACCCATAAACAGGCATCAACTATTAACACTTTCGCTGCGGCAGCTGTAGAAGTGAATTCTCTCCATTTACGACCCTTTTGAATCTAATTGGAAAAGTAATGGAGGAGTGTCCTTCCGAAGGGACAGACGTAAGTGGGTAAGATCACTCACTAGTGTCCTTCTGGAAGGATACCCACAGCAAAAGTGTTAAACATGCTCTGAATAAAAAAAAAAAAATAAAAAAATAAAAAAAAAAATAGGAAAAACATTCAGAAAATGTCTACCTTTCATGATCACGGACATGTTCTGTGAGGTGCCTGATCCAGAGTTCACGTTCATCAGGATTTCGCAGCCTGAGTACAGTGGTCTCTTCCTTTCCTTCTCTCTCATTCACTAGAAGAACTTCACTACCTGACTTTGTACACTTTATCACTGTATCCTAGAAGAACAAGCCAACCAATGTTTTTTATTTTGCAAATAAATATAAAATGCTTTAAAGTGTAATTAATTCATAGACCTGCCAATGACTCTTTTCAAGTAGAGGCAGTAAGTTAAAATAAAAAAAAAAAAAAAAAATAATTAGTAAAATGCTTTAAAATTCCATTTTATTATCATTAAAAGAAAAATTTTAAGCAATATTAAATCGCATTGGAGTGAAAGGATAATAATAGATCAAGCAGTTTCTCATAATAAATCTGATACTCTCAGCATAGACAAACAGGCAGAAATAGCTGATATAGTCAGTATTGCTGGCCCGATTGTTGAAAATTTATAGAAACCGTATGGTGAAAAAATATCTAGACGGGCATAGAGCTGAAGGACTTAAATAAATTAGACTCTGTCATTATTTCATGATTATTATTATTAATCAATAATAATTATTTCATGAAGGCCACAGTTTCTGTTACTAGCTATTTGACAATATGTGTAGAAGTCTTTAAACATGTACAATGCTACTTGGAACCGTTTTACGTTTTGAACTCCCATTTATAGAAAGATGTTAACATAAAATGCATTGTAATTATGTGGATTTGTGGCAAGCTTTCTATAAACACTTACAAGATGGCAGCCCACATGATCTTACATACCCCTGGAGCAGAGCCCATTTCACCCTCCTGGTTCCAAAGGACGGTGTTAAAATAGCTGAGCCTACATCGTCCATCTCTTCACATTTTTCCTAATACGTTTTCACTATTTCTTTCTTTAAAAAGTTATCTATTACCATTTTCTCATCCTGGCCTTTGGGAACAGTCAATGGCAGGCATAAAGACGTTTACTTTTTTAATTTCTAAATTTTGTTTTTATTTTTGAAAAAAAAAATTAATTTTTTTGTTGAACATTATAACGAGTCAAATATATTGGTGTTGATATAATAGCTACGCAACATGATCTCTATGTACACATCAACTGCTGAAACACAAATAAGGCCAAACTATGAAAAGGGACCGGGTAGCACAGATAAACTTTCTTTCAATTGGCTCAAAATGCATTTGTATAAGCTGAACTGTGATGAGAGCTACAAAATATACAGCTACATATTAGAAAAAGGTGTCACAGCAGTGGCTTTCAGTCTCGAAGCAAAGAAATGGATTTGTCACAAAAGTGGCTAACAGGCCACGGGGCATGCCGTCCCATTGTCACAAATGTGGCTATCAGGCCACAGGATACGTCATCTCGTTGTCTCAAAAGCAGCTATCTTTCTCGAATGGGTTAACTACATTGTCATTGCAGCCCCCTCCTCCCTTAACCTTATACTCCAAGCTGAAAGAGTATACGCTTTATCTTAAAAAATTCCATCCGGATCTGTACCACAGATTGTTTTTGAACCGCAAACACTTAATATTCCAACATAATTTGTGTGCTACAGCAGTCACTTCATTTTTCTAAATGACATGGGAGTTTGGATTGCTTTTATTGTGTTGTGGCAACAAAATGTTTTATTGTTTATTACTTTAATTTTGTTTGAGTATAATTATAAAAGAGTACATCACAAAGTTGTGGGCTCTTAAAATCATATAAAAAAATAATTGTTATATATAATAATAGTTTAAGAAGTTAAATAAATGAATTATATATATATATATATATATATATATATATATATATATATATATATACATATATTACAAAACTAATATTGTTAAATAATATTAGTACTAACCCTATTCACAGATGCGGTAGTCTCTGGGGGAGTGCCCTCCAGATGGGCTTGCCTTGAAGGCCATAAGCTGACTGCAAAACCCTGAAGGCTGGCATAGCCTCCTCCTTCAGTGACCGAAGAAACAGTTTCTTTTGAAAATGCCTCCGGCTGTGCAGCGAGACGACAACAGAAGTGCCCAAACAATGGTAGGCCTTCACCACTTCTCCTTGCAGTATCTAAACAAGCACAAATTTATAAATGGCTATCAACAAATCATTTATATAAATGAGAAGAATCAATACCGGTACATCTTGTATAACATACCGGAAAGCTCAAGTTTCAGATCATGTGTGCGGATTCCATCACTAACATCATCCAATGTCAGGCGAGCGGATGCCATCAGCTCAAAGTTAGGGCCACTGAAATAAAATTAATTTTAAAAGTAAACTATTAAAACTAATTTTTTAAAAAAGAGCTTATGCATAAATATTTCTTTTTGTTTTCACAGTACAATATACCACTTTTTAGGCAGTTGGTTTGAGAAAATTCTCATTTTTATCATATAAATAATCATTATACAAGTTTCCATGCCAGAGCAAATGATTAGAAACAAATAAATTTTAAGCATTTTCCCTACACACCCACGTGTGCCCATATCTCGATCATGCCACCTGCCTTTCCATGAGGTCAAAGGTAATGCTCAAGGAATTAGTTTTATCACATCAAGTTTGAGGAAAAAGTACAGTAAAATGCAACGCTACCACCCGAACTATTATGCTACATTGCTTAATACAGAACCCATACAGGGTGTCTACTACTTTTGTGAAAGCCAATTTCAGGACTTTTTCCTGACTTGAAATGTAAATTTTATGCCTATTAAAAAGAAAAGAATTTCACTTAAAAAGAAAAAGCCTTAACTATTAGCTTAAAATTATTTTTAACCTTTTATGGATTACCGTTTTATATATATATATAAACTTAAAATTTTACATATATTTAAAACAATAAATAAAACTGCAATAAATATGCATCATATCTTCCCAACCTTGTCAAACTATCCAACATGAAAATTGGAGCAAACTAGCGAACAAACATATTTGATACATTGACAAAGTAATATATTGAAAAAATGTCTTATTCGATACTTCATTTAAGGCATTAATGGCTATTTTAAAGGGGTTAGAGTTGCGACAAGCCGTATCGTCCACAACCCAAGAGCAAAGCCTTGAATCTGAAAACTGAGATTTTTCATATTCGATAGTTTGACATGGTAGGGACGATATGTTAAACAGAATAGTTACATGAATTTTAAAAGCGAACAAACGATGATACTACACATCGTCGTCTAGCAGCCTCAAAGATATTTAACAGACAGAATATGGATAGCAGAATTAAAAATTTCTAAAAATATTACTAACTAAATATTTGTTGTCAATATATCTAATTTAGTAAATTAAAGTGTACAGAATTTCAACATTCAGCTCTGAATATATGTAAATAATGGATAATTGATGTGTAAATGCTACAACAAAAGAGTCTAACAGGAAGGGAGTAGGGGAGGCAGATATAATTGTGTATTTTTTTTTGTCACCAGTTGGGGACAATATCTACCAAGTTTTGTTGCAAGGACGTAAAAAAAAAATAGTTGGTATAGACAAATTAATAATTTGGGTCATGGAATAAACCTCCACTCCTAATGGACAGATTATGATTATTTTTACAACACATATTTTACTTTAGTTAAGCGTACCTGGTTTCATCACAATATAACAAACATTTCAAGCGTTAATGGCATATTAATTAAGTTCTAAAAAAATAAATAAAAAATAAGGCTACACTAGAAGGCTTAATTTACCACGTTAATAAATAAGGGTTGATTAAAACTTTATGGCATTTATCACAATTAATAGCAGTTAACTGTATCCAACCAATAGCATAAACAAGGAAGGTGCCTACATTTTTCCTGAGTTGAGTTCGTCCCTGAGAGATGCTGCCAATTTCTTTCCAACTGTTCTGCTGATAGAGTTGTGGATAGTATTCTTTATCTTCTTCCGAGTGCTCGCCATTGACATGTCCTCCCGTAGCATGTGGCTGTATACCTCGAGTGTTAAGGTGAAATCACAGCTTGTCTGGTTACTGTAAAAAGAAAAATTCTTTATAACAAATTTATTCAAATAATTTTGGACTAAAAATATTTCTTAGTATTTTGTAAACATTATAATTCAGCTTTAATAAAACCATACTACTGTGAATAAAAATCAAGTAGGAAAGTCATCCTTCAGGTTAGTAAAATTTTCCAGTCGTGGAACAGAAAATAGTAACATTTTGACTGCCATTTTATGAAAAAATACAACATGAAACAAACAAACTAAAATGCACAAATACAATGTTTCTTAAATTGTTGAATTTAAATTGTATTACGTATTACACCTGACTCGAGCTAGAGAACTTGGTGAAAGGACTTCCTGATAAGGAAAGCCCTTGAAGCAAACAAAGCACGAAACATGTTGGTAAAAAGTATCCCAAAAAAAAAACATAAATGTGAAATAGAGGCCAAGTTCCTCCCCCCCACAAAGAAACACTCCCATCCCCAAAAATATCCCCTCCTAACCCCCCCCCCCCCCCCCAAAACGCCTTACCAGCCTACACGCCAAAAAATTAGTATGAGTTAATGTTTTAAGTGCACCATCTTTTCAACCAAAAATATTTGCCAATACAAGAGATGATACAAGAAAGAAATGTCCAAGTTCATTACTTGGAAGACCTCATAGTTACTTACTAAGAACAGTAAAGATACTTCAACTGACCTTTAAAAATAACAATAAAAATACTTATATCCAGTTACTAAAATATCACTTTCCTCAACCAGGTATATTCTTAAACTTGGCAATATTTAGTTTTCTCTCTAAAGATAATTTCGGCACAAATAAAACATTGCCAAGTTTAAGAATATACCTGGTTGAGGAAAGTGATATTTTAGTAACTGGATATATGTATTTTTATTGTTGTTTTTAAAGGTCAGTTGAAGTGTCTTTACTGTTCTTAGTAAGTAACTATGAGGTCTTCCAAGTAATGAACTTGGACATTTCTTTCTTGTATCATCTCTTGTATTGGCAAATATTTTTGGTTGAAAAGATGGTGCACTTAAAACATTAACTCATACTAATTTTTTGGCGTGTAGGATGGTAAGGCGTTTTGGGGGGGGGGGTTTAGGAGGGGATATTTTTGGGGATGGGAGTGTTTCTTTGTGGGGGGGGGAGGAACTTGGCCTCTATTTCACATTTATGTTTTTTTTTTGGGATCTCATTACTTTTTTCTAAGAATTAATTAAAATTTAGTTGCCGCATACCTACTGGTTTTTGTACTTCATATAAAACCAGGGTCTTTGGATTGTGCATAAAGTTCTCCTTACTGCTTGATATTTGATACCAATAATCAACCTACATACAATGTTGGGCAAAACTAAAAACTAAAACTAAAATTAAAACTAAATTCACTTTTTGGAATAAACTAAAACTAAACTAAAAATTGCAACCTAAAAAAAAATTAAAACTAAAATTTTACTAATTAATGGATTTTAACTAAACTAAAACTAAAAATAAATCTTTGGGAATTGACTAAAAACTAAACTAAAAATTTAGTTTAGTTCAGTTTAGTTTAGTTTTACTAAAATAACATGAATTAATATAAATCATATGTTACTTCGATAATTAAGTAAATTATTAAAACTAATAGAACTTGCTTAAAAATAAGAAATTGTGGCTTTTTCTCGTAATTTGAAAACATATGTTCTTTGATAAACTAAATTAGTTAACTAAAAACTAAAACTAAACTAAAATCACAAATTTAGGTCTCTTTTACTAAACTAAACTAATTGCATTACTAAAAACGGAGTCCATATGATTAATAATTATACAAATCTAAAACTAAACTAAAACTAAAACTAAAAATATAACATTAGTTTAGTTTTAGTTAGGGAAAACTAACGTTAGTTTAGTTTACTAACGTTAGTTTTGCCCAACACTGCCTACATACATCTAATCACTAGCCTAGAAAAGTTAGAAGCTCTTCCAGATGACATTACTCTAGAGGACAAATTGATTACTCTCTTAACTAAACTATTACACTGTAAAACACAGGAACCTTATCCCGAGGATAAAGATCACAATAGGGAAAGTGTAGAAGGCCTTCAAGAAAAAGATAAGAACAAAGAACATACATTTTGGGTTTGTGATCCTAAACTTTGGAATTTAGATGGCTCGACTTTGAAAAACTTAGTATCTGCTGTCAAGTATATTATGCAGTTAACCCCTACGACTTTATTTACTACATTTAAGAAAGAAGTCACAACTGTTGTTGTTAAGATGCGTCGAAATGTTTCTTAAAACATCAAATATAGGTTCTCCTTACCAAGACGATTCATTTGATACCCCTCATGATGGGTTTCAGAAGGAATGATGGCTTTCCGAAGGAACAAAAAGTACATAGGTAATATGACACTCTCGTATCAAGACCTACCTGCGTGCCAAGTTTGGTCAAAATAGGTCAAACGGTGTGAATTTGTATAAGGAACAAACAGACAGACAGCTGAAAGACAATTTAACCTAGCCTATGATTCTCCCCGTATCAAGACCCATCTGTGTCCCAAGTTTGGTCAAAATCGGTCAAACGGTACGGATATGTATAAGGAACAAACATACAGACAGACAGCTAGTATAAGATTTTGACCGAGCCTATATGCGTCTAATTGTTTCTTAAAACGTCAAATATAAGTTCTTCATACCGAGACGATTCATTTGATACCCCACATCATGGGTTTCGGACAGAATGACGGGTTTCCGAAGGAAGTACAAAACTGGCACGCCCCCGCCCCGGAAGCGGAGTCAAACACAACTTTTCAGGATTTTTCGATTTTTTCCTTTAATAACACCTTAATATCTATCATCATGCAAAATTTCAAGTCTCTAGCATCATGGGAAGGGCCTAATAATTTTGATGAGTCAGTGAGTGAGTGAGTGAGTGAGTGAGTCCTATAAATCCCGATTTTCGATCGCTTATATCTTAGAAACTATTCGATATAGAATTATGAAAATTTCCAGTTTTACTCACATCTAGTAGTATAATACCTGTGTAAAATTTCATAATTTTATCTTTACCTGGTTGAAAGTTATGAGAGAGTAAAAATCGGCTCTAAGACCTCCTGTAATATACATACAGTATGCTTAGGCCGGAACTTGGCCTGGCGCACTACCGTGCGCCTAGATTAAATAATGTAGTAAATGTGAACAAATGATATACTGCTCTATAGACCACCTGCCATAGAATATATATATATATATATATATATATATATATATATATATATATATATATATATATGCATAAACTCTATTATTGACATGATTATGTATATCCTCTTTAGTCCCTGCATATGGCTTGGATCAGTAAAAAAGTATCACAACATAGCACCATTTTATTTTAAAACTCTCTCCTTAATTTTTCATGACTTCAATGCCGCCTCTTCAAAGTCCAATAAAAAAAGAAGGTGGTATTGAGCCCTAGACTCTGTCCTGATTTGGGTGACCAGCGACCACCTACAGTTCTAGTAGCCACGAAACATAAAGTGCAGGGCAGATTATTAAAATAAAGTGTTATAGTGTGGTTAAGTGATTGTTCAAATGGCTTTAACGGCAAAAAGTAGTGGCTGTATTTTATACTTACAAGACTAAAATGTCTGGGAATGTGAGGTCTGTGAGGGAACGATCAACTGGGCAGAGAAGAGAAGTGTCGTACATCTCTGTTCCTATCTTCACCAAGCAGAAGACTGCGAATCTTCTGTAGTCTCCCTTGTTCTTGAAGTGGTCGGTGTCCCTCCAGATAAGCGGCATTCTAAGATCTGATAGGCAGACTCGTGCAACGCATCCACTATTCCTGAAAAATAACAATGTATACTTAGAAAATGTAGATACAACTCATTGCGCGATCATCAACAGGTACAATAGAGTGAGATTATAAGATTCTTGGGCCCTTTTGGTGGATAACAGATTTAATATTATTGACTGCTGGTTAGTTCTCCCACTTAGCTCAGCAAAGGGCTTAAACAAGTTCAAAACCCGAGCGCGCACTAAAGATTTTTAACTTCTATTGCCGTTGTTTGAGGGTTGGATTTGGGGTCCAAGATCGTCCCTAGGCTCACCCAGCCTAAAAAGCGGGAAGTGCTAAAAGGGGAAATTGCAATAAAGGATGAATATGCCTGGCAGCTAAGATTTGGGGAACAATATTGGGAAAAAAAAAAAAATGTTACTCGACTCGATGTCTGCACATGGACACTTAAAAAAAAGTCCGACTCCCAGGAACTGCATCATCTTAGCGCGGTTCCGTTCTTATCCCTAGACTCATTTAAAATGATTAAAATAGAAGCTGTTATTATTTTGGGTCCACATTTCTAGAAAGCATGAAGATTAGATAGTTAGCCGTCGAGGTGATAAGTAAAGATGGAATGGTTGGGATTCGGCTCAATAAACCTCAATACGATTTTTGTTAAAAAATCTATATTTAGGACGTTTCAGCTACTCATTGGTAGCCTTCGTCAGCATTGAAAGTGCCGGGAGGCAGAGGAGGACCAAAGTTGACAGTTCCATCTTTACTTTCAAGAAAGGTCTTATTTACGATCTTACCTGGATAGGCCAACCCGCCCTAGGAAGGACCCCGCTAGGCAGTTGAAAAGCTATATTTTGGAAATCCATATCTCTAAGATTAAATTGTTTTTCTTATTTTTCTTAACCTGATTTATTATCAAATACATTATCCAACTATAAGCAGTTAAAAAATAACAAGGAATAAAAACAGACAAAAAGAACAGTTCGAATAAGCGAAATCAATTACTTTAAAGTTTTAAGCACTTATTTCTCCGATTGACATCGTCTAATCAAAACTTTCATCAGAACCTTTTTTGTAGAGCATTTAGTAAGCTTTCTAATGGTATTCTTCCGTTTACCAAGATTCTCAACCTTTTTCGAGATATTAAGGAAGGTATACAAAGTTACCAAAACTTTTTATGTCTGTTAATAAAATATTTTATTCTAACCCTTCCTTAACTCCAAACGTAACACAAATTTCAACATATTAGTTTTAATAAAAGTAGAACATGCAGAAAATGTTTCAACTGAATCCCATGATTCTAAGTACCCAAACCAAAAACGGTATTCAAAAACTATTTTTCCAATTTTCTCGAAAACGGTTAAAGTTATCGCCTTGAAAATGGTTTCATTCGTTTTCCTAGCCCAAGAAGCCTATAAAACGAGTGCTTACAAGCTTATGAACTCAAAAACGTAAGCGTTACGATTTTTTTGCGCGAATTTCGCCCCAAACTCCATCTTCCAGTGGATGGATTTTGCTGGTTAACGAACTTGACCTTTCAAATTGGACGACGGATTTTTGTACCAAATTTAATCAAAATCGGACCATTCGTCTTCTACCTAGAGAGCGAACAGACAAATATATATATATATATATATATATATATATATATATATATGTATATATATGTATGTATATCTACATCGATTTACGATTTAAGAACAAAAGTTTTAAAAAAAAACATGGATCTGTGAAAAGAAAATTATATTTTTTTCGTCAGTTTATTCAAAAAGCTGAAGAGAAATATTTATTTTTATAAATGTTTACATAAATATTAAGTAAATATTTGCTTAAAACAATAAAAAAAAATTACTGCCACGAATATAAAAAAATATCCTAAAACAGTAAATAAATAAAATACACATATATTTTGAATTTGCTAATTACAGTAACTAATACTGGTTCCAGGAGGTGGCCATTATTGAACCCCAACCACACATTAACCTAAAAAATTACTATTTTTACCTAGATCACGCATTTGAACACATTTTTACAGGTACTTATATTTAGAAAACAAATGCTTTACCTTAAATTAATACTGATGGCTACGCTTGTGAAACTCACTGGGATTCTGAGCCCATGCGTTTTTGTTGTGGTAATTAAAAATTCTATCCCTCATAAATAATATGTACATAGTCCTGTAAAAATGTGTTCAAATGCGTGATTTAGGTAAAAATAGTAATTTTTGAGGTTAATGTGGTTGGGGTTCCTTAATGGCCGCCTCCTGGACCCAGTATTAGTTACCTGAATTAATAAATTCAAAATAAATGTGTATTTTATTTATTTACTGTTTTAAGACTTTTTTTATATCCGTGGAAGTAATTTTTTTTATTCTTTTAAGTAAATATTTACTTAATATTTGTGTAAACATTTATAAAAAAAAATATTTCCCTTCAGCTTTTTGAATAAATTGAAGAAAAAAATATAATTTTCTTTTCACAGATCCATGTTTTTTTAAAAACTTTTGTTCTTAAATCGTTCAAATACTTCAATAACACAGGGTTGTGATACATGAATGGAAAGCTGGTTAAATGAGGAAGTTTTTCTGAAACCCGGAAATCTCAGATCCTGCTTATTGAGGAGTAACGCTGGAAAGAAATATCAATAAAATGTCAGGAAATTTAGAATTGCCTTCTTTTGGTAAGATATACATACTTACATTCATTCATTTTTACGTTTACTCTCAACTAGTCTTATAGTAAATAAACTCAGCTTTCGATTGGTTTCACACCCTTTTTAGTAGTAACACCTGGGACGGAGCTACAATGATTATTCTTCTAAAAACCACATTTTTCTCGAAAATTCAATAAAACGTCGTTTTCTCCCTTATGTGTGAGAATTCGGGAAATCGTCATAGAGCATTTTTGTTCCCCTAAGGGTCCTCTATCACCCCTCACAATATGACTAGACATTTACGGGACACCCTGTATATATATATATATATATATATATATATATATATATATATATATATATTTCTAGTCGGCACTTCTGGATTGCGTCATGAGATCAACCTTATAAGCGGGGTTCCTCCCTATAGGGGAGGGAGGAACCGCGCTAAAATGGCGACAATGCGCTTTCAGCAACCGCAATGACCCCGACGGCATCCGATCTGCACTCATCCACCCTCCATAATTACAGCCTATTAACATCAAATTGAACAAACAACTGTCCTTTTCAAGGCTAAAATACAGAAGCAGCAGATTCACTGCATGCTTAGAGGAAACCCATTAGTACACCACTTATATAAATAAAACTACATTTTATCATAAAAATGGTTTTATTGTGCCGACGTTTCGGCTTGAACTTCAAGCCTTCATCAGGGCTGTAAAAAACAAGTAGGACGGATGTAATACTGAAATATATACATATATATATATATATATATATATATATGCCTACATACACAAATACACATACATATATACATACATATATTTATGGAAAAAGACAAAACATAAAATACTAGAACATAATATATAGAAGAACAATGTGCTCTAGAAGTGTTTGGATTATTAGGAAAACAGATATAAGAATAACAGATTACATATTAGATTAGATATAAGAATAACAATATGGGCTTACCGATGGGAAGATAGAGAACTATTCCTCACAAATGCGGGATCATTTCTGACAGTTAATACAGGGAAACATAGGAAGAAAGGAGTTGGTGAGGGGGGGGGGGGGTTCTGGACCACCCAATGGACAGAGAATATAGAAGATGAAAGAAAGAGCGGCAAAAGCGGCGAAGTACAGTAAGGGGTCATAAAGTCATAAAATGTTGTGTTAATGGAAAGGGAGGCAGGTATAAAGGGCTATATTGCAGGCGGTATAGGGAATTAGGATGGAGTTTTTAATAAATGGAAGATGTTGGAGTAGGTAGAGGAGATGACTTCTTTGTCAATTTTGTCATTAACTGGGTATATATAAATGTTTTTGCAAGATGAGCACAAATTATTTGAAAGTAAAAGAAAGTAGGGATGATGAATTACAGAGAGCAGCAGCTGCCAACATTCTTGGACGCCAACTTAATTCAATAAATTATGATAATTTATTTTCTAATTGAAATGAAGAAATGAATTTGAAGGCAGAGTAACAGTCCAGGCAACGAATGCTTAAGAACAGCTATAGATGGAAATGTTTAGAACACAATTTTTGACTTCATAACATTGTTTCGGCTAGTTAGGAGGTCAACATATCAAAAGTCTCCGCCCGTAGCCTTTGTGCCGTGGGGAGGGGGGGGGGGGGTTTAGAAGGTCACATTTTTCGGGTTTTCATTTATATCTCGGAAACTCTGCGCCCTAGCGACATGTATTGTTCAAAATATACTACATTATGTAAATATAGTGAGTACTGGACGTATAAATAGCACAAAATATATAATTTTGGGCCCGCTGACCAGTTATTCACACTCAATTACATAGATAAGATCTTGTCCATTATATTGGCAATGGTTTTGCTAAAACCATGTGAGTGCGTATATAACGGTTGAAAGAAAATACATAAAATAGTAAAGTAATATATATTACTGAAGCGAATGTAATGCTCTACAACATTTTGTTCCAAAATTTCCATCTATAACTATTCGTTGCCTGGACTGAAGTAGAAAAACAGTTTTTATGAAGTAAAATTAGAGAAAGAAAATCATACAGACTACTGAAATGACTTTCTATTCGCGGATAAAAGTAAATGGTATCCGGAAAAGAATAGTTCAGCTAAGAAATTGAAATAAGTTGGAGCTGTATTTCGGCTGTTGAAGTAGGTAATTTAATTTTTTTCCACAATATAATAGGCTCTCTAAAATATATCAATATTCAAGCACAACGATTAAAAACTACTGCTAAAAATCAGAGTACAGAAGAATAAACGTTCTAGGCGTCCGAATAGGTCCTTCTCGTCTAATCAGTTTTTCAAGTAATATTACACTGTATCATTAAACAGTAGATACACTAATACAGTAGGTAGATGGCCAGTACACTAATCTGACAATATTGATGGCCCTGTTCACTAAGGAAAAATATTTTTGAGGTCTGTTCAATATAAGTGTCCCACTACTGCTAGAGTAAAGACAATGGCTGCTAAAAACTATTTCCTGAGAACTGACTCACCAGAACTAAGCGCGAAAGGGTATATTCTATTTACATACTATGCGAGAAGTAAGCTCCACCACCATTCTACTACGCAGATATCCCTTGTTAGAACGTGTAAACAGCCCAACAAGTGTTTAGTGACGTGTTAGTTACTAGACGAACTGTACTCAAAGCATTTGTCTACTAAGGCTGCACCTACATTGGACCCGTATGTCTCAAGATCCGATCCGATTTCGTTTGACCGACAACGGCCGACGTGAGTGCCTTCATTGGTCCCGATCCGATCCGATTTAGTCACAGCTCGTCAGAAATGACCTCGTAGTAAAGTGAAAATGAGGGATTAATTTAACCCTCATCTATAAACGTACGGGTCGTATCCGATCCACTACGTGGAAAACTGCGCATATCTCCTCATACCCGCACTGGAACGTCAAAGGGCTTCAGATACCCTCTCAGTCAATCCCGCGAAAGCCACGGACCACGTTTACGTCTGTCAGGTAAGAACTATATTTTT